>KV417524.1:207296-448207 GCA_001630335.1 Athelia psychrophila | reverse complement strand
ATGCCTAGAAGCAAAGTGGTGTCACCCAGGTCACGAATCTCGAAGTGTTTAGCGAATTCGACCACAAAGTCGTCCAGTGCTTTCTGGTCTGATGATGCAAGTGTCAAGTCGTCGATGAAGACAGGTACAATAATCCTGACAGTGCCTCTCCGATAGATGTAGATGGATTGCTCAGACTCAAGTCGTTCGAAGCCCATTTCAGTTAGGACGGAATGCAGTTTCTGGTTCCATTGACGGGCTGACTGTTTGAGGCCATAAAGCGCTCGGAAAAGACGTAAGACCCACTCTGGTCCACCTTCCTCGAAGCCTTCTGGTTGCTTCATGTAAATCTCCTCTTCCAGTTTGCCATTGAGAAATGCGGTGGAGACGTCTATAGAGTGTAGGTGCAAGTCTTCAAATGCTGCAAGGGCAAGGATGACTCGAATGGTGGTCATGCGACAGGTGGGAGCAAAGACTTCGACATAGTGAAAGCCAGGGTGCTGTGAAAAACCTTTAGCAACAATTCTGCCTTTGTAGCGGTCAATTAGACCGTTTGGAAGGCATTTGGTTTTGAATACCCATTTGCTTCCAATAGCTTTCTTGCCTGATGGTAGCTTGACACGTTCAAAGACTTCTTTGCCTAGCAGTGAGGCATATTCAGAGCGCATTGTTTCTTGCCACTGTTCAGCATACGGTGATGCCATTGCTTGGGCGAAAGATAAAGGATCTGGCTCTGTCTTGGACGTTGCTGCAAAGGCTTGTCCTTGCCCGATGTTCATTTCATCTGCGCTAACTTCTTCAACCTCTTCATTTCCTTGTGCCTCTGCTTTTTTTCATTCCCATTATCCTGCTCTTCTTCATCTGCATCGTCTTCCTCTTCATCGTCTTCCTCTTCATCGTCTTCATCGTCATCCTCTGGTTTACTACCTGACGCTTCAGGCTGGGCAGTGGGTTTAGTGATAGGAGCAACATCGATACTGGCGCATTTTGGACTGTTGAAGATATGTGCGAAAGGGTCAGAGTCTGTTGGAGATCAGTGACCCAGCGCTTTCACTAGTCATTGATTGACAGTTATTATAGAGTTTGACAGTTATTATAGAGTTTGACAGATACCTGATTGACAGTTACATCTTATTGTTCTTACGTCTTATTGTTCCTTTTGTTCTTTACGTCTTATTGTCTCGTTATCTTTGTTCCTATTGTTCCTATTGTCTCGGACCTTCGCTATACTCCGGTTAGATAGATAACGATTAGTATATAGTCCTAGGAGCGACAGGAAGTTCACCAGCTTCCTGATTTCGCTTCTAGGTATGTTTGTTTGTTTACTCTCAATTGATTAGCTTCCTGATTTCGCTTCTAGTTGTGTCTAACTGCCTCTGCCTATATGTCACGTCACTGCAACGTCGTCGTTCTGTTCCTATAGCCTTTAACATCTCTTAGCAAGTCTTTTACCACTCAAGTACACATTGGCTCTTCTTAACCTTGTCTCATATGCAGTGTTTGATGGGGAATGATCCCTCTGATGCCGAATATTATTTTCCAGGTGACAGAAGAGTGGTCAATACCCTTGTACCTATAGGGTATTGTTATTCCTCATTTGAATCACTCACTGTCCGAGCAGATCTAACCAGGTCCATCATAGATTGAGCTTCCTTTGATTGGATTACCGTTGTCTGGCAAAGTTAGTTTTGGAAGATCATAAGGTCTAATGATTTCTCACTAAATTTCATGCACAGCCCTCGGCTTCACCGAGGACGGCAGTTTTTATTAAAGGCTATAGGACGGAATGGGGTGGAGGACGTGAATAAACTGAGTAACACTCAGAATATTGGAAAAGGATATAATGACGAGTTGGGGATGGTAAGACTGTGCAAAGGGGAACGCAGTGGGAACGCAGTGAGCGACGATACTTGGAAGCGAAATCAGGAAGCTTGATAAATTGAGAGTTGATATAACAAACATACCTTGGAAGCGAAATCAGGAAGCTAGAGAACTTCCTGTCGCTCCAAGGACTATATACTGTAGCGGATCCTATCTACTCGGAGTAATGATAAGTCCGTGACAAAGGGAACAAGTGACACGTATGCAAACAGTGAGATAAGCGATAACTGATAGGGAATACAATAGTCCGAGACATGTGAAGCTGTCATCTGTCAACTGTTTAATACGTACATGTATCAAACTCTATAATAACTGTCAAAACTCGGAGTAACTCCATAATAACTGTCAAAGCGGAGTAACTCTATAATTCCTGTCAATCAATGACATGTGGCGTTCTTGTGAATGCGCTGGGTCAATGATCTCCAACATATCATTACTCCGAGTAGATAGGGTCCGCTACAGGATAGAATCCTGATATAGTCCTTGGAGTGACAGGAAGTTCTCTAGCTTCCAGATTTCGCCTCCAAGGTATGTTTGTTATATCAACTCCCAATTTACTAGCTTCCTGATTTCGCTTCCAAGCATCATCGCTCACTGCGTTCCCACTGTGTTCCCTCTTGCACAGTCTCACCATTTCCAACTTTTCATTATATCCTATTCCAATATTCCGAGTGTTACTCAGTCTATTCACGTCCTCCACCCCATTTTGTCCTATAGCCTTCCACAGATACTGTCGGTTCTGTTGCTCCCACTCCGACGCAAGCTGTTCCTGCTGCTCCTGTAATTTTGCTGCTGATCCAACTGCAGCACTTGTTAAAGGTTATCATAATGATGGCAGTGGAATAACATGGGTTGAGAAGTCTCGTGATGAGCCATGTTGGAGATCATTGACCCAGCGCATTCACAAGTGCGCCACATGTCATTGATTGACAGGAATTATAGAGTTACTCCGCTCTGACAGCTATTATAGAGTTACTCCGGACTTTTGACAGTTATTATAGAGTTTGATACCTTTTACGTATTAGACAGTTGCCATCAGCACATGTCTCGGACTATTGTTTATCTATCTCATTGTTTGTATATGTGTCACTTATTATCTGCATACGTGGCACCTGTTAGCTATTGTCCTATCATCTCGGACCTTACATAT
Organism: Athelia psychrophila; assembly: GCA_001630335.1. Taxonomy (NCBI): domain Eukaryota; kingdom Fungi; phylum Basidiomycota; class Agaricomycetes; order Atheliales; family Atheliaceae; genus Athelia; species Athelia psychrophila. The sequence continues at coordinate 445,197 of KV417524.1, read as the reverse complement.
GCTCCGGTTAGATTGGACGCATTCTAGTATTGGAGCAACAGGAACTTCTCTAGCTTCCTGATTTCGCTTCAAGGTATGTTTCTTATTATCTCTCAATATATCAAGCTTCCTGATTTCTTCAAGTGTGTCTAACTCTTGCGCATCAATTGTCCCTTCATCCTTGCAACGTCGTATCAACAAGTACTGTTTACTACAATATCGCATCTAGTCCTTATAGCCTTCAATAGGTTATGAGCCCCGCGCTCTAGACACTCTACAACAAGAAAGCTCACTGCATTTCGCATTTTTGCGTTCCCACTGCGTTCCCACTGCTATACACGTACGCTCCTGCACTCAACGTTCTCAGACGTCCCTTTCCACCATTCCACCCTGCATCATCATTCCAATTTCCCTGAAGTGACACTTCATTGAAATCCGTCCAACCCATCTGTTGATCGCACTCCTACGTCCTGAGACGTCAAAACCCGCACTACAAAGCATTACAACCTGCATGCACAACATCATCTTCCGATTCACCAACGAACACGGACTCACCTACCGCACCGAGTTCAAACGTTCTATCTTCGTCCGTCCATTCGAAGTCAACTGGAACAAGCACAACTTCACCGAACTCCCATTCCAATCTGTAAACTACAGGGAAACTACTTGTCGTCCCAGTAAACCAATCAACTACGCATACCTTTACCTCTTTCCCCCACAAGACCATACGCATGACATATAGGCAGAGGCAGTTAGACACAACTAGAAGCGCAATCAGGAAGCTGGTAGATTGAGAGTAAATGAACAAACATACCTAGAAGCGAAATCAGGAAGCTGGTGAACTTCCTGTCGCTCCTAGGACTATATACTAATCGTTATCTATCTAACCGGAGTATAGCGAAGGTCCGAGACAATAGGAACAATAGGAACAAAGATAACGAGACAATAAGACGTAAAGAACAAAAGGAACAATAAGACGTAAGAACAATAAGATGTTAGAACAATAAGATGTAACTGTCAATCAGGTATCTGTCAAACTCTATAATAACTGTCAAACTCTATAATAACTGTCAATCAATGACTAGTGAAAGCGCTGGGTCACTGATCTCCAACAGACTCTGACCCTTTCGCACATATCTTCAACAGTCCAAAATGCGCCAGTATCGATGTTGCTCCTATCACTAAACCCACTGCCCAGCCTGAAGCGTCAGGTAGTAAACCAGAGGATGACGATGAAGACGATGAAGAGGAAGACGATGAAGAGGAAGACGATGCAGATGAAGAAGAGCAGGATAATGGGAATGAAAAAAAGCAGAGGCACAAGGAAATGAAGAGGTTGAAGAAGTTAGCGCAGATGAAATGAACATCGGGCAAGGACAAGCCTTTGCAGCAACGTCCAAGACAGAGCCAGATCCTTTATCTTTCGCCCAAGCAATGGCATCACCGTATGCTGAACAGTGGCAAGAAACAATGCGCTCTGAATATGCCTCACTGCTAGGCAAAGAAGTCTTTGAACGTGTCAAGCTACCATCAGGCAAGAAAGCTATTGGAAGCAAATGGGTATTCAAAACCAAATGCCTTCCAAACGGTCTAATTGACCGCTACAAAGGCAGAATTGTTGCTAAAGGTTTTTCACAGCACCCTGGCTTTCACTATGTCGAAGTCTTTGCTCCCACCTGTCGCATGACCACCATTCGAGTCATCCTTGCCCTTGCAGCATTTGAAGACTTGCACCTACACTCTATAGACGTCTCCACCGCATTTCTCAATGGCAAACTGGAAGAGGAGATTTACATGAAGCAACCAGAAGGCTTCGAGGAAGGTGGACCAGAGTGGGTCTTACGTCTTTTCCGAGCGCTTTATGGCCTCAAACAGTCAGCCCGTCAATGGAACCAGAAACTGCATTCCGTCCTAACTGAAATGGGCTTCGAACGACTTGAGTCTGAGCAATCCATCTACATCTATCGGAGAGGCACTGTCAGGATTATTGTACCTGTCTTCATCGACGACTTGACACTTGCATCATCAGACCAGAAAGCACTGGACGACTTTGTGGTCGAATTCGCTAAACACTTCGAGATTCGTGACCTGGGTGACACCACTTTGCTTCTAGGCATTGAGATACTCAGGGACCGTCCCAATCACTCCATCTCGCTCTCACAGCGTCACTACATTGAAGACGTCCTGAAGCGCTACAACATGTTTGACTGCAATCCTGTTTCTACTCCCATCGACCCCAGCATTACCCTTGATAAAACCATGGGCCCAGCAACTCCTGAAGAGGTGCGACATATGCAGGATATACCTTATTGATCTGCAGTCGGTTCCCTACAGTATCTAGCCCAATGCACTCGCCCTGACATCGCCTATGCTGTTGGTCTCCTTGGTCGATTTAATTCAAACCCAGGCCCCAAGCGCGCTACTTACAAGGCACCAAGAACGACGTCCTTACCCACTCTCCCAATCATAAATCGGACTCCGAAATCTTCACAACATTCACCGATGCAAACTGGTTGTCTGTACGTTTCGCAGGCCATGGCATCAGTGGATACATCGTGACTATGGGTTCTGGAGCAGTATCTTGGTCGTCCAAGCAACAAGTCCTTGTGTGCGATTCCACAACTGAAGCAGAGTACATCGCTGCTGTGGATGTTGGCAAAGAGATCTGCTGGATGCGTCAGCTCTTGGAGGAATTTGGCTACTCATTTCACAAACCATCGACTCTGCTAGTAGACAACCAGTCCGCCATCGATGTAGCCAAGAACCCAGAACACCATGGACGCATGAAGCACTTGGACCGCAAATGGTACTGGCTGAGAGGCGAGATTGAACTTGGCACATTAACACCAAAACATATTCCTGGTGTTGACAACATCGCCGACATCATGACCAAAGAATTACCTCGTGTCAAGATTGTTACATTCAGACAAGGGATGGGTGTTGCCCAACGACTCACTGTACCTTAGAGGATTTGCAATCCTGCGACGCACTGGGTCAGGAGGGCCTGTTGCAGATCATTGACCCAGCGCATTCACAAGTGCGCCACATGTCATTGATTGACAGGAATTATAGAGTTACTCCGCTCTGACAGCTATTATAGAGTTACTCCGAACTTTTGACAGTTATTATAGAGTTTGATACCTTTTACGTATTAGACAGTTGCCATCAACACATGTCCCGGACTATTGTTTATCTATCTCATTGTTTGAATATGTGTCACTTATTATCTGCATACGTGGCACCTGTTAGCTATTGTCCTATCATCTCGGATCTTACATATGTTCCGGATTACATAGGACACATTCTAGAATATAGTCCTTGAAGCGACAGGAAGTTCTGAAAGTGTGTTGTATACAGCGCAGGAATTGGCACTTATGTATTTAACCCAGTTATCAATGGAAAACCATCTCGTCAACTCGCTTTCAGTGAGGTTCTGCATGTCCCAGACCTTGGCAACAATCTGTTCTCCATCCTGACGCTTACAGAGCGCAAAGGATTTGTTGCACACATTGAGAAAGGCTCCATCGCATTTTCTAAAGATGGCCAGACCCATTTAACCGCATTTATCACCTCCAACAAGGTCGCATATCTGTCTGGCTCTGTTGAGCCTGTTCCTGAGTACGCTCACATCGCCTCTACTCTCCCTATGGACTATGATCTATGGCACAGACAACATGGGCACCTGAATCTCGCTTCGCTTAAGCAGATGTACACCCAGAATTGTGCTACAGGCCTTGCAATCAATTCCAGTGCAAACCCTGACCCCATTTGCGAACCTTGTCTCGCTGGCAAGATGCATGCCAACCCTTTCCCATCCTCCTCCATCAAATCGAAGCGCCCTCTCGCTCTTGTCCACTCAGACTTGAAAGGCCCTCTACCTCGCACTCACTCTGGTCACCGCTACTGGATCACCTTCACAGATGACCAGACTCGATTTAAAGCTGCTGTGCCATTAAAGCTCAAGTCCGACGCTTTTGCTGCATTTAAGCGTTACAAAGAATGGGCAGAGAACCAGCTCAATATTAAAATCGCTGGTTTGAGAGATGACAAGGGTGGGGAGTATATCTCCAAGGAGTTCGACGCTTACTGTGCAGACTGTAAACAGCAGGTGCTTGTCTGCGATTCCACCACTGAAGCAGAGTACATTGCAGCTGTTGATGCTGGCAAGGAGATCTGCTGGATGTGTCAGAGCTCTTGGAGGAATTTGGCTATTCATTTAAATCCCCATTGACTCTGCTGGTAGACAATCAGTCTGCCATCGATGTAGCCAAGAATCCGGAGCACCATGGACGTATGAAGCACTTGGATCGCAAATGGTACTGGCTTAGGCATGAGATTGAACTTGGGACCATGCCACCCAAGCACATCCCTGGAGTTGACAACATTGCTGATATCATGACCAAGGAGCTGCCCAGAGTCAAGGTTGTCGCATTCAGAGAAGGGATGGGAGTAGCCATTCGATCAGTTGCACCTTAGAGGATTTTGGATCCTGAGGATGCACTGGGTCAGGAGGGGCTGTTGGAGATCAGTGACCCAGCGCTTTTCCTAGTCATTGATTGACAGTTATTATAGAGTTTGACAGATACATGATTGACAGTTACATCTTATTGTTCTCACTCTTATTGTTTTATTGTTCTATTGTTCTGACTTTGTTATCTTTGCTACCTATTGTTCTTATTGTCCTTATTGTCTCGGACCTTAGCTATTGTGTACGATTAGTATATAGTCCTAGGAGCGACAGGAAGTTCACCAGCTTCCTGATTTCGCTTCTAGGTATGTTTGTTCATTTACTCTCAATTGATTAGCTTCCTGATTTCGCTTCTAGTTGTGTCTAACTGCCTCTGCCTATATGTCACGTCACTGCAACGTCGTCGTCTTGTTCCTATAGCCTTTAACAAAAACCCGACTCTCCTCAAAATTCCGCTTCTGGTGAGGTATCACAAGATGAAGTATGTGCATATTTACTTTTCATCAGCCACTGGAATCACCTGGACCCATTGCTGGGTACCTGATCCAAAGGTGGATTCCAGATTTGGATTCCATGGAAAATTCTGCTCCCGGTAATATAGGATATGGCCTATTTGGAGGTGCAAAATATTCATATGAAAGCCCATGATTGGACTACTTGGGGCTGTACCATGGGAACAAGGCCACCCCTAGGCATGGGAATGCCAAATAAGGATGCCTCAATACAGGGGCTATCCATATGCACTGCCAGCCCCGGACCCAATTGGGAGCCAGCAGCAATCTGATTTAGCAGCCACCACACATACATTTTGGGCCAACCAAAATTTTGGCGCACAGCAACAGCCAGGCTCCCTTGATTATATATTGTAGCAGTTGCTGCAAATCTATAATACAAAAGAAGAATGATCAGGTGGTATAAGACAAAAAGATATTCTCATTGGCTGGAAGCTTTTGGAACCTGTGGCACGTGTCTGCACGCATTTTTAGAAATTTCTCAGCACATGGGCGGTCCTCGAGCAGCGTCTTCTGGCTAGACCAGCAATTATGGTTGGCCTAACTCTTGCCTTCAAGTACTTACCAGTGTACATTTCACTTCTCAGAACTCATAGTATGTAATATCTGATTATCTTAAGACTTGAGCATATTTCCCGTCGCGAAGCACGGGTCTCTGCTAGTTAATCAATAAACAGCCTAGCTGTACCTGCAAAACATTGATTAAAAAATGCAGCTGTACCTGCAAATAATCCATAAAGGCATAGCAGCTGTAGCTGTGGATTATTGATTTAGGAGACCAGGTCCACTGATGCACCATATTTGGTCATAGTTGTTAAACTGGGGAATACCATCCAGTAATCTGGACTTCCCAAGTGGCAACTAGTACCCTGCAATGCCCAATGAACAAAAGTTGTGGTCAGTTGCAGGTCTGTCTCCTAAGGCGGGATGGTGTAGTTGGTTGCATCTCTGAGCGTCTATCAGGAGGTCCCTGGTTCAATTCCAGGTCTGGCCACTTTTTCCATGACAATGTTATTCCACTGCCATCATTATCCTTTAACAATAGTGCAGATGTTGTGGTGGGAAGCGACGAGGGAAGAATATAGGGTGAGAGTAAAAACAAAAGGTTAGAATTACAGCGGCCAGAGAGGCAATATCTCTGACCACATTAGCTAACCAATGATTCATGATCACAACCAGACTTTGATTGGGCGGGTCGCACCAGGTTTGGCCGTAGTGCGAAAGTTGTTGCAGGAAGAGTGATGAGAGGAGAATATAGAGTGAAGTAATGAATGTGGAATTAGGGGGGTCACAAAGGCAATATCCCTGACCCAGCAGCTAACCACAATTTGCCACAGCAGTATCAGTTTGCGCCTGGACCTCGATAGAGCTTACAGCTAACTGCTAACTCTTGAACCCTGCATCCTTCTCTTTCTCGCTACCACCACCTTGCCATCTGCTCTTTTTTCCACAACCCACTTCTCTGTCCTCCACCTCGCCAAGAGCAACAACAGCCTTCCAAGACTGCCATGCACCACCAAGCTGGCGAGTATGTTGTTCTCTTTCTCTAAACACACAGCTGAATAACACTACATTACACTGCAGGTCTTTCTATGTGCCCAATCCTGCAGTGAATGAAGTAGGCAAACACTGCATTGTTTTGAAGGGCCGCCATCTAGGCATTTATATAAGTTAGTGAGTTCTTAATGATATCTAGCATGATCACAGTAGGAAATTTTCTTTATCCAGTCTCTTCTCTCTTTCCCTTCTTTGTCTACCTCTGGGCCCTTTGCTCCTGCCTTGAATCTTATTTCTGCTCACTTCCTGCTTGAACCACAATTTCCCTCCCTACACACCACCCCTTCAGGCCAGGTCTCTTAAACCTTATTAACCTCGGGTTGCCCACTGGCTGAGTGTCAGCCTACGGGCTATCCCTAAACATGCTATTCTACCAGACCTGTAGTGAATCCATTCATTTGCCTACCACTTTCCTACCTAATCCCTTTGGCTTTATAATGCATCCCCTTGCCTTTTGTTTCATAACATGTTCCTCTAGTCCTGTACCTTATCCTACCACATCCATACCACATTTGTACCAGGTGCTGATACATCTGTTTCTTCCCTTTCACATAGGTGAGTGGGCCATCGCAAGTGTGGCAGATATGAGTCCCAATTAGAAATGGTCTTGTACTTGGATATGCCTAGTGTGAGACATTTAAAATTGATTTGGTGCAAATGATTGTCGATAACGGTGAAGTGCGCATGATGGGAAGCTAGCATGTCTTCAAGGTCTCCGTTTTTGTCCACAAAGGAACAGAGTGGATTCCTTCTGGAGTTGCACTGCGGCCTTCGTGAGGAACGTGGTGAGTGATCGGTGCCGGTGAATGCCCCGTCCCACTACGTGTGATGCTCTGTTCCCCTCTGGCAAGGTCTGACAAGGGACACCAACCCAGTGGATCCGTGCCATGTGGATGTACGGTTGACGAGGTGCAGATGGTCAAGCTCCAGGTGCAAAGAAAGTGCGGCCGCCACCTCTTTCAGCCCTCTTTTGTGGACCTGCTCCACTACCTTCTGCTTGGATTTCATATGCCTGACCACTGCAGCAGCGAACCCTACAAGGATGCTCTCCCAGATGTACAAAGTGTGGACGATTGTTCCCTCAATGACAGTGAAAAACCTGCTGGTGAATGTCTTCATAATCACCCTGAACCAAGTCCTGGCTAGGTTTTCTTGCTCCAAATCAGAGGCCACCGAGTCGGACGAGGGATCATAATCATTCCCATACCGGTCAGACCCAAGTGCCGTCGTGAACTCCAACACGCAGCCCAAAGTGATCACGTCCAGAAGGCCTCCTGAGTTTTCATGTCAGGAACATGTACATGCGGGACTATAATGATTGTCAGCTGGAAGGACTCTGTGGTGGTTGGAGAGCAAAAGGGATATCTTGTGTGCATGCCCTATGAGCATGTCTAATGGTGGTCATGTGCTAGTCTTCCCACACCACTCTCCTCCTCGTCTGCCCTCTCGGCTGGGCGCAGCCCAGCCACACCGCCACATGTGCCCCCCCCTTACGTGGCAACGGCCCGGCACCACGTAGGAGCTATTGGCCTCATTGTATACCTGCTCTCCTTGTTTTCTGTCCTCGTAGCCCCCAGCCACACCGCCACATGTGCCCCCCCCTTACGTGGCAACGGCCCGGCACCACGTAGGAGCTATTGGCCTCATTGTATACCTGCTCTCCTTGTTTTCTGTCCTCGTAGCCCCCAGCCACACCGCCACATGTGCCCCCCCCTTACGTGGCAACGGCCCGGCACCACGTAGGAGCTATTGGCCTCATTGTATACCTGCTCTCCTTGTTTTCTGTCCTCGTAGCCTTCCAGGCGCATCCCACCCTCCCCGTGGAAGCTCGTCGTCATCTCCATCGTCGACCCCATTCCTTTCTTCGCCGCTGTCCTCCTGCTCAATGTCCTTGCTCTCATCCTCGTCCTGATCTCCGCCTTGCGGGCTCTCCCTGTCCTCTTCTCCGGCCTGTGGCTCCTCCTCCTCTGTCGGGCCTTTATCATTGTTCACCCCTTCCTCCAGCACGTCCTCCGCTTCCTCTTCCGATAGTGCGCTGACGGTTCTTAGTAACATTGCTGCGGCTTCCAGGGCTTTTTGTTGCTCGTCTAGTGCTGTGCCGGGTTGTGCTTCGAACATACTCAACCGTCTCGCACTGAACCGGCCCTTCCAGGATGAGCCCTTCCAAGGACGCCAGTTGGTATGCGTTGACGTCTCTGGCTACAACTCGACGGACTTGGCCCCATTTGGGTAACATCTTGCGCTCGGTTTTGAATGTGTAGTCGAGATCACTTCAATATACCTGTACGAGATCATTAATGTGGAATGTGACAAATTTATTTAGACGTGACTCGTCTATTTTCTTGTTAAACACTGCCTCTTGCTCGTTCACATGTGCCACAACGTGTGAGTAGTAGCTGCTGTTGCTTTGTGTATTCCATCTGCAGTTTGACGTCCTTGCTCGTTGGTGCTGTCTTCGCCACGTCCGCCGGCGTTGGCACCATGTTGATGTCGTGGCCCGTAAGTAGCTCCCTCAGCGTGAACTCCAGCGCTGGTAGGATCCTGTCATTTAGGTCGTGCAGCGCGACCTCGAAATGATCTGGCTAGTTGGCAGGTAGGTCCTGGAATGATACTACCTTCGCCCAGCCGTCCTCGCCGAGGTCAGGCATGCACCACCGTTTCAAGTGTCCCAGCAGCTTGCTGTTTGTTCCTTCCACCAGGCCGTTAACCCAGGTAGAGTAGGCTGCCACAATCTGAATGCTGACTCCGTGCTTGGTGCACCACTCTCGCACTTTGTGGTTGTCAAAGTGCTTGCCTCCATCGGTCATGAACGCTTCCGGGGGCCAGAACTCCCTTTCCAGATGCTCCAGTCCCGCCAGGGTTGTCTTCGCCGTCCCGTGGGATTTGTGCCTGAACCCCCACATGTACTGGGAGTAAAGGTCAATACAGAGTGATATCTCGACATACCCCCCTTTTCCTTTCGGTACCGCGAGGTAATCAGCGACTACCAGCTCCATGGGGTGCCGTCTGGTGATGGGCTGGAACAGAGAGTACATGTAAGCGCCTCCAAACCCTTTGCATCAGCCGCAATCCAGGAGCGCCGTCATAATGGACTTATCGAGGCGCGGGCTGCAGTAGAAGTCCATTAGCTGCTTCTTTATTAGATCGCGATGCTCGTGCCCTTTCGCGAGGTGTTCAGTGCGTGCCAATTCCACTGCCTCTTTTTGCGAGACACACTCCCTCCTTGGTCCAGCCCGCGTGGACTTGCCGTCTCCTAGCCGCCAGAGTTTGCTGTCGTTGATCCAGTATCCTAGTGATTGGTGCCTGGCTCGCCGCTTCCCTCACACTGTTTTCCCTCTGTCCAAGTCCCATAGCACGTCAATTACCTGAAGGAAGATCGGCTCGTTGGCGAAGGGTTCCCTCAGCGTGGTTGAGGCTTCGTCTAATGACATGTGAAACATGTTGCATCTCTCTCTGCCTGGCACTGTCCCGTCAGGACGTGCTGTTTGCGTGTCGTCGTCTCCGACCGACCATTCGTGCCCGTCTCCTGGTACGTGTTCCAGCCCAGAGTATCAGCACATCCAGCCACCTTGGTGCTGGTGTTCCTCTTCGAGTGCCGCGAAAATGTTGTGGGTTAACCCCGATGAGGCCTCCCAGTCTGGGTTCACCGAAGCGAGGTGCCCATCCTTGTCGTTCTTTTCTGCTGCAGTGAATTGGCGGCTTAAGCCGTCGGCTGCACCATTCAACGCGCCCGGTCTGTGGCGCACATCCACAATGTGGTGTGCTAACACGCCGTCTCTCCATCGCGCATGCATCACATTCAGCTTCTCGTTCAGTAGGGCATTGTGCAAAGCCTGGCAGTCGGTTTCGAGCTCGACGGGGGACCCATATATAATGCCGTCAAACTTATCCAGGGAGAACTTTAGTGCCGCAAACTCCAGGAGGTAGGGCTTGTATCTTTCCTCCGAAGTTGACGTCCTTTTCGAAGTGTATACGACCGGGTGTACTCGTGTCATCTTCGTGCCGTTCGGAAGGGTGTCCTGGACCCTTTGGGACAGAACTGCACCAAATCTGTCCTTACATCTTCTGTCAGATGTCACTATGAATGGCCTGCCGTCGAAGATGGGTGCTTGTAACACGGGGTCCGACACTAGTGCCGCTTTCAGCATCAGGAATGCGCGTTCGTGTGTATTGGTCCAGCACTCGACCAATGAATGGGCCACTGCCGCGTGCCGGTAGGCTTGTTTCCCTGCCCCTGTGTTCACTGTTAGCTCATTTTCGAGGTCTTTAAGCGGTTTGGATATCATAGCATAGTCTTGATGAGGGTTCTGAAATAGCCCGTTAGTCCAAGGAAATGACCGAGGTTTTGTATGTTCCGCGGCCGCTGCCAATCAACCACCGCTGTGAGCTTCGCTGGGTCTCTGTGAACGCCGTCCTTGCCGACACGGTCTCCGGCGAAGATCACTTCTGTCATGAATAGCTTTGTTTTCTGTGCGGACAGGGAGAGTTCTGTCTCCCTGCAGCGTTGAAAGAAGGTGGTTAAGTTGGTTAGTTTATCCCCGAAGTTGTCCCCTGCCATTCCTACATCGTCCACGAGGAGCTCAAGGAGCGTGCCGACAAGGTCTCCCAGCGCTTCTGCCGTCATTTGCGTGAATCATGACGGTGCTCTGGTGAGTCCAAAGGGCATCTTCATGTAACAATGACAGCAGAAATTGTCTGTGCAGATTTCTGTACTGGCAGCTCCCATCCTCACTCTCACCATCCTAACCCTTTACCATGTCACTTCACAGCCCCCACACATTCTCCAAATGTGCAGGGGATTTCTCTCAATGTGTGGATACCAACACAGATGCTACGGGCCAGTGGAACACTCCCACTAGGCCAACCCCCCACTATATCACTTCATAGCCTCCATGTGTTCCCCACCACTTGTCATCATGGGGAATGTTGGTCAAGGCATTAGCCAGTATGTCACCAAGGTTCACCATGAAGGAGTCAGATTCCTCCACGTGAATCTTGAGCAGCTTATGCTGTCAAGCTTGCTTGATCATATATAATTGGGCATACTAGGACTGGACATGTCTGGTATATTATCTACAGCTGTTGCTGAATTGTGTGCTTCCTATTACTACATTATTACAGTATTGTCAAAGCCTATATCATGTATGTACCACAGGCAGGAGCAGCATAAATCTGCTTAGGATGCCAAGATTTTCACAACTCAGACACCTTGTGATATCAGGGAGTTTATCACCCACAAATGTGGGTCAAAAGAGGAGGGTTATGTTGATGTGGAATAGGTGCTCTTTCTGCTTATCCTTTCAACCCTCTAGCTCATCACTATTCTATAGTTTGCCACAGCTGTTTCAGCTTGTGCTGCTTTGACCTTTAACCCCATGCACTGTGGGAAGGAAACACATTGATATTCAGTGTGTAATACACTGCTGTATCGGTGTGTTTCACACTGATTATCAGTGGATAACACACTGATTCTCAAAGATTTGCATACTGATTAGCAGTGTATTACACACTGATATGGGCATTTTATATGCTGATATTCAGTGTGAAACACACTGATTATGAGGCGGCATATGCTGGGCTGGGCTTTAAAATTTACTGTACCGGGGTTGTGGTGTAAAAATTGTATTGTAGCAAATTACAGTAGTTACAATACAAGACATATGCGAAGCTACATAAGTGGAAAGCCTACTGGTGCACGCACCATCCCCGTAGCGCCCCAAGAACAACATGCAAATGGGCATCTAATGGCAGATGCCTAGCCGTAGGTGTAAACACAATGACAACAATACAGTCCCTGCAGTGACAAGATAAAAGTTCTAGGGAAACAATTGGCATCAATCGAGGTTGAAAAGATGAAGAGAGAAGGAATAAACATACATGTACAGCACCTAGTGTGACAGTAGTAGTCTCTCCCTAACATGCCTGGCCCGCTCCCCAAAGCCCGCATCCCTTTGCCTTTGTCATGTCCTTCAAGTACGCGAAATCGTCCTTCAGCACACGGTGTTTGCCCGCATGGGCAAGCTGTAAAGTGAACTCCTGCATTAGTTCCTCCTGCACCGAGGGGAGAGGGGCGTGAGTAGGTGTCTAGATCATCGCGGACCAGCTCACTGTCTATCTGCGGCTTTGTATTGCGTCGAATGATGGCCGAGGCATGGTGATGGTGCTGACATGAACAATTGGTTAGCACTCATGCTCGGGCGTGACAGCGGCCTCATTGGCAATGCGTGGAAGGGAGATTGGGGGTTTGTTGTGGTGAGGACGAGACGGACTGTCATGGTGCCGATTTTAGCTTACGGCTAAATTGTGGATGGGTGGGACTGACCTTGTTACAGTGATGAAGAGTCTGCTTGGCGGGCAGGGAAGCGGTACAACTGGGACATGTTTAGCTTCCTTCATCTACCAAGATGCCACCAGACCGCACCTTTATGAGCAAGACAAGATCGGGATCCTTGTGCGGATAACCTGAAAGTCACTGTCTGTGCGACCTCCTTCAATCCAGCTGAATGGTGTACATACCCGTTCGCAGCCACTGGCCCCGTCTCATCGTGCCTCGCATCACACCCCCAATTCCCCCAGCCTCGCACATTTCCTTCTATGTCTTCAGATTCCTGTTCTCTAGTTCTCCATCACCTTAAGTGTCCAGTATCATCTTGGCGTCAAACATTGGCAGCGAGGCAAAGCCATGGAGGTAGGTGTTGAGATGGGAGGACTTGAGCAGGAGGAAAGACAACATTTGATGGTAAAAAACAATCAGCTCCGACTCCCAGATCCGGATTGATGTTACGGGTGGCGTAAATTCAATCCGGAATTAGCCCCTATATGTGCAGCTCAGCGCACAATTTGAATAGCAAGCTTGCTACTTGGTCCTGCACATGGGTACCGTTTTGACTGCATAGATGCATTCTATATCACATTATGAATATTTCCTACTTACCAGAACTTCTGCGAAAACAGCCCGTCCAATGTAGTTTGAAGTACAAAGGCGCCAACCATAACTCTATCCGGCCCAAACAGAACTGGCGGGTGTCTCTTTCTCACTCTCGAATAGGTTCATTGGGATGCATTTTGCAACTCTGGTTCTTTACAGCGCACATGTACTTGGCTACTGGAGCATACTATGTCAGTTTACTTTCAAGCTTCACAGCGGCTCGTTGGCTCCTCCTCCTACAAAAGCTGTCAGCTGTCAGAATGAGATAAATAGTTTGATGCACCGACACTGAGCTGGTTGCAGGGGGGAATTCTTTCACTGTGATTTCTTGTACAGCTGGTTCCAAGGATGCCACTTTGTGTCTCTTATTAGGCACTTTTGGACGCACAGGTGTTGGCTTTGGTCGGATCTTCAAAATAAGATAATGAGTAACAGAGTACATTCCCCATGACTCTGAAATAGATTAGCAGAAACTTACATTGACTTTACTGCTCCCCGATGCTGACGCCTTCTTGGAAGTGTCATCGTCAGATGCAACCTTCGCAGAAAGAGTTTGATCAATATGACGAATTAGTTGAAAATGTGGACTCACTACTTTCTCATCGTGTTTCATTCTGGCTGGCAAGGCAGACGGGCCGAGCTCCTTCTCCTTCTGTGAATGCTTCCAATGCCTTGCGTTCTCCGCACTAATCTTCTCGTACTCGGGGTCGTGATCCTGCAGGGGGTTCATTTGTTCACCGAGGTCGGCACCCCTAACCATATGCTCCCAGGCTCCAGTGTCCTCCCCCTCTTTGTTGCTCTCATCTGTGATGATAAGGTTGCATGCAATGTGAGGGATTAGAAAGAACTTGGTGTATGTCCTAAAGGAGAGTGGTGCAAACACTGGGGTTTGGAACAGATTTGGCCCATATAGTGCCATCAAGGTATTCTCGATGAAGGACGGACCTCGAGGGCCACACCTGAACCGGATATGCTATTTAGCTGACATGGGTGAAAAAATACATGGTTACTCACTCTCCAGGACAAGCTGTCTGCTCAATCTCGAAGAACCCACTACTGTTCTCAAGAATTGGCTGATATCCAGCCTTATCAGTGCTTTATTGGTAATTTGATCAATTGCTCATATCTTATGATCACACCGTTCAAATTGTGATTGGTGCCCAGATCTGATCTCGCCTTGAAAAATACTCCCAGATGACTCCCAGATAGTACCCGTATCACCCATTTCCAAATTGAGCATATGCTGCCACCACCGGAATGCCCATATCTGCTCACTCACTGGTCCAATCAGGAAGTGGGTTTCAGATTCAGACTCTCCTCAAAATTCCGCTTCCGGTGAGGTATAATATGATGAGGTATGTGCATATTTATTTTAATCAGCCACCGGAATCACCCATACCTGTTGCTATGGGCACCCAATCCAAAAACGAATTCCTGATTCGGATTCTATGAAAAAATTTGTTCCTGGTGATATAGGATACACCATATTCGCAGGGGGGAATATTTGATCGCAAGCCCATGAATGGACTAATTGGGCCGTACCGTGGGAACCAGGCCACACCCATAATTTCACACTCAGCTGGCACGGTACACTCGTAGTCAGCTGGCATGATAAATTCATACCCGGCCAACAAGCTGGCATGATAAATCTGTATTCAGCTTGCACAATAAATCCGTACTCAGCTGATGCGGTGAAACAAACGAGCTCACACGCATGTATCGATTGCTCGGCTCGCGATCGGCTGCACAATATTATCGATCGTTTCGCGTGATCAGCCGTACAATGGTATCGCAGTTTTTGTAGTAAGGCACTGAATTGTTTGTGCACCCTTCTCCCTGTCAAAATAAAATCCTGTCACCTCTAAAACTGCCAGGCATGTTCCATCTCCAGAGTTGCAGAGAGTCTAGGTGTGGTGTGCGGGTGTCCGAGGTGAGGACTGCACTTGACCAGGCCGAAGGCTTGCAACAGAGTCCAGGTCCGGAGACTTGGAGGCCTGTTCGACCTGAGGGTCTGTTTGAGACAGGGGTGAGTTGTGGGATGAAGGGGATGGGGAACAGAGGTGATGGAGAATGAACAGAAAGGAGGTCTGGAGGGCTGCAACAAGAGACCAGTGTGCCAGGGTGCTGTGCACTCTCACTGCACACACAAGTGTCAGACATTGGACCAGGCAGTACAAGTAGCATACTTGTACCATCAGATCTGCAGTCAACCATCACCACATCCTGCCGCATGCACACCTGACCAACCGACAACTGACCTGGGCTAAGTCACCCCGTTCACTGGGGTCCTGTGGACAGAGAAACACTGAGAGAGAGAGAAGCAGCAGGAAACTCAGTTGGCTCAGTGCACAACACAAAGTGAAGTGATTATGAGGTGGTCCGGCTTGAAGGGACTTGGTCCGGGGCTCAGAACAGAGGTAGAAACACACTGAAACACATGGGAACATGCACAGACACAGTGGAAAGCTCTGGGACACAGAAATATGATGAACACAATTTAGGGGTAAACCCAAGGTGATTAATTGTGACAACCTAAGGGTATTGTAAGGTGAGGAGGGTGTCCAAAGCATGTTTGTTCTACATCAATAATGGTTGGTCTGGAGCACATGTCTGCAACCCGCCTCATGTATCTATCCATAACAAAAGACACAAGCTTACATCCATTCTGGGAATCATTCTGGTGCGGCTCCTGCTGATGTGTTGATGCATGTGGTGACACCTTGTGTACTGGATACTGCTATAGCCGAGCCTGGGTGGGGAGTCCGGGCCTCAGAAACCTCAGCAGGATTAGGACGGCCCAGGCTGACAGGATCAAAATGTTAGTCACCTCCAGAAAGCGTCAGATAGGGATGGAGAGCACAAGGAAAGTGTTGGAGGTGTTGGGAGCTTGAACCAAGGGTGATAGGGAGCTGTACCTGCAGACAGGGGCTCGGGCTCAGGCCGGAAACCTTGGTCACAGATGGAAAATCTTAGTCACCCATGGCAGAACTCTGACAGGGATCAAAGACCTCAGTCATACAGGAAACACCTCTGACCGGGCGACTGCACAATGGGGACAGATGCTGAGTAGCTCCAGAATACTGAAACCCTGAATGTGCTACCTAGAGAAAGCACATGCTCTACAGAGCGCACCAATATAACAGCTAGATCTCCTTTCTTCACGAAGTCTCCATCCTCCATATTGTCTGGGTGTAACTCATTTAATCTTGAATTATGTAAATCCTCTAGTGCCACTCCACAAATTCGAAGAGTGCAGCCACAATAGAGGACTTCAGATAGGATCTTCCATCCACAATTAAAGTTTTGGAGAATGCCTCTGGCTCTGTATCAGCTTTAAGGCCCTCAATTGAGTCAGGAAGAAAATCATTGAAGTCCATGCCCAGTGGAGCGTCTTCATTGCCCTCATACAGTAGCTCATCTGAGTTGTTTTCAAGTGTGATGGAGGTGTTGTCATTGGATGATAAGGGAGAAACCTGCACAGAAGACTGTGGCAATTGGATGGTGGTAGTGTTGGCTGTGTCAGCTGGCGGCTGGGCACAGAAGCTGTGTTGGCAGGAAATAGTGGATCAGGTTTTTCTTTCTCAAATTGTTTGTCATCCTCAGTGCCAGTGACACCAACCAAAATATCCTGTGGTTGCAAAAGATCATGACCAGTTTTGGCAAAGATTTCCACAAAATCAACTTCATCTCACCCAAAATATTCTTGGAGAAGGCTTCTGCCTGCAGTTGTCCCTGCTTCCACTCTGCTGCCGGATCAACATGTCTGACAGGGCCATCACCAGTCCACAACTTTGGATTTGCATGATCAACTCCCATTACACCTTACAAGGATAGCTGTGGATTACACTTCATTGCTGCATTGATAAGAGTTGCAATACTGAGTTTGCCTGTCATTTTGTCAACATCAAAGTTGTGAGCATGGTCCTGTGTTCTGCAGTCTCCAAATAATCACTTGGGAATCAGCATAAAGAGTGCCAGTTATTTGCAGTGCAGTGGCAAGAAGTGTAGGTAGCCAGGGATCTGACCTGCTCTAACAGTGTCCTTTCAACAGTGAAGAATGGTCACATGGAGTAACCCATTGTCTTAGCAATAAAAATGATGGTTGATCGGTGGTGGGTATGTGTGGGATCATGTTGGGAAGCTCGACTAACTGATCCAATGTCACTTGGTGTCATATTCACATTATTTAGCATGAGGCCCAGGAGACAACACAGAAGGGTGGCAAAGTGCTTGAATATATGCTTGGGCTCACAAGTGTTGGTGACAAAATCTTCTGAGGTGAAGGTATTCAATCCCAAAAGTGGTGTCACAAGACAACCAAGAGGTAAGACCTCATCAATCAGCTTCACCACACAGATAATCTGCTTGGCCAGGTGATATGTAGCATCCCCATCTGTTGCTATAGCCCACATCTATACAGTGCTGCCCCCATTGAATGTGCTGATAGGTATCCAAAAAAACACCTTCCTTTTGTTTACAAGATGGTAGGAATATTAGGGGATTGGAGTGTAGTGATCTGCATGTTCATAAGATGCAATAGCAAGCACAGTTCCATCTGATCCAACACAGACTTTGGTTGTATCATCATCAGATGTAAGCACAGCATGAATTGCTTCCACCAATTAGTTCTATGTGAATGCTCTCGACAAAGGCCAATAATACTATCACATGTGGGGCAATAGCAGCATGTGGTGTTGAGTGCTGCACTATCAGTCATCAGCACATTGCCTGGTATAAAACCATTTGATGTATGAGAGGGTGGTGGGCCCAAAAAGGCAGCTATATTTTTGCTAATTTCATCGGCTGTTGGTATTCTAATGGACGGTAGTAGTTTGAGAATTTTGTGATGACTGTGAACAGTTTGCCATAATGCAAGCCCCTGCACTTTCTGCAGCGCATATACATAAAAGGTGAGGGCCACCAATAGACTTGACCAATAGTGCAATATCAAGGTCACATTTGGTGAAGCCACCTTGTGGAGAGTATAGACAAGGTATAGCACAGTCAAGCAGCCTACAAATCATATGGGGCACTAGCACCCCAACGGAAAGCAGTTGCTAATAACCGGTGCAGGCCTGAAGGTGCTTGTGATCTGCTAGCTTCCGCCCAAGTGTGGCATATCAAAGTTTTGAGTTTGATATCTAAGCCAATGCCAGAGTGGGAAACAGTGTATATTGACGGGAAATCTGTTACCTGGTTTTGCAGCTCAGAAAATATGAGTGAGAGTCTCTTCATAGCTGTTTGGAGTTACAAAGTGTCCCATCTTGTAAACTCAGAGCTATCTTTGGCCCTCTGGACAAAGGCACAGAACTTAGACGAGTATGGCACACACTCGCAAATTCCGCAGGGGCCCTTTTCAGAGGCAGAACTACCAGTGCAACCATCACCTGGATAGATATTGTGTTTGCATCCTTCGTGAAGGACACAGGCTTCCAATTGATAGACTTTGCTTCAAGGAGATAGGGGTGTGTAGCCACACAGAACCAGGTGCCCAGGGAATAGCTACACCGATGTAGGGCCGTTTAGTGGGGGCAGAAATTTCTAGTACCAGGACAATGAATAAAAAAAATCGGATACTAAGCATGCTACGGAAAAGAGATCATATTGATGTATTAACTATCTCTAAATTTTCTGAGGACCTTTCGCCAGCCTGGAGCTCTTTGATCAGTGGACCATACTGGTGAAATATGCACTGATTTACTCACCAAGTGATGCCAGGGAGCCACTTATAAGGTAAACAGATTGCCGGAGCGGCCTTATAACGGCTCATAAGCCTCCGAAAATGCCGCTTAATATGAAAGCCTTATAAGGCCCATTTGAAATGTCTGACAGGCACAGCCACATTCTCACAACCCAGGGGGGTCACCCTTTTTAGCACCTTGTGCAAGTACTTTCCCCCTGGGATCAGTGGTGGTGAGTAAAGGTTTAATTGCTACAATTAAACAGTGTTTAGCTCATCTTGTTAATCACCCTTGCAAATGAGTTCAAACTCACAACTTTAACCCATGTAATATATTGTGGGATTCAATGACTACAGTGATTTTTTCAGCACTGTGCACAACTGACCCAGAAAAGGTATCACCTACCAGATCAGATGAGAAGCAATATGCTCATCTAAGGGATGAGCAGAGATGAGGTATGATGATCTGTAAGAATGGAAACTCAAGATTCATCTGAGTTTGTTGAGATACCAGAGAGGTAGATGTGAAACAAACATGAAATATTGCCAGAGTGGAACTCACAGGCAGAGAAGTGAGAGGACGAGAGGGGATGGATAGAGCATGAAATATGATTTGCTGGCTTACCTATATAATGAATGAAGGTGGCGGGACTGTAGAAGTGGTTGGTGCTGGTGGAGGAGAGATGGAGATAAACTACTTGGTGGAGGAGAAGTGGCGCTGCAAGCCTCCGGTGTCCACATGCCAATCAGACCTCATATTCCTACAACCCTTGTGGCCTGTAAAAGATTGGACCATCTTGAAATTGAGGTGCTCTTCTGTCCACAGAAAATTGGACATGCCCTCCAAAACTGACTCAGGGGTGTCCACATAAATATTGGACCTCACTAAGGGTAAAAAGGGGTCCTGATCATGCAGCATCAGAGATATAGTTATAGTCCCACAGCCAGCTAACCTCTGACCTGACCATACCCTTGCCACACAAAAAGCCTACAAACCCTTCCTTGGCCTGGAAATTACTGTATGCTTGGGCTATAGCATGCTGCAAGTCGAGGGTATACCCATGGGCAGTCAGTAGTGAACCATGTGATCCCCAATAGTGGGTCCCAGCACCCTTGGTCTGTTGGGGAGCTGTGACTTGTCTGATATGATACCAGTGATTCTGGATAGTGCTCTGTGATATGATGCTATGTACACATCAGGCTCTTGGGCAGTGAATATAGTGGCATTGTCCTTGAGGTGCAAATTATGTGGCGGAATGCAGGCATACAATGAGATGGGCCTTGAAAAGATAGGTTTGTTGGAGGGAGGAATGGCTGTCTTTGATGGCCTAGGCTGAGTCAGCTGAGAGGCAGATTTCTTTATTGAAGGTGCTTTACAAGATGTCAAAGCAGCAGCTGGGAAGTTGCCTGGAGAGTGTGCATGGTGAGAATGGGTGTCAGCATGCAGCCAGTTCTTACACACCCATTCTCTCAAGCTGTGTGAATCATCCACCTCAGATTCACTTGAGGCAGGGCTATGAAGCATGGTCTGTGTCTTTGCTGTGACAGAGATAGTCAGAAGAGATCCTGATTGGCACGACAATGAGACATACTGTACCATTACTACTAATGACAAGTAAATGCCACCAGATCAGAGGAGGTCCCAAGGTGATAACACGAAACGGCAAAGATCGATTGGGTAGGTAGCAAACAGATAAGTATCTAGATTGTTGTACATGTTTGTATTGGGTGGCTGAGCTGCAGAACCGTAAATACTAACAACTACCTTAGGTTCAAGCCAATTTCCTGTGACCTAGGTCACACATAAGTTCACATGTTCACTTTGGGTTGCAACCTGGGACAAACTTCAAACAGGTTCAAAAAAAATAGCAATCCAAATGACTTTTTGGTGGCTTGGGCAAAAATATGTCACAAAGTAAGTTCAGAGGGCAAAATTTTCTGTAACAGTCACATAAAATAGGTTCAGTTCAAGACTCTCAGAACAAAAGACGAACCTAAGGTTGTAATGGTACAGTACCTTGCTACTTGTCAGCCCTTTGATCAACATCTTTCACATTGTTCTTCTGTGGACTCTCACTGCAAGTCCTTGGCTTTGGTTTGGAGAAACTACCCCTGTGGGCAACAATGTTGGGTCAGGGCTCAACATGGTGTTTAACTTGTGACAGTCGGTGTGGTTCCATCCTCACATAGTCATGTCAGTGTAATCCCTGGATCACTGCATTATAATAGGGAATGTTTTAGCATGTAAAGGAAGTGTTTACCAAGTACTGTAGACTGCAGAGTATGCAGCATAACAAACACCATAGTTTCTGCGGCCTGGACTCCCCGCCCAGGCTCGGCTATGGTACAGTTTTATATGGGCCAGTGCAAAACTTTTGTGCAAGTCCCACTGCTCACAAATTCAACACTAGCTCTTCAAAACTGGTCTCATATTCAAAATGCAATCTCTAAGATTCTCCCTATGTGGTTTTGAGTTGCACATCTGCAGATTTAAGAGTACATATTGGGTTTTCGGGGGGGGGGGGGTTCAGGCATGGGCTCCGGACCGATTATTACTAATGTAGAAAATGCTTTGGACACACCCTTGCATCTCCATTTTGGAGCCCCCTGGTCTTGATTGGCCTAGTAGTATATTCCTCTCTGGGTTGTTAACACTTTCCCTTCTAGTGGCACAGGAGAAGTTTGTGTGTCCTGTGCCATGCAGTGTCATTGCTGTGGATGGTTCTTCCCTGGCTCTAATCATCAAGCCCAGGTTGCCGTAATGTAGGGCTGGATACACTAATAATCCTCCTTCAAAGAAGAATGTGGTTGAGTTGGGACAATTAAGGACTTCCATGACACTGAGTTTGTATTCCCTTGTGTATTCTGAGCCGACCATGTTGTATGTGATAGGCCCTGCCTGCGAGACCCCTGTATCATATTTGCTGGCTTCTACTTCCTAGACGGAGTATGAAAGAACCGGGCATATCTATCTTGGAAGCACTGCCGCAGGGACCTCAAGCGAGATTGGAAGGTGTGCAGCCAGGGCCTTACTCAGCAGTGTCCCCCTTTGTTTCCCACACTTAAGTGACCTTATGTCACATAACAAGAACAAGTTTTAGTCCCCCCCTTCGTGTGTGTGTTTGCATCCGAGTTTTCGTCTGTGTTACATTGTTTCCTGTGTTGTGCACTTTGTATCTGTTGTATCTGTCACTGCAGCCACCTCTTCACATCTATCAAACCACTTTCAGGATCTGCTACCGCTCCGCCAGCCAATGGATCACCTTGGATTGCTCTGTTTCGCTTCACTTCATTTCAGTTCACATTGTTTCCTAGAGTACACCCCCAAACGGGATGACACAGTATTTCCACAGATTCGTGTCACAGGCCATGTTCGGACACAGACACAGTCAGTAAATTTCTACAGACCAGTTTGTGTCATTACACCACCCAACAATTAATGTGAAATCGTGTTTCATGTCTATGTATCGCCAATGCTCATGTGCATTGAAATTCTGCAAGTCATTTCAAAGTCCGCTTGGCTTGGACACAAGTGTTGGGCAGTAAGAAGACATTTATCACCAAGTTGGGGGTGATAAGAAGAGGCCCAGACCATAGACGGTGGGAGGGGATCTCCTGCAACCAAATCCGAAGACCAAAGGTCAAGTGCACATACAAAGGGAATCAAAGGAGAAGAGGTTGTATTGCCCCCGAAGGGGTCTCTGGATCTCTCTCTGGACATTTCACATCCTCTACTGTGGCTGCACTCTTCCTCCTCTTCTCTCGCCACATGGCCCCTCACAATGGCACATATGACAATCACATTCAACATTTCTCATACCCTTGTAACGAAGTGGCTAAGCACCGTAGAGCATGGACATCAGTGGTCGCTTAAGGGCTTAAGCCCTTAACAGCGGCCTTAATTAAGCCTTAACATCATTCCGGAGATTTCGCCGGGCTTAACTAAGGGCTTAACCTTGAAATCATGTGCACATAATTGTTAGCAATCGAAAAATTCAATCATTTTCGCATATTTTTCGATCTCAGCCAGACTACAATGCCTCCCCTTAAAAATTCTCTCTGGCTACACTTCACAAGGGGCCAGAAACAAAATGGCAGTCACTACGAAACCTATTGCAAAGGCTGCACATCCCACCACATTGCAATTTTGGCAGCAGAGGCTAGAGCAAATCTGCATGGTGTGGCACTTGATCCAGCTACCGAGATGCTGGCAGAGCAGGAACGATTTAAGAAAGGTATGTAATTGAATTGAATGCTAAATAGCTTAATCTAAGACTGTCCGATCCACATAGCCTGTCAGCTTATCTCAAGTATGCGTGGCGAGAAGACAGCATTTATTGCTCACATTCTTGGCACCTCTGCAAACCAAAAGAAGGATGCATGCAAACATGCTTCACAAGAGGCCATTGACGAGGCTAAGGAGCAAAGTTTGATAATTGCCGAGGCTAAATCGAAGCAGAAGAACCCGGGGAAACATGCACGCACCAGTAGTACTGATCTATCGTCCACGGGGCCTGCAAAGAAGCCTAAGTTTGCACAGCCCGGCATTGCAGCCCACATGTTCCCAGGGACTGAAATGCCTTTTAGCCAAGCTCAGATTGCGGCTATACAAGCCCAGGCACTGCGTGCACAGATCTCCGCCAATCTCCCTTTCCATGCATATGAGAATGTTGAAATGCTAAAGCTTTTTCAAATGATGCACACAGCCGCGCCAGCCATCATGCCAACAGCAAAGGTTCTCGGCGGCAGGCTACTAGATGATGCTGTCAAGGTTGTCAATCAGAAGTTATGTGTCATGCTTGAAGGCCGGACAGATGTCGGGCTTTGTGCCGATGGCTGGAAATCAGCTACCAAAGGCTTGGTCAATGGAATTTGCATTAATGTTGACTACAAGGTAAGTTGGAGTTTTCTGTCATCCTGGAGAACGCAAATCCGATCAAAAATGGACTAGTCACATACCTTGGATCTAGTCAACATTACTGCCAGTGCGAAAGATGGTGTTGCAATGGCCAAACAATTCAGCGACATTATTTGACCGCGTTGAGCGCCATTATAAATGTATTGTGCACTATTTTACGACAGATTCTGATGGTGGGGCCAAGAAAGGCCGCATTATTATGGGAAAAGAGCGCCCATGGGTCCTTGTGCCATCGTGCTGGGCACACCAAGTAAGTAATTAGACTAAGCTTATTTGTTCCGCGCTAATTAGAAGCACAGTTTCAGCTAATTCTCAGCGACTATTTCAAAGAGAATGAGTATGCAGCTCAGATCGCTGAGCAGGCCACTAGCCTTATTGGCTGGCTCAATAATCATGGTCGGGTTCGTGCAATCTTCGATGCCTGCCAGGGGCAGTACAATCTCGGGCAAACTGGCCATGCAACCATTCTCAGCTACCTGGTTGCAAATCTCATGCGGTGGACGACACATTGCATTGCCTTTATGCGGCTAGAAGATCTACGCCGAGCACTGGTATTTGCAGTTGACTCACCGCGCCGCACTATAGTCGAGGTCGAGGTTGGG
Organism: Athelia psychrophila; assembly: GCA_001630335.1. Taxonomy (NCBI): domain Eukaryota; kingdom Fungi; phylum Basidiomycota; class Agaricomycetes; order Atheliales; family Atheliaceae; genus Athelia; species Athelia psychrophila. The sequence goes on along the minus strand of KV417524.1, from coordinate 420,553 downwards.
GCAGCTAAAAATACCGTCGAGGGCCGGCGTTTGAGGGCAGACACCGAGGAACATTGTGACTTGATTCACAGTGCAAGCTTCTGGAACGGGCTTGAACAAGTCATCGGTGATATCGAGCCTATCTGTTATGGTACAAACATTAATCAAAAAGACTCGACTAGGCTCGATCAAATCATGCTAACTTTAGCGGGCATGTTTATTCATTTCAGCAGTCATCCCGAGCCTGAGGTGGCTAAAGCCATGCAGAAGCGCTTAGAGAAGCGCTGGAAGAACTGTGATCAGCCTCTGTTCCTTGTGGCTCTGGTTTTGAATCCCTTCGAGGGCATTTCACATTTTGGAGAGTCCGCTGGAATGGACCATTTGAAAATAAATGGACTGGTCCACACGGTAAGTTCTTTTACATAATGCCATTAGTCACATCGGAAACTAACAACAGAACAAGCTCTATCGAAGAATTCAGAGCCGCCCGGACAACATTGATAGCCTCGATGTCAGGGCCAACAAGGAACAGGCTGTGTCAATGGCACTGTTTCATTTTTTAGCATCTACAGGCCCGTTTATGAGCTGGAGGACTGAACGGACAACCTTTCCGGTAAGAACTTTTGTAACTTGATTACACACCCTCCCATAACTCAATAACACCTCTAGACTAATGATCCTATTCTATTCTGGGGGATTTTCAAGAGCATCCCCGAAACTGCGGAGTTAGCAAGCTTCACACTCATTCTACTTAAGATTGTAGCTAATCAGGGTGGTTGTGAGCGCGTCTTCTCGGACTTAAAGGTCAAGCAAACTCAACGGCGTGCCCGCCTTGGTCTTGCGAAGCTCGGAAAAATGACTAAAGTGAGGTCCCATTACTTAATTCCTATGTATAATTTGTACTGATACACTAATTGCAGATCAGCGACATCAAAGCCGAGCACCAGTCACTCGGGATCGCTAAAAATAAGGCTCCGCACAAAGTCCATAAATCCACAGCAGCGCTTCTTGCAGTTCCCCGTTACTCCGACCTGCTCGGGGACCAAGATGACGAAGATGAAGACGAGCGTGGCCGCATGCTAATTACGAGCAAACAAGGATGGCACACGGATATGGCAAGGTGGATTGGCGCTGCCCGTGATGCCGATGCCGCGGAGGAGATAGAAGACACGGAGAATGTGCTCAACTCGACACCCGCTAGACCCGATCTTGTGTACAAGTGTGTCACACTTGCGGCTCTGTTTGGTAGGCCAGATGCCACACCGACAAGAATACCTGCCGCGGAGATCGCTGCTGAAGCAGCATTGATGGAGGCACTCGCAGATCTGGACGAGGACGAAAGGCCCGATGAAGGGGCAATTGAAATTCAATCAGAGGACGAGTACATGGGGTAGAACTACAAATAATGCAATTTTTTTCGATGTTAAGGTCTTGAAGCCCTTAAGGCACTCTTAATATGAAGCCCTTACCCTTAATTATGGCTTAACATGGCGCGGAGTCGATATTAAGGCCCTTAAGGTGATCACTGACATTAGACATGCCCTGGATATCACAGGTCACATTTTTGATGTATTGGAGACTCCATCCCTGAGGCACATTGTCACGAGTTGCCCCTATCTACCGCTCACACGGTCAACACATGACCAATGTTCTAGCACATTCCATTCTATTCCACCACATTCTATTCCCATCAAATTCATACTAGACCCGCTCCATGTGACCTCATGCTCGTGACACTATCTTCATGTGTCGCACATCAGCATATGTGTCGCCCACTATCAGCGGATCATTACATATGCATCTATGACTCCCAGGCCCCTTATTGTCATATATGCTTACAAATAGGGCCCCACATTGTCAGACACGCATACTGTTACATTGATGTAAGTAGATAGATAGTGACTTAGACCTTGTGACCTTAGCTTATCCTCTTTGTCTCAAGGTACAGTCTCACTTATAAACCTATAATATTATCTAACCTTTGTCTCAAGTGACTTGCATTCACTCTTGATCACAAGGATCAACATCTCATTCCACCACTAGTCTATTGACACCACTATAAAGGCCCATCTGGCAACCTTGACTGTACCAGAATAAGTATATGGATGGTAGCACACTGCACACGGAATACTAATTCCCATGTGAAAAACCTTGTAAGGCATAGCCCAATAGCTTACCGTCCTAATAAACAATTCCGCTAGGCCTGGCCGCAGCAGTGGTAATACCCCATGAGTAGCTCTTACCGGTAGGATTCTTAGGATTCTTAGGATTATTTCTGTGTCACCAGTGATAGATCTGTATGAATTCATGATATTGCGGGAATAACGAAATTACTATAAACATCCAATGTGATGCCCAACTAGGTGATCCTCTCCACCTTGTCCATTTCCTGCTCGTCCACCGCTTCGCGCTCAGCCTGTTGCCCCCATGAACCACTCCCCCCATTAATATCATCGTCGGCATCAAGGTCAATATCCACAACCACGGGCACATCAGTCTGGGTCTCCGGGAAGCCCGGCTTCGCCAGATCCTCAAGCACCCCTTGCACTCGCCAGTGAATGCTGGTCCATTTCACAACCAGCATAGCTACAAAAGCCGCTCAATCTCAGCGTGCTCCAAGGCATAGGCATGAAGGCCCTCTGCCAAGGCGGGGTCCATGTCAGTCCGCTGTAGCGGCCGCTCCTTCCACCATTTCTCCTTCGCGACCCCGAATGCGATGACATGCCACATTTCTTCCTGAAGGAGCATGAGCCCCTCATGCCATCTTGCCGCCCGCGCTTTACACTTAGCCCACTCTGCACAAAGTGCTAGCAAATAGATAAATAAATGATAATTTGAACGTCAAAAAACTCGTACCGTCAATCATCTCTGGGGAATCTTCCTCCCCGACCGCCGACATCCAGATCCAGGACAGCTTGCGCTTGCCTTCCCCCAGAAGGCCCGCGAGTATCACTCCGGCATGAGCATCCTTGTCGTACTGGGTTCCCGTCCTGATTCTGTGCTCCCGCTGCAGTTGTTCCCGTTCAGAGAGGGTGCGCTCATTCAAAGCACGCACATCCTCGTCCTTGAGCTCCTTGAGTGCCCTCTCCCATAACCCCGGGCCGCGAAGATGGAGCAACATCTTGCGTGAACGGCGATAATGTGACTTGGCGTCGTGGACCTTGATGTCAATGTGGTGCTGCAAAGAGCGCACATGAGTGCTGGTGCGCTGGCCTGAGACATTTTTGACCCGCCATTTGTTGAGATATATCTGCGTACACAGGTGGTGCCGCAGTTCCTGCAGTGCGTCGCGAGTGGCGGCTTCGCGAACCCGTTCCTCAATCACCGGTAAGCTGCTGAGACACGACTTGACACGATCACTGGCAGTGAGTTCTGACGGCACATAGAGCTTGATGTGCTCTGCCAAAATAGCTGCTGTGTCGTCCAAAACTGTGAGGTGGGGGAGAGGCATGTACTCTATTTGGAGCTTGCGAAATTGGATGATGCGTTTCCACACGATGACCCGGCACTCTTGGAAATTGGCTTTCTGCAAAGCGGTTGGCTTCTTCTGTTCCTTGACATCATAAGTTAATTTTCTCCTGTATTATCATTAGTGTTAGGTATGACACCATCCATCCAAGGAAGCGAGCACTTACTGCATTTCCTCGATGTCGAGAGCCATCAATATGAAGGCGCTCTGGGTGTGGGGGGACGTGGCGAGACCGGCCTTGGCGGCCTCCTCGTCTGCTAGCGCTAGCTTTAATATAGCCATGGAATGAGCTAAAACAATATCAGTATGATATATACTTAATTAAAATAAATCAACTTACAATCGTCTATACTATCGAAGATGCAGGGGCTGCCCGTCGGCTGCTCATCCCATGTGGTGTACTCCACCTCCCACTGTGCCACCTGATCCGCAGAATCTTCCTTCAAATGCTCCTCGAATTCCTTGAAAGCTCGGCGATGAGATATTGCCTCTGCTATTGCTTTCACCATCTTCTTGAGAAGTGAATTCCCTGCACTCTTTGTAAGTATTAATACTAAGTAAGGTAGGAGTCAAACTTACTGATATCTGTCATCTTGCGATAGTTTGAGTATCTGAAGAAATCATCCAAGACGTTGTGGCGACCCCCCGGTCCCATCTCAACAGTTTGCCCCACACCAGCCTTCACGTATGACCAGTTCCGCTCTATACCTTCCCCTTCATTGCGACCAGCACCTTTCGTGTAGTTGAACGAGTACTGCGCATGATCCTTCTTGCCGTGCACATCAAAGTGGAATTTGGGAATCTTGCCACGCACCTGCTCGGCGGTGATGGGAAGTTGAAGATGCGGTGGGAGGCGGCTTATGCGCGCGAAGAGGTTTTTCAGCCACTGGCATGTGATGTTGTAGCTAGCAATTACAGAGAGGATATATGTGACGATGAAGGCCGACATGATGGCGCCGGTGACGGGATCAGCCATTGTGGTTGATGTGACGGAGCCGGACATGATGAGGCTAGACCAAAAGATATAGTCCATGTTACAATATCTAGGTAAAAATTAGACTTGATACCCATACTGGATGGTACAACATACCTTTTCACCCTTCTGCAAGTCCCCGATGCCATTGGGCCGCCAGCATTGCTGCCTCGCGCAGCAAACTCCTCCGACACCGGATGTGCGGTGTCCCGTAATCCCCTTCAAGTTAGCGAGGTAGAGAGCAGCAAAGCCGGCACAGGTGCTTATCTAGGATACAAGTAAGTATGATTCATGAACTATGTGAGATAGCAGGACTTACCTCCTCTTCTGTTGCATATTGTTTGACATGATCAAGGTACGGGCCGTGGTCAACGAAGTACGACCACCCTGGTCCAAGGGTGGGGTCCTTGACATCACTTGAGCGTAGACGGTTGGAAAACCGGAAGCATGCGTCTGAGGCAAGTGTTAGGGAATACAAGAATCTGATATATAATGTCAGAAAGTCCGCCTGCAAGTGTGGCAGCAAAGTTAAACTCACGAGTGATCAGGCGGTGTGTCGTGCCAGTCCTCCGGTAAGTTCATGCCTGGTACCGGACATGCACGACATGGTACCACGAGCTCGCCCTGTGACGTGGCCTCGACACGGTCATCTCTCGGGTCATAAGCACGTCCCCCTCTTTTCACCATGGCTTCATGCCTCCATTTGCGAGCCATCAGGGAGAATGGCCGATAACAATCCTGGTTTGGGTTGTAAGGGCACTGCGCGTTGTAATGAGGCACTGAGGACTTACTGGCGTCTTGGTAGTACCGGTGTTGTCCGTTAAGAATTGCAAGGTCTGGTAGAAATGATAGGCGGAGACTTTACCCTGCAAGTTGAGCAGATGGAACTGTTGCATGACTGCAAACGTGCCACATGTCTGAGGCTCAAAGGGAGTAGCAGGATACAGTCCAGCGCGCAGAAGCTGCTTGTAAATGTCGAGTTTTGGAGTGTCGGGGGCTGAGCAACCACAGGAGTTGATGTTGTCACGGTGAATGCTGTTGGTGTGTAGGACAACAAATTCTTTATGAACCTCTTGGCCGAAGATGCACTCAGCGCCAGGTGCATGGTCTTCGCCATAGCGCAGAGGCATGTCCTGACAGTAGTAGGTTAGATATGTGACAATAACATGCAACACCAACAACCGATACTCACTGAGTTCTGATACCTTTTGGCTGTGATGATCTTGATGCCCAAAGTTTCAATGTTATCGGGGTTGTGAGGAATCTGCCCATTTGCGCTCCAGAAGTCGGTTTCCCCATTATCTGACGTGTAGGCGACTGGCTCGTAGACACGAGCAGCCACGAGAGCAGCAGTCAAAAGAATATCTGAAGTGGATTGAACATTAACTCGCTGTTGACCTTGCTGATCAGTCGAGAGTGTGAGATCGCAGGCTCTGCCCTTCGGCTTGGCGACATGAAGAGTTGGTTCGTGTGGAGCCTTGTGCTTTCTAGACATCACTGCACAAGAAAAAGATTGACACGCACTGCACGTGCCCTTGTTTAGGCGGAGGAATCACCATAGGGCTAGGGTTAGGCCAGTAGAAAATGCAAGGTTTAGCGTGCAGCATGCTTTTTGATAAAGAACAAAAAAATGGCATTATAACTAGATAGACGTGGCTATTACATGTGCAGTCTACAATCAAAATGGCATAGATTCCCCTAACATTGTGTAGTGCTTCCCGCGGACGTAGCGACAGGCAAACTGGCATAGATTCCGCATATTAGTAATATATAGTGTGCTCAGAAGTGAAGCACTTACCGTGGTTATGCACCTAAAATCAAATTGACATAGCTTCCCCCGACTTTGTGTAGTGTTTTCTGTGTACATAGTGACAGTGTTGAAAGGCGTAGACTGGATGTGAACTGGCATATATTCCCCGTATCAGTAATATATTCTGTGTGCAAGGAAAATGTTTACCTTAATGAAGCACCGCTAGATACAAACTGGGGAGGATTCCTCATATCAGTAGTGTTATCGTGCAAGCAGAAAATGTATATGTGCCATGTGCGCAAGAAAAGCAAATGGAGGGGGCATAAGGGAAGGGACAGTGGGGTGGGGAGACACAAAACAAAACATGAATATGCACGATGATCAGAGACGCCCATGCACATGCGCAACCCCGTCCAACTGAACTCCTGCAACCACCTGACTCTCCCAACCATTGCCACAAAAGAGGGCGGGTCGACCATACATCGTTATAAAAGTGCAACACCGCCAACGCTCCTCCTCCCTGAGGGGAATCTCCTCTTGATGGTGTTCAACCCGTAGGATGTGAACTGATCTGACATTCAAGGTGTTTTAGTAATGGGCGCAAGGAAAAAAGGACGGGAATGGTGTAAGAACAAATAAAATGATCAAAGAAAGTGATGACATGAAAAGCGGGATGTTTCTGTGTGGGCCCTATGGTCTGAGGAAGGGTACCTGAGTAGTCCAAAGTGTCCCCCAGTAATATCGGGGGAGCCTCGACAGTTAGAGGTGATGGCATGTCCTTATTCTATGCAAAGCGATAAATGGAGGCAAGAACAAAAGGGAGGGAGGGGCATGAAGAGGACTACTGACCTTGGGTGAGCAAACATGTAAATGACGGCAAAGGGAATATTAGAAGAGGGATGCGGGAGGTGGGAACAGAAGGGTCAGCCAAATGCGGGAGGCTTATGAATGAGACCGTCGTGCACGGACCATGTTTGGCTGTGTTTGGTGTGACACGTGCTTGGCTGTGAGCTTCCTGGGCACTGCTGCCTTGCTTCGCACCAGCCTTGCATTCATCCTCCATTTGCCACGCTCACCACTATGGCCTCAAATCTCGGTACAGACTTGCAGAAGGGTGAAAGGTGCATGGTCATGTGATATCTGTTATCAACACAGACTAATCATTTAACTCCAGATACAATAGCAACGAGTATGACTGCTGGGCTAGCATCGCCTCCAGCTCTGTCCCATTGACAGCTGCATCCCCCCCATTAATCGACGCTTGTTACGACATCACCTGTAGATTAAAGTCCTCTTGTATGCACACACCGCCGTCCACCATACCTCCAACCTCTCAGTGATCGTCCTCAACCTCTCGGCGATCATACTGATTGTGAGTTCATTGCATCAAATACTATGTGCTGTTCTGACAAACTGGTTGTTAATAGCTGTGAGCTGACATTTATCACCTCATAACAGACTGCTCTGGCGTGTGTCGCTGCCATCGCCACCATCACATTACCTTGTCCTACTACAGCTCTCGTTTACGACGTACCTCCTTATTGTTTGTTGTAGATAGTTGAAATAGATAGTAACCAAATGATATCATGCATTAAGACCTTTTCAGTGTGTAAATGATTGTTTCAAGGCTTGTCGAGGACCCTCAAGGGTGTGCATAGTGACATGGAGCAATCCCAGTGGAGCCGAGTAATTTCGTCTCAAATCTGGTAATTACAATGTGAGCTAGACATATAAATTATGTAGGAGACTTTCAGTGAGCTGTATTGACGTATATACAAGTGTTCCAAAAGATTTGATGATGGTTGATAGGGATGTGGAAGCTAGATGACTCAAATAACGCGGAAAGACCAAGAAGTGACAGAGGAATTCCTGAGCACATACACACCCAAACATGCTCAAACACGATACTTGCTCACATAGATGGCCACATTGAAGTGGCAAAAATTATAACTCCTGATTACTGTTATTTAGATATATTGAACATATATTCCGGTCTCCGATCTGATTGAGATACCTCTGATTTAATGTGATAGAGGAAAACGCTGCTGGGCGAGATAACATTTGAGTTAAGCGCGCACAAACACAATACTTGCTCGTGTAGATGGCCACATTGAAGTGGTGCAATTGATAACTGCTGATGACTGTTATATAGATGTACTCAATGTATATTCCAGACTATGATCTGACTCACATGGCTCCGATCTAATGTAATAGAGGAAAAGGCTGCCGGGCGAGACAACATCGGAATTAAGTGCTCATCTCGATCGGCGGGTACATGGACCAAAGGATGTTGGCACACATACTATAGCATCAATGTCGAGCAAATTCTCATTGTAAAACTAGTTCTCCGATATAGGTACAATTACATAGCATATCATGGTAGTAAAAAATATATCAAATAGAGGAAATGTTATACCTATGGGAGAGTGTACACCACACGGTCAGCCTTAGCCTGCAGGAACACTGTGACAGCGTCAGCCTTTGTAGGATATTTGTCATATATAGCCCCTGATACATGCAGGACTTGAGATGCTGCGAGGTTCCTGAAACAAATCGTTGTAAGTTTTCATGTGTGTGCTTGATTGTTCAGCGGGACGTACCAGCAAGGATATACACCAGGGTGCTTGCCCTTCGACAACACATGCCATTCAGTACCCAGATAGTCGTCAGGTAGCCCAAGGAAAAAGTGCATGACATCCTCAGGATAGGGTGCCGCAGGCGTTGCGAGAGCAGTGCAGGCTGCGTCTAGCTGGTGCACCGCTCCCACTGTATTTCCTACGAGCCAAGCGTGCTCTGCCTGGAGGCGAGTACTATAGCCCTCAAAAATCTTGCCGCAAATGTTAATGTGTTGTTCGACCTCACGCCTGTATGTACCCGTAAACGAGATGAAAGTAGCATAATATAATAGACGTACCAGTTGTCGAAGATTCCGATTTGCAGGCCCTGGAAGATAATATAAGCCACACTGCGAGCTTTCTTGGGGCTGCGCGGCCCTGCACATACTTGAATTTCACCAGCAGCACGACGGACATGAGCGCCAGGCACTCCTTGTGTGAGGTGGCCAAGTGGGGCCAAGTGGGCACGCTACCCGTGCGCGACGGGGAGGTGACTTGATATAACTTCGGATTGCCTGCAGGGGGGTTGGAGTGTGTCGAAGTCGATGGCGGGGGCGGACAAGCAGGACGTGGAGCGGTAGATGGAGTTTGGGGTGTTCGGGATGAACCAGCGGTAGTGTTTGAGGAGTTGGCAGTGTTGGTGCGTGTCAGAGTTGATGGTGGGCGTGGACGAGAGGGAGATGGTGGGGCAGTAGCGTTTGAGGTATTCAGGCGGACAACTGTGCTGATCAGCTCAATTGGCGCACCAGAATGGAAATGAAGACTCACCGTTGTCAGCGTCATCTAGACAAATGCGGGCCATGATAGCATCGAGATCAAAATCTCCAAAAGACACCTTGCATGGAGATCCTGGGGCCTCGCGCTTCTTACCAGCTCGGCGCTCCTCCATCCTCGCCCTGTGTTCTGCCTCGTCCGCCGAGTGATGCTGCCTTTCGGAGTCATCACTTTGCAGGTCTGAGGCGGCAATATGAGCGACTTTGGGTGACTTGGACTTGAGAGGAGGCGAGTGCAGGGTTTCATCATCACTGTCACTGTCGCTGATGGCGATGATATGCCGTGGACCTGGCAACGAGGGAGGAGGCCGGTGATGCCGTACCAGGGGTGTGGTGACAGATGTTGGCTCAGTACCTGGAAGCGGCGGGTCCTGGCTGAAGGCCGCGACAAGCGCCAGGATATGTGGGTCAATGCCCAGTGAATTGGCATAGACGAGCGGCAGCGGAGGCATCTTGTAACTGATTGAGATAGAGATAGAGGTGGACAATGCTCGGGAGCGATCAGTGCAAGGTGTGGCGAGTGGGCACAAGATTTACTTACATCTGTTGATTTTCCATCAGTTTATTATGCAATGCTCAGTGGCGCTAACAAATAATTTACGGCGAGGTGATTCTTCCCATAGGAAAAATATCAGACTGTTTATTTCAAATGGTAGAGTACTGAGGCAAGGGTACAGAGATGGGATTGAGCATGCTGCTGGAACACAAAAATACTGCGCTCAAAATGATACAGAACTTATGGCATTTTGGTATTGATACATCAAGTGAGATATACAATGCATGCATATTGTCATACAAGGAAGAGGAATGTACATACATGGATCAGGGGCGGCCGCGCGCACTCAGTGCTGAGTGTCAGCCATTAACATTATGGTCTGCTCAGCTGCTGCTTTGGGGCGCTTTGAACACTGTAAAATAATAAGCTCCATCATTTCCCGGGCACAATACACGCTAGCTTACTGTCCTATATGTTATCACAAAGAACTCCATTGCAAAGTACGGCTGGGCCTACGACATATGGCAGGACAAGGAGTGTCCTGATGCAACCCCAGAGCAATGGGCTAACATTACCGACACAACAGGCCTCTCGCCAGAGGATATTGCCCAACGCCAGCAATATTTTAAGGATACTCGCAAGGTCCGTAACATTGTTGCCGCATTTGGAAATTTTGCATGTGCTTACCCGTTACATGCACAATTAGGTGATCGTGCAGTGGTTCCCAGGATACCACAACAAGCCGGCGAAAGACAACCTCAAGAAGAATGTAATGGAGATCAAGACCATGCTCGTGAAGATTTCCGACACGCTGCCAAAGTGTCCTCGCCAAACGTGATTGATGCAGTTCTACTCACGTCTCTACTTTCCCAGCAAGATTAAGCCCATCTTTGAACCGCTTTGGGCACACAAACAAGCTAAGGCACTTGGGCCAGGGGAGAAGAGACTGAGCCAACTGGAGCTCACCAACAAAGTTGTCTGCGAGTTTTGGGAGAGGGAGGCGCCCGAGTTTCAGACATGGCTGGAAGGCGAGCGAGAGAAGGAGCACCTGGAGAAAGTAGCTAGATACACGGAGAAGATGGAATCCCTGGATGTTGTCCCCGACGATGCTGTCAGTTACCACAGGTGAGCGCCTCGAAACTAGGGGTGTTGGACGTGAGAAGCTGACAGTCGATCAGAGCTTTAGTGAATGCTGCCGCATTCATGCAACCACTGGCGGACCTTACCGCTAAGAAGTTTGGTGCCGCGGTCTCAATGCTGGTCGTTCTTCCCATTGACAATGGCGAGGTCGAGATGTGAAGGTAAGGTCTGCTTCCTGTGCACGTATCACGCTGACATCCATCTTCTTAGTGTGCACTCTGGGAAGATGAATGGTCTGAACCCGCAGACATTTGCGGAGTTCGACCACAGCGGCTTCCTGGTGTTGCAGGACTTGTTCGTGCACTTCGGGCAAAACATATTCAGTAAGTAACATGCCGTTTTCTCATTCGCACTCACACTAACAACCATTCCAGGCCAGATTGAACACGCGAAGCGTGTGCTGTGGACGATGAAGGACGGTGATGATGAATCCACCACAGACAGCATCCCTGCCCCCATTGAGCCCACCTCTGTCATGCCCATTCCTGCCCTGCCCGCCCTCGTGGTCCCCACTCCTATCATCACCGCTCCCATCAGTCCTGTTCGGACCCCTTCAGTGGAGGTCAAACAGGATCTCTTGTCTGTACTCCTGGCCAGCCCATCACAAGAGCACGAGTACGACGTCAACAGCTTGTTGAGCTTCGTTCTCCCTACGAGGCCGTTGCGCGAGCTTTTGCCATCGCCTCCACCCCAGTCGCCGTCGCACTCGTCCTGGTCGCCATCACCCCCACCCCCACCCCAGTCGCTGTCTCCCACACTCCCGCCCCGGCCGCTGTCACCCAAACTCCTGCCCCGGCAGCTGTCGCCCCGACTCCCGCCCCGGCCACTGTCACCCCCATTCCGGCCACTGTCGCCCACAGCCATTGGCGCTGCCGCCATCCTGGCCACAGTGCGCATCCACGAGATCCCCGTGTCCTATAAAGATATCCTAGTGTCAGTGCTGGGTGTTTCAACCAAGTGGGGGTTGGATTGGGCGCAGTGTGTGGTTGCTCTCGTCGAGCTTGAGTGCCATGCCAAGTTTACCACCAAGCAATGCCGACTCCCGGTCTCCAAACACCCTTCGCGGTTCAAGACCTGGCTCGGGCTCAAGCGTGTCACGTCAGGGGCTGATTGGGAATCTCTGGGTAATGGTGACAGCACTGAGTTTGGTGTGCAGTGGTGGGGCTGGTGGGCGGACCTCAAACCTGACGACAAGCCACTGTACAAACCGGGGCCTACCGGCATGCTCCTTGTTTTGATAGGGCTGGTGTGGTGGAAGCGATGCTGCAGGGCGCTGAGGACTTAGGGTGGACGCAGGCCGTATCAGATGTGAAGGAAGCTTTGAACAGGGCCCTCAGCGCCCTGCCAGCCCCTCCCAAGCAGAGGCGTGATGCGGCCCCAACCCCTCCCAAGCGGAAACGAGTTGTTGACACTGTGTCAGCCCCTCCCAAGGCGCGGAAGTAAGTCCTCAGTGTCTTTTCCGATCCCGATCAACCATGCTGACATAGACATTGTAGGCGCGCTGCTGAGCCTGAGATCAACGAGTCCGATATCCCCCTTAGAAAGAAGTGTGCACTGGTACCTTCAGCCCGGAAGCTGGGTATACATGTATAGATATGCAATTGTTATAATTACTTTAATGAATTTTTACTGGACCAATTGACTAAAGTACGCGTGCATGGACTTAGATTTTGACACGTGACCTGAAAGGACTTGGGCTCATGGCGCTGCAGCACGTCACAGTGATGCTTCTTGTCCTCCTCACATGCTGTGAATGTCATATTAGTCATAGAATGTGTATTTCTGGAGTATCATACAATTGAAGACCTGATGAGCCAAAAAAAAAATCCTATCCATGCTCTGAGCCCAAGTGAATATTTTGGTGAATTATACAATGTTTTCCTAATGATTAGATTCAACCTGGTATACGGTACATCCACAGAATGTATGTATTTTCCAATGCAGAGGGATGAAGGGGGGCATTAGAGGGGAGGGAGGGAGGGGGAGCGGGTCGCCGAGGGGAACTGCCATATTGGGATTCAACACCCACTGCCGTGCCTGATGCAAAGAAGGGTAGCGTCCAATTTGGACCAGTACACAGGCAGCATCTTTTATAACCCGATTCGGGAAAGGGAACCAGTCCTATTGGATCCCAGGGAGTGCCCCAACGGCGGAGCAATGAAATAGCCGTGTCACGGATCCCCATCAAAAGCCTGCTAACAATAGCGCAGCCCCCAAGCCGCGTATCCCCAGTATCCCCCCTGCCAGAATCCTGCCCGTAGCCCAAATTTAAATACATCCCTATACGACACTGCACTGTAGCTTACAGCAAAATAACAGGTGAATTCTTAATTGATGTGCAGTGTGCTATCGGGTATATAAGTATATGTCTACAGTAACGCCTGCATCTGGGAATGACTATGAATACATGTTGTAACACACATCCACAACATTTAAGGCTATCCATACCAAAAACACATACTGCACAACTGTGACATGTCCTACATCCAAGAGATACCACCGAGTCTGCTGCTATGCCACCAATGCATCTGAATCCCTACAGATGCTTTCTAGACATGTATGATGTACCGGGATATTACCGACTTACTGATGTTTTCACATGCGGAAAACTTAGCTGGACTGTAGTGCCTTGTAGATCCGCTATTATGATTACTTATTGTTCAGGGATTGATCTGCATGCACTTGGAATGTGCCACTTACCGCCTATTTAGGACATTTCATTGTTTACTTACTTATCCTGTTGTATATCGCTTCACCAGCTTCTGGACCAGTTTTTACTCATGTAAAACTCATGTAAGACACATTCTGGACCTCCCCCCTTCATTCCCTACACTTAAGTGACCTCATGTCACATCACAATAACAAGTTTTAGTCCCTCCCTTCATGTGTGCTCACATTCAAGTTTTCGAGCTTATTGTCTGTGTTTCATCGTTTCCTGTGTTGTGCACTTCATATCTGTTGTATCTGTCGCTGCCGCCGCCTCTCTGCATCTACCTAACCGCTTGCGGGGTCTGCCACCACTCCGCCAGCCTGCAGATTGCCTTGGATCACTATGCTTCATTTCAGTTCATGTTGTCTCACTTTGTACTCCCTCGGACCACCAAGTGATGGTCAAGTCTTGTTCAGAATCACAGTTTGAACCTGAACCGACCCGAACCAGATGGTTCAAAGTTCAGGAATCTGCTGAACCTCACCAGAAGTCCAGTTCGCGGTTCAGGCATTTGAAAATTTTGCTGAACGATTTCTTGCTATTTTTTATTTGCTCCTTGGTTCACGGTTCGCGAAATAATTGTCTGAACTGGTGTAGAGATTCTTAGTGTGGTGTGCGGGCGTCCAAGATGAGGACTGCACTTGACCAAGCCAAAGGCTTGTGACAGAGTCCGGGTCCGGAGACTCGGAGGCCTGTTCAACCCGAGGGTCTGTTCGAGACGAGGTGAGGTGTGGGATGAAGGGGATGGGGAACAAATGGAAGGGATGTCTGGAGGGCTATGACGAGAGACTGGGGCCCGGCAGACGGAGAAACACTGAGAGGGAAAAGGAAACAACAGTAAACTCGGACGGCTTGGTGCACAACACGGAGTGAAGTGATCATAGGGCAATCCAGGTCGAAAGGGCTCGGAACGGGGCTCGGAACGGAGGTAGGAACATGCCGAAACACACAGGAACACCCACAGACACAGTGGAAAGCTCCGGAACTCCGAAACATGCCACACACAATTTAGGGGAAAAACCAAGGTGATTATTTGTGACGACCTAAGGTCGTATATGTGTTGTAAGGTAAGGAGGGCGTGTCCAAAGCATATTCTACATCAATAGTGACCGGTCCGGAGCTCGTGCCTGCAACCCGCCTCGTGTATCTATCCATAACAAAACAAACAGACTCGTGTCCATTCCGGGAATCATTCTGTTGCAGTTCCTGCTGATGCGCTGATGCATGCGGTGACACCCCGTGTACTGGGTAATGTGATAGTCGAGTCCGGGCGGGGCGTCCAGGCCTCAGAAACCTCGGCGGGACTCAGACAGTCCAGGCTGACAGGATTGAAACATCGGACAGGAATGTAGAGCACAAGGAAAGTGTCAGGGGTGTTAGGAGTTCAAACCAAGGGTGATAGGGAGTCATACCTGCGGACAGGGGGTCGGGCTCGGGCCGGAAACCTCGGTCACAGGCGGAAAACCTCGGTCACAGACGGAAAACCTCGGTCACAGACGGAAAACCTCGGTCACAGGCGGAAAACCTCGGACAAGCATTGAAAACCTCGGACATGCAAGAAACACCTTGGACCTGGGAACTGGACAACGGGGACGGATGCTGAGTAGCTACAGAATGCTCTAAAACCCCAAATGTGCTACCTAGAGCATGCACATGCTCTACACAGGACTGAACCGGACTGGAGCAACACTAGGACCACCTCACAATCATTTATACCACATTCCTTTCATTTCCTATCCCTTACTGAGCCTACCACACACACTCCCTTCTGCTTCCCACTCCCCTCACCACTGGTCTCAAGTAGAACCCCTCAGATCAGACACAATTGCAACAGCGAGAGGTATAACCTGTCCCCATCATTGGACATTTGCTGTCCCTTACTAGCACTTTCAGTGCTCGTCCGCAACATTTTTTAAATGTAAATAAGAGTGTCTAGTAGTACACCACCAATTCTCTTTGGTCCGCTAGTGACACTCGGTGGCAGATGGTTACAGCATAGATTCAGTAATCTTATTTTACCATCACAATGATGTTTTAGTGGCAATTTTACGGAAGTCTCTCACAGCCAATTGCCCGATATCACAGAGACGTCTTTGCTGTGATGTCCATCCTGATCTTCCTTTGATATGCTGGAGAAAGGGTGGGTGTGAGCTCTTCTTGGGCTACAGTTACAGTATAAAATCATATGTTGTTGTTCAAACATAGATATGATTATATTGATAGCTATTATTATTGAGGCCCACTACACATGTTAGCAAAGAGTATACATAGAGGGTTGGCTGACGCGCCCCAGTGTTGCTTAAGTTTCGACTTAGCAGAAATTCCTGGTGAAGCTTAGCCATGTGCTACGCAAGCATCAGCAAACAAATGCAACAGATCCATGATCCGTGCCCTTTCGATCTGGTGTGTACCTTGCCGTCATTTCTGCCCACAGACACTCTCCTGCTCAGTTATTGCTCATCCGGCGACACACATTTCTGTTCCTCTGTTACTTTATCCTTTCTGAAGCTTCTGCCGCTGTGAAACTGGAGCATTTTGTAGTGAGTCTTCGATTTCATTGCTTGTTGTTGGGGCCCCACTTCCCTTATATTCCATTTGCTTGTAGGTTTGGGTACTCTACTGATCATATCAGTGCCTGGTGAGCTGTCTTCGGGGTATCTCATCGCGACTAGTGGGTTTTGCATTCTGTTGTCGTGGAGATTCTCACTTATATTCTATTCACTTGTAGCTCTGGGTATTCTGCTGACTGTATTAATGCATAGTGAGCTGCTCATTTACCTTCGTGGTTTATTCATACTAACCTTTTCCCTGCAGATGACACCCATTATATTAACCATACTTCCGGACATTCCACCTCATACCTAGTGTAGTATATGTAGCCTATGTATGACCTCTGTATCAGTAACAGTCAATATTATTGTATTTCCGCCCCATTCATGATTCTGCTGGAACTCCCGTCCCACCTATATATCAGTGCGGAAATTTTATAATTGGCAGAGCTGCGGCTATGGGCTATTTGAGAAAAAATTTCTAGAGACATCCAGGAAAATACCCTTCGGACATTATGTCAATGGATTGTCATAGGATTTGAGGTCGATGTCATGGTGTGATCCCTTGACATCTGATCGGAAATACTAAACTGATGTCGGAGACAATGGGCGGTGTAGGTTGGCCGCCTCTCAAAGCCCGTTATTGTAGGTGACTCAGGTCAGTAGAAATAGTTAGAACGAGAACAGATTTTCACGTTAATTGTTGGTCACCATAATGCCACTGATCCGGAACTCATTTTCCGCTAACACCTAGATCTGTGGGAATACTGTGTCACACTGTATGGGGGTGTAGATTTCAGAGCTAATGATAATCACATCTTGTCATGTTTGCACGGTCTCCAGCTTTCAATTTTTATTGTAGAACAACATCTCATCCCAGCCCTATCAGACTTGATCATACAGTCAAATCAATGTCTTCTGCATGTATTCCATGCTCAATAGGGTGAAACAACCACATGACAGACTTTCCGACACTGGGGGCATTTGCCAATTTTCGATTTTAGAAAAGCCTTCGAAAATTGAGATAGGATAGAGAATTTTCCTTGTCCTTTCCGTGTCTAAAAATGTTGCCAAAATGATGAATTTTGCTCAGATTTCATTGGCCTTTTGGGTGAATTTGGTGTGGGAACCACCCTTTTGTGGCTCAGAAGAATAACCCTTTTGTTAAGATTTTGTGAATGACAAAATGTGTAGAAATGTCTCCATCAGAGTGTATCTGGTGAGATATTATTTGCTTTTGGGTGATATATCTGAAGCCCCACTTAATGCAAAATAGCGACCTATGACACCAATTTTTGCACTATCTTCCAGTTCATTTTGTGTCATCATGTTTTTGTTACGAGTAGGCAGATGGGCTTGTTCCCCAAGAGACTCTCGAAATGGGACTTATCGTATCTTCACCCCCAATGAACCCTTGCGACTAATATATCCAACCACCGACTGAGATACGGCTTGATCACGAAAGAAGTGATGTTGGATAAAAGATGAATATTATGACTATGAACAAGGATAACAAAGAGGAAAAGCTTAGAGAGCTCCCTTGTACAACTGGTGCTAACTATATACTGCTAGTGTTACTGCAGATTGGTAAGTCTTGTGAGAGAATAAACCTATACTAAGGGATTCTTCGTAATACTATCAGTAAGCATGCTGCGCAATGTGGAGCTAGGTGGAGCCTGCTGAGTGAGCATGACAAAGCAGGTGCTAATAATAGGCCTTGAGCCTAGACCAGGTCCGGAAAGGTCGGGCATTAGGTAATCAGGATGACATAATGGTCTAGAGCTGGTCTAGAGCGTTCTGGGTGAATGATGTCATGGTCTAGACCCTCGTGGAATGATCCAGAAGACCATGGAATGTGGAAGAAATGGAAAGAATAGAGAGAATAATGAATATGGTGGCACATGGTGGAGGGCAACTCGTGACAGTTTTCACATATCAATACAATATTACTACCACCTATGGTTAACTTGAAACCCCTACTGTTTTCGCTACTACCAGTGGTTACAACCCCACTAACGGTGTGGTTTCGGAAAAGTGTTGGGCACAAATCCCTAGAGTCGCCAGTCCAAACAAATATCGACGGGCTATCCCTAGTTTGAGTTCTTCCTGAAAAGTCGGGTAGTGAGTGACTTAGAAGTCGATTTCGTAGGGGAAGTGGAAAAATAAAGTGGAACTAGTAGCTGGTAGTAATGCCTACTGCTACTTTGATTGGATATAGTCTGATGGTGACGGTAACTGTAATATTAATAAAGCCTAGTCTATCCGAGACTATGACCCTAATAACTGGAATCTTGAGGGGCTGGAAACTGGACTGGAAATAACTTGATGCTGGGGGTCACTGGAGAAATCTTGAGGAGCACAACTGTGCTTCTGATGTATTTCGGGAAAAACTCTGTTGTCCTAAACACAATCCGTTTGGGTACTTAACACTCCTGCTCAGGCTTGATTTGACACACACTTAGTCTGTTTCTTAGACTCAAGCTGCTCAGAATGCTGTGCTGGCATGGATCCTAACGTTCTCTGACTTGAAGGGTATCGTCGAATAGCGACTTTAGTCAATTGTCAAACTACAACTGAATGTTAGTTGTAGTCTGGTCAATGGTCTTCTTACTGGGCACACAAGAACAAGGAATCAAAATAAATGACTCTTGGTGTATAGTAGTTACAAGCAGGAGTGTATAGCAAGGGGAGATTTCTAGGAACACAGGGAAGGATTCCCTGTGGTGGGTTCTAAGGAGGGGGGGAACTTAGAGGTGAGCTAGAAACTACTGAACGAAAAATAAGCTAGTCCTTATATACTAATCTCAACGTCCATTTTTGGACCACTTCCCAGGGTCTCTGATTGGCCATTGGGCCCAATCCCCAGTTTTCTGCATCTCAAGCACTTCATTCCCCAAAACCCCACATTTCTCGCTGGCTGTACAGATGTTTTTCCCCAAACATTGTGCTAACTGATCACGTGTTTCCCCAAATTGTACCTGCTGACTGATCACGTGCTCTCAGATTGTACCTGCTGACCGATCACGTGCTCTCAGATTGTACCTGCTGATTGATGAGGCCATCTGACTTCAAAACACCCCAACTTCCTGGATTTTCTGATACGGAACTCCCTAGGTGATGCTTACTGAGCAAAAACACCCCTGTTTCATGCTGAATAATTTTCTAGAACCCTGTTTTCTAGACTGACTGACGGAAAACACCCTGGTGCGGAGTTTTCCAATGGAAGCTCTCTGACTGTGGCCATCCGTTCCTTGGGGTGCCCCTATTTTCTCACGGGTGAGTACTGTTCATGTGACTTTTGTGGCAATTTTCTTGTTGGTCATGTGCTGGGCTTGAGCAGGTGACTCCAGTCAGCTCAGATGTCAAAAAAAAGAAGGAGAAAACAAGGTCTTGAGTTGGGATTGAATGAACGACCTTAGTGTAGTCACATGGTTGTAGGGCAGTTGGTATAATTAAACGGCGAGATATATTCCTCAGCTTCGTGTACTACTTGCATATTTTCTAAGTTTTGATATGGCCAAGTTTTGGGCCTCAAAAATATTGTAGCACTTGTTAGCATTATGGTGAGGTCCTGACACCAATTGACAGAGTGGATACAGTGGGTGGCGATTTTAATCGATCAGCAAAAATTTTCCAAAACACTGAAATTCACATGTCTGAGTGATTTAGGCAGTACAATGGATAAAATTATCGAGGCGTGGGAACAATTGTGTGGCTGAAACCTGATTTTACACACCAGCATTATTTGTGGCACGTGCCGGTGATTTCCGGGAGACTGGTTTTTCTAAGATGTAATAAGTGTTGCTGCATCCGTTCTTTTCCTCTAACTTTGACACGCTGACGTTTTCCTCTTGCTTTTGACACGTCGTCGTTCTGTGCTTTCATTTCTTGAGATTGTCCGTTGATTCGTAAGTGCAATAGGACCTTTTTTCAACTTGCAGATGCTGTATACTGATTTGGGTCTTATTTAAGCGAAATTAAACCTCATGTTTCAAGTTCCCACTGCTGTTCTGACAGCCGGGCTACTAGGATGCCGGGGAGATGCTGAGGAATGCCGTGAGAGGGATCTGACGGGTAGGGATTCTGATCGATTCCTAAGGTGCGTCCCTGAGTCTTTCCTGATGATTAACCTGAACTGATGGAAATGTGACAGCGTGTATTCCCCGGGTGTGTTGGCCGACTCTGAAGAGTTGGACCGCTCATCGTCGTCAATCAACATTCCCGACGGCTCTCGCTATTTTATTAGCGCCCTCATTCCTGTGTATCCCGACGATGTTCGCGTGTTGCTGGGCAACTTTATGCCCCAGGACCCTTACATGTTTTTTGTGGCTTTTGGCCATGTCACTTCCCCATTCCTTTATCTGCCGGCCTTCCGTCTGTACGTAACCCTTGGCCCGCCCCTTCATCACGAGATTGATTTCACGTTTTTCTGTGCTCGCACCATTATTCGTTCTGGCCAATGGTGGTGCGCCCCATTCATTACGCTCATCATCCCACACCATCTCGACTTTCCGGTCCACCTTTCGTTGGCAAGGCGTAATTTGTATCAGTACACCGATCGAGCGCGGCTTTAGGATTTGGATCTTCCTAGCGTGGAAATTGTCCCTCGGGTCCATCGTGCTTGGAGGCGAGATGTAGTGGTGATGGGTCCGACCTTGTACAATGCTAATTCTTCGTCGAAGCTGGTCATTGTGGAGCGGGTGTGCAATTGAACCCAATGCCCTTCGTTAAAGTCGAATAGAGATGCAATTGCGGTGCACTCGAAATTTTTGTGAATAGGCTCACAATCATCGTCATCTTCGGCAGTAGTTATTGATCCCTTGGGTTCTTAGCAGAATACTCTAAATGTCCTGGTTCCATATTTGATTAATACTCCTATATTTCAGTGTGAAACAGTTTCCTGGCGTGACAACGGCCTTGAGAAATCTACCTGCATACACAGTCAGTGATCTGGCTCCGACACCGGCATACATTACTTTTGTGCATGCTTGCGACGCTAGTGGGCTCACATTCCAAGTGCGTTCGCGGTATTACATAAGGTCATTTTGCATTAACACCCTGACTGAAATTCTATAACATAGTGGCTCCACCAAATATGTATAGTGAAAAATGGGAACTCCTGTAATGCAGAAAAATGGTGATTTTGCACTCACCAGATACACTCTATCCTAACACAATTTTTAAAGGCTTTTTTCTAAGATCTAAAATTGGCCAATGCCTCCAGTGAAGGTGAATGATGCTGAATTTTGTGATTTGGCAAAGATTGCAACCACAAATAATTTTTATATTGCAGCATGATGCATCCACTGGCCCTGTGGCCATACATGAAATTAGAGGATGACCAGAAAGCATGTAATAAAAATACCCCTAAGGTAGTTGAACGATAAATGGTCGGAGTGGCCAGCGAAAAATCATTTTGAAACAGTTCGCAGACCATGACATCATTCCATGTGATTTACCATCCCAAACAGATCATTTTTGCAAGTTCCTTTCTTGGATCTCATATGACATTTTGAAAGCCGTTGTCGCCGATGGTATACGCTCCCAAATGATTATTTCAAATCTGAAACTAAATATGTAATTGTACAGAGTTCCTGCCGAATGAGTTCAATCATGGCCCGGAAGACTGTACAGCACATATCAATTAGTTTGAGCGCCGACAGCCTGTGCGCCGAGAAAATGAGTCACTTAGCCGCAGCGAAATTGTTTTCTCCACGTACCAAACGCTTCAAGGCCTCCATGAATACTTGCAGGCTGACATCATCAGTGAATATGGCTTGACCGGCACCCGCGCCAGGCGCATACATGCTTCCTGACAGGTGCGTGGTGGAGGGATTGAGTTTCGACAACAAGAACCGGGCCTGACTTCCTCCCTGGTCGCAGACTATGTATCGTGGGATCGGAGCTCGATCTACCAGCAGATCCTGGGATGGCGTTAGATACTAACAAGCCACAGCATATGAATGTACCATACCTGAGCGTCTGCAACCGGGGTCTCCAACAATTCCTTGAAGTTTTCATATCCTTCCTGTTCATGATATCCAGCTTTGCGCCATTGCGCGACCGTCTCACCATGGAAAATAAGAATGTGGAAAAAGGTGTCAAGCAAGAGAATGACGTCGGGCTTGATGGAAACACTGTCGAGGAGAACTGGTTGAGGAGGGACATCGAAGGTGTAAGACATCAAGGTAGGCTGAATCATGATCAGCGAGTTGTTCACGTCCTGCTCGTTGAGGATGTGCCTAACGTTCATCATGAGTATCGGCAACAGATGCATATGATCGAGATACGCACCGGTAGAATGCAGTCTCGTCTGGACTGTTGTTAAACACTTGCAAAAATTGACTCCGGCGCAAGTGGAACATGAATTGAGGATAAATGCTGAAGTTGTCCGTTAGACGGAAGCTCGTGGGGTCTTCCTTGCGATAATCCGCAAACTTCTGGCAGAGTCGAATCAACATGCGATCGAGCCAGCGTAGCACGTCTGGTGAGTCGTCTATCTCGGCCTTGAATACAGCAATCCTCGCCATCAACACAGCCGATGCCTCTTGGTCAAAGGACGCGGCAATGGCGGGTGAGCCAGCCTCAGCAAAGTTCCGAGCAATTGTAGTCACGCGCAGCCGCTGTTGACCGGAAGAGTGCTGATAGTGTGTGACAAATTGAATAAGTCCTCGGGAGCCGGCCTGCAGAGGTTGCCCTGCGGGGGTGACGACCTCAAAGTAGACGGCGGTGGATGTGCGTGGGGTGATGGAGCACAGCTTCCACGCAGACGTCTGGCCAATGCCAATCTCAGTCTCGCCGACACACGCGCCTTTCTTGCCTGCAGAGATTGCATGACCGATCAGACCCGAGACTTTCAGTTCTTTGGTTGTCTGCCGAGGATGAGTATTAGAATGTGCGATGAATGTTGCACTGAACATCACTCACTTGGACGTCGAAAGTCGCGTTGAAACCCATTTCTAAATGGTCCTGATCGTCCTTGTTGAACATGCGCAAAAAGCTCTGCTTGAAGATGGAAGTCGCAAACGAGTCGGATAAAACAATGACGCCATTGGTAGAATTTGGCAGTGATTTCATCTCAAGCAACCCGACCTGATCCAGACAGCCAGCAAACAAATCCACAGAGTGTCCATTGTTGGAGGCTCGCTTAGATAGTGCTTCATAGAACTGCGCTTTCCTGTCAGCAAATTGCAATGGCGGGTACGGACAGACGTACCTTAGATGCACGCTTGAAGTGCTTGACGCTGTCCTTCTCAATATCGTGATGAGATCTGATCGGCTCTTTGAGTTCATTGCTGACAACCATACCGGGTCCCTCGGTAGCTGGGCCACCGGCGAATAGCATGATGCGACCTCCAGTGTTGGGGAACGTGGTCTCCAAAAGCCCGACGGCTACACTCAAAGCCACTCCTGTACACCGCAGCGCACGCTTATCATTGGCGACGGGCCAAGGGTCACGCGCCAACGCCTCCAGGATACCAGTGAGCTGGAACTCGCATTGCTGAACAGGCAACAAAAAGCGCGCAGCTCCGAATGTCTGTTGCGGCATGGGCTGGCCAGGACGAGGCGCGGCACGTGTCTGAGCACTCAGCCCGAGCATGTCCTGAATCTGCTTCGGCTGGTACTCTTTTCCGCCCCGGAAGACATAGGATTTGGTGCATTCGGCGTAGCCCAGCTCGTGCACTTGAGTCTGATTGAAAGACCTCAGCCGGCAGTCATACACAGGTTGCGTCACAAGAAACATACCATGGTGCCAAATGTGATCAAGCCTACAAGAGCATACGGCGGGATGAGCGATAAGCTCACGACAAGGGCATCGCGAAGTGCCTTCAGGTCTTCTTCATCGAGGCAAGTGTCAACCACAAATAAGAAGATAGGTGGGACCTGCGCAGGCCGGGAGAGGGTGTACTCTATGGTGGTGTATTTTGGCAGGAGCTCCGCGGGCAAGTTGGTGTTGGAGATGTCCTTGTAATGGGGAGGGAACGGATTACGAGACAGACAGAAAGGACATATCCAGAGTTTCGCGCGGATGTCAATTTGGCTGCCAATAGATGAGCCCGTGTTCTGTGAAGCTGAAAGGAGACTGACCAGTATGGATTGAGAATAGCGCGACAGGGTTGCTTGCAGGTCACTGGTTCATAGAGGACCGGAGGCAGATCGTCTCTCTGCTTCAAAGGCGTGTACAGTGCTGATATGGGTACTACTGTCCTAGTTGCCTCGATGCGAGATGATGGCCAAACGTTCCAGGACAACCGAACGCCTGAAGATTTGATCAGTATCGCGACGGGCAGAATTAGTTTTAGCTTACCGTCTCTTTCCTCGACATCCTCGAAGCCCTGCATGTCTGTTTAAAGTAGAAGATTAAGATGAAAGATGTGAACCGAAGGAGCCGACGTGGAACGCAAGTCTCTCTTGTACTGCATCCGCACGCGTGGCCACAAGGATGGCGTCAAGCGAGGAGCTCACGGTAATTTAGGACGCAGACCACAACCACCAGCCGTGAGGATGGGCCTATCACCCTATGTTCCCGCTTTCTTCTCCTCCTTCTATCGCTTCACAGCCTTTGTATTTCTGAGAGTGGTAGGCTGGATAGTTCGCCTAATTTTAATGGCAGCCGTCTAATGTTCGCCCGCATAGCTTCCCAGCCGACTTGGCAAATGGGTCCTCCCAGGACTGTATGTACTCACATTGCTGTCTTCTTGGCTGGCATCGCCCTCCTCGAAACAAAGGCCCAGTGTCAAAGCCGATCTTGCAAAGCCGGATAAACAGGAGGCCGCAATCTCGCCCGAGGTACGACCGTCATCTAATTGAGCACGACAACGTCTAAAATATCTTGCAGCCGGCGACACCCAGCAGTGCATGGGCTTCCGTACTCTGGTCATTGCCCAGCTCGTCAAGACGCATTAGCTTTACAAATTTTACGATTAACACACTGCTGCTCCTCGCCGCCGCCGAGTTTCTCCTGCACCCATTTTTGGACCCAGCCACAGACGTCGTCTTTACGCGTGTGGGCGCAGTCTATCCTGACAGTGTTAAAATTACGGCGCGGTATCCCGAAGTCAACGCCACGGAAAACCCAATCAAGCTGGTATGGAGGGAACAGAAAGCAAATGCTATCCCTGAGGCCGCGTGGACCGATGGACCAACCCTTACGCTGACGGAGGCAAACGATTGGGTAGACACCGTTAACTTGAAAGGTCTCTGGCCCAGCACTGCATATGAATGTGAGTGCTGGTGACCCGACTACCTTCGCACCCGATTTAACAAACATCTCACAGATTGCCTGTCCACGCTGAACAAGACTATGCTTCCATATCCTGAAAAGCCCATATCATTCCGAACATTCCCAGACCCTAAGCTTGCGACAGGCTCCCACTTCCGTTTCATTGCTTCGTCTTGTTTGACGCCCAACTTCCCTTACATGCCATTGCAGGGCCGTCGCATCAAAGGCTTCGATTTGTTGGCTAGCTACTTGTGGCCCACCCAGAACGACGTCGAATCCACAGAAACGCATACTGTTGACGTTGCATCCCCTTCTTCGACGGCGAGTGCCCCGGTTTCGACGGCTCCCACGTCTGCTGCCGCAGAATTCATGATATTCCTTGGGGATTTTATCTACGCCGATGTTCCATTCTATTTCGGCGACGACCAAGAAGCTTACAGGAGATTATACCGTCGAAACTACGCTAGCGACAGTTTCAGGAAGGTTTACGAACGCCTGCGTGAGTGCATTTCTCGCAAGGTTGTGTCGGTTCGCTTACGTTGCTCCAGCCATCTTCCATACCTATGACGACCATGAGGTATATCACGCACTAATTTCGGTTGGAATTCCAGCTGATATGCTTGGTAGATTATCGACAACTTCCAAGGCTTGGGAAATGAGTCCACACCACCATTCCCAAACGCATCGGATGCCTTCCGCCTCTACAATTCCGATGCCAACTACGATCCGACGCAAAAGGACCAATACTATTATGATTTCCGCTATGCGGATGTTGCGTTTTTTGTCATGGACACTCGGCGCTATCGATCCGACGTGTTTGACGAAAATATTTCGACGCAAACGATGCTTGGGGACGAGCAGCTGGCTGCACTGCACGACTGGCTGGGCAAGGTGAGGACCTTGCTGAGGCAATGTTGTGTATTCTAACAAGGTGTGCACTTAGGTCAACACAACAGCAACTTTCAAGTTCATTGTCAGCAGTGTTCCCTTCACTGATTTGTGGGGATACGACGCTCAGACCGATGCCTGGCCTGGATATGCCGCTGAAAAAGCTGGTTTACTCAAGGCTATGCACTCTGTTCCCAACGTCATCATTCTTTCCGGGGACCGACACGAATTTGCAGCAATAGAGTTCAACGGTGATGAGAACGACAACGGAGTGCTGGAATTTTCCACTAGCCCTATGAGCATGTTCTACGTGCCTTTCGTCAGAACATTGAAGCAGGCCACCGAAGCGACAGTGAAACGCGTCAATATGGAAATCGTTCCTACGGCAGATGGCGAAGAATTTGTGATGACAGAGCATGACATCCCTCGCGAGAACGTTCTTCGAGCTATTTCCACTGGCAACTACAAGTGGTATGCAGTATTCTGCGTGTGTCCTTGCACGAAGCTAATATTCTTCCTTGAAGGTCCGCTTTTGAGGTTGACACGCGCGACCTCAACAACCCAACTCTGCATTTGGAGGTCATGATTGATGGTTCCCCAGCCTACCAGTACGTCGATGCACGTTCTTTCTTCAGGCCGCCAACCTAATGTGTTCATTGTAGACTCAAGATTGCCGGAAAACCTGTCAAGTTGCAACAGTCTACCGCATTGGGTGCTTTCGTTCCACAAACCTTTAGCAAGATGTTTCACAAGTTGGGAATGACGCCAAGCAAATGGTTTTAGAGAAGATAATTGACATTCCCAGATGTAGTCACATGTAGACAACCCTATTCCACCGCTTTCCCCTTGCCTTTACCACCAATGTACTGCCCTGCTACAACAGCTCCTTGTGACTCTAATGCATTAACATCTTCTACCTTCTTTCGCGAGAATCGTGACTGGATGGTAGCATAATGATCCATCTCTGACTGGCTAACACTAGGAACTAGGTCACGGAAAGCTCTCTCGAAGTCTTCCTGAGAAACAAGCACTTCCATTTCTTCCTGCGATGCCATCTCCGCCAAGTAGTATTGAGGAGTCAGAGGAAATGGATGCCCAGGTAGTTTTGACCCAGCGTTCAAAACGGCTGATAATTGTTCAGGACTGCCACATAACTTCCACAAGTATATTGACCCCTCACCTAGTTTTGCGTCTATTTCCTCAGCCTTCCTTGACATCGCATTGAGCATAGCATCAGAACAGAGGGCATAGAAATCGGCTCCAGTGTAGTTGAAAGGGCAGCGCTCTGCGACGAGCCACAAGTCCAAGGACTCGTCAAGCCGGAATTTTCTCGTCAAAGCCTGCAGTATGTCGAATTGTGCTTTGTGGTTATCACTAACACCAAGATACAGCATACGGTCAAACCTGTATAGACAGTTTAGAAGTGCGCGATGGTCCAGAAGCTGGCGGCTGACCTTCCCGGACGCAGCAAGGCCGGGTCAAGCAAGTCGGGACGATTAGTGGCTCCAATCACAAAAACGTCGGAACCACCCTTGCCATCCGACATGCCGTCCAGCTCTGCGAGCAATTGACTGACAATTCGATCCATAACACCTCCCGAATCCCCTTGATTGCCTCGTTTGGGGGCCACTGAGTCCAGTTCGTCGAAGAAGATTACACAAGGTTTTGCATCCCTGGCTCTTTGGAACACGCGGCGAACATTTGCTTCTGACTCCCCGATATACATGTTGAGGAGTTCCGGTCCTTTTACAGAAAAGAAGTTGAGAGAGCAAGATGTTGCTACAGCCTTGGCAAGTAGAGTCTTGCCCGTGCCCGGAGGTCCATACAGAAGGATTCCTTCGCTCGAGGTTAATCATTGCACATGAACGGAAGCAAACGGAAGCTCGTGAGGCTTACCGGAGCGCTTCTTCAGCCCATCAGCAAAGAGCTCTGGATGGTCCAGAGGTAATTGTATGGTGTCCAGAATATCTGACTTCACGTGAGCCAATCCACCAACATCGTCCCACGATACATTTGGAATATTTGGTGCTCCAATGCTCTGAGAGTACGATGCTCTAGCCTTTCCAAGAGCAGCGTCAAAGTCTGCGGCCACTAAGCTTATGCTTGTGAGCTTCGCGTTTTCTGTGGGAGTGCTAAATAATCAACTTAGCGGCATCCGATGTCACAGGCAGTCAGAAATTTTACATGAAGATACGAGTGCGCTCGATGGATGTGAGACGAGCTCTGTCCACCAGATCTACAAGATCCGATGCAACAAGCGCGGCAGTCTGTGTTGCCAGGGCCGAAAGTGAAACGTCTGGCGCCACCAGCGAGCCTGTCAGCAGGGTGGACAATATGTCATATCTCTCGGACTCGCTTGGAGCCTATCACGAAACTTCAATAATCATGCGTGAAAGTATATAGAAAAAAAGCAGACCTCAAAAGCAACTTCATGTTTAAAAGAAGCCAGCACTCCCGGAGCTACTTTACCTGTTTCACTTGTAGTCCCGTACACAAGAACAGGGTGTCCTGTCAGCTTCCAATTCCTTCGCAAGTCTTCGAAGCACTCTCGTAAAACATTTTCGATGTTAGATTCTGCGCGAAGAACGTCAGATATTGCAAATCAATGAGATGAAGGTTGTACCTTTGCCGTTGTCAAGGGCTTGGGTAGTCTGAGACAGTGCATCGAGGTGGCGCAACACGAGTACACAGGGTGAACAGGCGCCAGCTTTTTCGAACCGGGCACGTAAAGTTCCTTCTGTTTTGGTATCATTTTCTCCGATAACATCATAGCAGTTTATCTGTGGTTAAGTCTCAGGGTAAAATAAGTGCAATGGACCGCAGGGACAGACCTCAAGTAAGTGTAGACCAAGTTGACGGGCTACCCAGGTAGCTGCAGTGAATTTGCCGATTCCCCGTGCCCCTTTCAGAAGTATGGAAGTATGAAGGTCGTAGTCAATCGCCCGCCGTGCCATCGTTGCGGATGAAAGGGCGAGCAGTTTACTGAAAGGGCTATTTTGGCTATCCCCACGAATGCGGTCGCTCAACGACGGCAAAGCTATTGAACCTTTCAAGTTTTGTTCATTATCGGCTTACAAAGATGTCATCGCTGAAAAACTGACCTGTCCCAAAGTAACTGGCGACATCAGGTACCCGAGAATGTTCAATGCCTGTTTGTATAACGCTGGTGATAGAAGAGTCCACCCAGCAACCCAGTTCCCCTGTTGTGGATCCATTATACAAGTCTTGGTGTGACAGATTACCATTGCCGGGCGGTACATCGTGTTCGAGGTTCGTAATGACGAAGAAAACCACTTCGTTGGCACGAGAGTTGCAGGCCGGGAGGCTAGGCACGTCGTCAGTTGCCAAGTTGGTGCATTATTTACAAGTTCACTTTACTTCTGATTTGAGATATCACGATCCTCTGCGTCCAAAACGTCGTCCGAAGCAAGCGAATCGTTAATAAGGCCTGCATCGTCCGTGTCGAGACTCAAGGCAATCAGGTCCCCTTGCTTAGCAAGATGCTTGGTTTTGAAATATGTTTTCAAAGAGCGTAGGAACAAAGGTTGGTAAGTACGATCCGTTGAAATTGGTGACGCTACACGCGCCACTGTCACGCTCCGTGCCGTAGGTATGGCTGGCAAGCGCGAGCCAAACGCGCTGGTGTGGATTGATATCCGGGTGGTAGCTGATACATAGGATCGAGAGATATTGTGCAGCAAGACAGGAGAGCCCTTAGCTATGCCTCTGTGAAGAAATTCAACGATGGAAAATCATGAGATGTGTAACTCGAAGCCTCACTGTGTGTGCACCAAATCATCACGGGCAAATACCCGAACAAGGCGAAAATCAGACGCTTCTGTCGCTTGAGCGACAGCCTAACGGTGGGATGAGATGGTGCCATTATAATGTCTATCTCTGAAACTCACCCAGTCTCCGTTCAGCACGCCAACTTTACCCAGGTCGGATGTGCGAAGGTACAGAGTACAGTCACCATGAGAGTCCAAAACGGGTACGGTAAGTGCTTCTGTTCGAAGTATTTTGGAGTCATCAGACTGATCAGTTGTGGACTTTTGATCATTTGCGCCGGGATCGTGCTCTTGAGCGCTAGAGGTCGACATGTACTTGTTGTGCAGCACTGAGCTGGCCAGAAAAGACTCGTCTATCTCGATAGCCTCCTCGCTGCTCGTATCTTCTGCATATACATCCAAGAGTTCGGATTCATCTGAAGAGCTTGCCACCGAAGAAGTAACATAGAGTCGAGTAGAACCCTTGCGTGCAACTCCTTGAAGCACTGGCTCCGCCATGGCTAATCGGAATTGACAGCTCTTGGCGATATTCAACCCTTCTATTCCATTCGATGTGGTATTGGGAATGAATGTATAGGTTTGCCCCTGACGGAGAATTACAGATTCCTCGGAAAGCCAGTCCTCCAAGGCCGAGGTAGCATCCTTGGCCAAGTTGTATGCATCAACGGATAGTGCGCTAAGAACAACATCTGTCAAGGTCACTGGCTCGGTCGTCGTTACCGTTAGTGTCTTTTCTGCAGAGCCCAGATGGTATGTTGCTCGAGAGAAGATCTGACTATAGTCATGTAACCATTTAGGTGGTATACATACATCATGAGCCTGCATGTGCATTCGATATCAAAGCCCTTGGTGATGTGAGAACACACACACACCTCTTCGTCATATTTGGCCCAGCATACGAACGAACTATCTTGCTGGGGTGCCGCTCGGAGAGATTGTATACAAAGCGCGATGCGATCGCTTTCCGGCTGTCCAAAACTTGCCCAAAGGTTCTTGCCTACAAGAGCGGTTTCCAGACCACCTTTTTCAGGCAAGGGTTTAGTTGTAAAGGAGACTTTGGTGGAGCGATCGTTGGTGAAGAACAAGCTCATAGTTGCATTCAAGTGAGCTGGACGTCAAAGCACATGCATAGGCAACGTCGGCTACTATATACACCGATCAAACTTTCTTTCTTTTCGCCAATCCATACCACTCCTGCAGACTTAAAATGAGTCGAGGTGCATCAAGAGGCGGATTTGGAGGTGCAAGAGGCGGCGGAGGCGGTGAGTAGCTTCGCAATCCGGGAAGAGCTGATCTAACATCTATGGTTTCAAGGATTCAGCCGCGGTGGGGGTCGTGGGGGCTTCCAACAGAGGGACATGGGCCCTCCAGACACTGTCCTAGGTGCGGGCACTCGTGAATACCACCTTGAGAGCTACTGATCTTATTAAAAAAACCAGAGATGGGATCCTTCATGCATGCCGTCGAAGATGAGATGCTCTGCTCGTCATTAATGGCGGACAAAGTACCTTATTTCAACGCCCCAATCTACTTGCAAAACAAATCTGTGATCGGCAAGGTGGACGAGATCCTTGGGCCCATCAACGAGGTGTTCTTCTCAATTAAAATGGACGCTGGGATGGTAGCGAGCAGTTTCAAAAAGGGCGACAAGGTGTACATTGGGGGAGACAAACTTTTGCCCATAGAACGTTTCTTACCCAAACCCAAAGTTGCTGGAGGTGTGTTTCTTATTAGAGCTCCTGTCATAAAAATCCTAATCGCTTTCACCCACAGGCGTCACAAGTATGTTTGCGAGATCTTGACTGTGGCAAATCACTGATATTTTTCCTCAGAACGTGGTCGGGGTGGTCGAGGCGCACCGGGAGGCCGGGGTCGTGGTGCCCCCAGAGGCCGTGGGGATTCTCGCGGTGGATTTGGCGCACGAGGGGGAGGCAGAGGCGGTGCCCGGGGTGGCTTTGTCGCGCGGGGTGGTGGAGATCGTGGTGGCCGTGGTGGCAGTCGAGGATTTGGGGGTGGAGGTGGTGGTGGAGGAGGATTTGGTGGTGGCGGTGGGGCAAGGGGAGGAGGAGGGGGCTGGGGCGCCCGAGGCGGTAGAGGATCATAGGGGACGCCATTTGCAACGGGTCTTCAAAAGCATGTCCATACTTCCACGCAATCACTGCTTGTATTACCATTACATCCCGCGCGAGTCAAGTGAGATAAAATGTATATAAAATATATATAAAGGATAGGGCAATACCACAGCTGTCACGGTTTCAGGGCTTTGATTTCTTTCGTTGCAGTTTTCACCTGCTTTGATCGTTCAAACTGAACTGGTATAGACTGTTGAAATATGGTATTAGCGAGAGTTGTAAACGATCAGCAAGACTGGTTGCCTGGTTGAGTTCCTCAGCTATAGAAGACGTTTTGAGGAATGCCTGCTCAATATCAGGCAGTCGGGCGAAGGCTATAGACTGTTTAATCATAGTCAGCGGTAAACAAGTAAACATAAGCATACTGAGATCATCAAAGTTATCCGCATCATCAACTGCAACCTCAATATCTTGGGTCGCGGCGTCTTGTTGACGATCGAATAGATCCTGTAACATGGCTTCTACTTCTCGAGGCCTCTCCACTCGGGTTCGGGCCATCATACGATCCCACTTTAGCCTCTGATCGGAGAGGGACCAGATATGCCGGTCCAGTGCCTCATCAAATGGTTCTATTTCTTTGGAATATGATGAGTATCCTGGGTGGGTTCATATGCACGGACGCGTCCACTCACCGTCGTCATCCTCAGATATCTCTTCAAAGTTTTGACCATTGACGCGTATGTTTGGTTTGGCCATCTCAAACACGCTGTCCACGTACTGCTTTCAAATGAGTTGCGCACACTGGGATAGACGGCCATGTCTGCGAACCTCGTTGATGCGGATAAGACACCGATCCCTGCTTTCCGCGCTATTGATATCTTTCGCTTTCAGTAGGGCATCCAGACGCACAACTGCGGCGTTGAGGTAGTTTGACTTTATGAGGGTCCATTCTTGTAAAGTGTCGATAGAAATCCTGGCCAAGTCTTCGCGGTTGTCCATGGTGCACGGCGTTCTTGCGGACAAGGCAGAGACACGCCCGGCGCTTATTGGTCAATCGAGCGCGTCTCGTCTCGGCGTTTGTTCTTGGTTTGTTCAGCGTTCTGCACGCGGGCTTCACGCTTGTTCCGTTCTCGCTACAGAATTAGACGGCCCTCTCTTAAATTAACTAATGACACCCTCACACGAACAAAAACGCGTAGAGGATAACTCTGAAAGCCTCAAGACGCGCTCTTAACGAATGTGGCTGTGAAAATTGTGGCTGTGGGGATCTCTTTGTTGATCGTCTATTCTGGTCACGATATTCTGGGTCCAGAAAGGTATAAAATTGCTGGCCCCCCACCTCTCTCTCTCTTTCATCAACCACCACCATCTCGCTTTCACCTGTCCTTCTCCATGATGATTGCGACCTCACTTTTAATAATCTACCTCGCCGCCACCACCCTGGCGCCAAACCGTCTTTAACGCTGCTCTTCGCCGTCAACCGCCAGCATCATCGAGCTCGCCAGCTTCAAGAGCATCGAGCCCGCCAGCCTCCTGAGTGTCGTGTAACTCACTTAACCCCTCATACCACTCGAATAACCCAACTAATGTTCATTTCTCAGCCGCCGCCGCCGCCGCCGCCAGCATCTCGCCGTTGTTTGAACACCCTCTCGTACGATGATCTCGTTCCTACTTACCCTTCGAAACCATTAGCCACACCTATGGAGGCACTTAGTGAGCCAGGTTCGCCCTGCTTGCGGTGCCTTTAACAGTCTGGAGCACCGTCCAGGACGGCCTTTGGGTGTTCCGGAATGAGGATGCGACGTTGCCATGAGGCATGCGTATCATGGGTATTCTGGAAAGTGACTGGAGGCGTCCGGCTAGCCGAGGCTAGTCGTCCAAATCTACTCACTGGAAAGTCTACAGTGGAAATGGTTTTGGGATAGGCAGGGCGGGATAGCGTGCGAGATGCGCCTGCGCCGATCATTTATGGTATGTCGCTGTCCTCGCATCAAAACCTTAACTAACGAGCTTCTATCAGCGACTACCACCATCTCTTCATATTTGTGCTCAAGCCACCCATCATGCAGTAACTTTCCCGAATATTCATTGTCTTTTAAACCTCTGACCATGTCCTTACAGCTACCCTCTCAGCCGACCTTAACATACCCCTCTCATCGACATACATATATACACTTTTCATTTACTTACTTATTTCCTTCCTTCTTTACCTAAAACGCATTCACGATACCAACGTACACGCAAGACCAACGCACAACTATTGGGGCTGTATATCGACTTGTGAGTTTTTGTGCGTTCTTCGCTTTGTCCACCGCTAACGATATCTCCGATTCAGCCTGCCCAAGCTCATCCCACGCGCACCCTACGCCATCTCCCACATCCTAAACTCGCGCATACCCGCTCTGCGACGACGTCCTGGCCCTCCTCCGCTTCCACGCCTAGCCCTCCGACGGTCGACCTCACCTCCCACCAGGCACCCAGGTCAGCGACGCTCCTACCTCGCCAGCACGGCCGCACAGCACCCCACCATATGCGTCTCCAGTACCACGTCTGCCCAAACGCCCACGCGTGTGCACCAAAACCCCACCGACGCACAGCACCACTACCGGCTACCCGCGAGCGGCACCTTCAGCACTTCGGGTACACACCCAACTACACCATACAAGAGTCTATCAAATAGTAGTACCCCAAGCGCTTAAGTCTGCGTTTAAAGTACGTTTCCCTTGTCGTGTGCTCCATTTATCGCAGGACTAATTGTTATTTCCAAGTGTCTTGCTGTACTCAATAATGTTACCTGTATTGTTGACATTATCTTGCTTGTTCCTCTTATAAATCACTTTATCTACCTCCAATACTATATCATTATATTGTTTGTCGTCTTGCATATTAATTGTCACTGGTCGCGACCGAGACTTGACTCCAGCTGAGAATTACAGTCTAAAAGAACGCGGGTGGCTGGTGGTGGAAATTGTGATTGGAATTCAACGCCGGCTGAACGCTGCTTGTCTTTCTTCGCTCAACACCGTTTCCCATCGAATGTCCACAACAATCTCTGATGTCTTGACAAACGTTGCGCGTCCCAAGACCTCGGCAACGCTGACCCTGCGTATCATCAAGTCGTTCGAATTCCGCACAGAACGCAGTCTCGTCGTGCATGCAATCAATCTCGAGACCACCACTGTGGGCGAGCTGAAAGAAATCGCTCGTCAAGGTATCATATCAATGCTCTTGCAACACTAGGATTTTGCATCGAGTCCAGCTCTATTGTAGCTGTAAAGACTCAGCCCGGGTGGAAGCCGTACAAGACAACGGTGTTGGGTGCGTCGATTGTAGTGTCAAGCCGACATTTGAGTCACTCATTGTCGCGCCCGCAGACACGATAAAACTGTATACGAAAGCTCACGGAGCCAAGGTAAGATCGCATCCTGTAATGTTGAGCGTTATCCAGTTAACCTCGCTGTAGACTACCAATTTGATCATTAATCTTGACAACGATGATTGGATCCTGGACGACGATTCAAAGATCCTGGCAGAGATGGGCTTTGGCAAGTCCTGTACGTTCTGTTTAGTGGCATCTGTGATACTCATTTTTGCCTATTAGAGAACGAAACGGAAGTCAGTATTTTCAATCGTGAACTGTACGAAAAATTCAAGCTTAACCCAGAGGTGAGCCTATCTCCTTGCTGCACGTCTGTTCAGTCTTGACGAACTTCCTCAAGACGCGGTGGGATGCTTAGTAGACGATACAGCATGATGTAGTCCGTATGATGTGCAATGATAGGCAGTGAATATTAGGACAGTATGAATCTAAGCAATGCAGTGATATTAAGGCGACTACTGGTTCGCGCACTGCACACGCGGCTCTCCCTCCTCTCCCTCCATCTCGACATCCTGCATTGCGCGTGCTCCTGCCCGTGCATCGACTTCATCTAGGTCGACTTCCTCTAGGATAGTGCTCTTGGGGAACTTCTCAATCGGGTTCCGTGGCGGCAGCGCCTTTTCGAGAGAAGAGATGAAAGCGGGGTCCATGTGCTCGGGGAATTTGACGCTGAATTTGACAAACATGTCGCCCGGTTCGTGGTGCCGTTTCGATGGCATGCCCTGGCCGCGGATGATCTTGAGTTCATCTGCAGAGGAACCATCAGTAAAGAGGCTCGAGGCGATCTGAGGATGACTTACCATGCTTGATGACCTCTCCAGGTACAAGGTTCACAATAAGAGCTCTATCGTCTAGATGCTTGATGGATACTTGGCCGCCGCCCAGTGCCGTTAACAGGTCGAGTTCGATTTCCACTATCAGGTCCGTGTCTTGTCGCTTGAAGCGGTCGTGAGGCTTCTCCTCAATGACGATGATCACGTCGCCCGTCACCGCACCAGGCGCCTGGTCGCTCTCCCCAGTAAACTGTATCGTCTCCCCGCCCTTCATGCCCTTGTCGATGTGGACTTCTAGCAGCTTCTTTTCCGGCAAGACCTTCTTCCCCTTGCAGTGGTTGCATCGGTCTTTTGCGTTGATGATCTCGCCCGCCCCGTTACAATCGTCGCAAGGCGACTGTATTTGCTGGATCATGGGGCCCATTTGACGCAGGGTGACCTTGACACCGCGGCCCTGGCAGTTGCCACACGGCCTGACGGCGCCCTCCTTCCCACCCTTGCCGTGGCATTTGACGCACAGCGCATTTCGCGTCAGCGCAAGTTTGGTGGTCTTTCCCTTGTAGAGGTCCTCGAGGGTGACGTGCACGCGATGAACGAGGTCTTTCGTCTTGCGTTGGCCTTGGGGCCGACCTCCTCCTCCTCCACCGAAGAATCCTCCTCCTCCACCAAACCCACCGCCGCCTCCACCTCCACCAAACAGTTGACTGAAAAGATCCTACACACGAATTAGCTTGCACAGCTTGATGGTGTGGGGGCATACGTACTTGGGGATCCATTCCACCCATGCCACCAGACTCTGATAGTCCTGCTTCGCCCCGAGCATCGTAGACGTTTCGCTTTTCCGGATCAGAGAGGACTTCGTATCTGCAGCGTACCAATGTAAGGATATAGTAGACGGGCGCGATGGCGAAATGCTTACGCATGCGTAACTTCTTTAAACGCATCGGGATCCCCGCCCTTGTCTGGATGAAGTCGTAAAGCCCTTGATAGTTGATCAATATGAATGCCAAGTTCAACGCGAATACACAACCCACTTTTTTCTATACGCTTTCTTGAGATCGGCCTCAGAAGCATCGACAGGGACCTCGAGAAGATCGTAAAATTTGCTGATACGACCCAGATATCAGCGCATGTCGCGTATAAGCAGAAATGAAAGGACAAACCGTTCTCTAACCATGGCTGAAAGGGGGGAAGGTGGGGATTTGTGGGAGGAGGGAAGAGAGAGACGAGGGCTGTAAAGTAAAGAACGGTAAGCAGGGGTGTGCTGTTGTGGTGCGGATGTGCCGAGAAAATTCGAGAACAAAACAGCACTGCATTGACAACCACCGATCGAACTTCGAATTCGCCGTCCTTCCCTCCCTTTCGATGTATCACAGATCTAGATACCAGATACCAAATACAATGCCTTAATAATGTAATCTGGATCTACTAAGTCTGGACAAGAGTACAAGCACTGCCTACTTCTCCTTGGGCTCGGAGGCGGCCACATCGACGTATACATCAAATCTCCGCTGCGTTGTCACCGGAATACCCGCTCGGGCTTCATGGAATGTTTTGGGATCTGGAGAATGTTTCAAAGTCTGTGGGTGATAGTAAACTCCGAGACATACCGATATGCACATGTATGATGGTCTCGTCCTCGGCTGCCTCCCCAAGCACCACGCCCCTGTTTAAAGGGTCAGTAACAATGCAAACACCGGAGAAACCTACTTGCATAGGATCGACAATCATGGTGTGCCCCCACTGTGCTTGTTGTTAGGCTGCTGCTTCAACGGACACTGCCCAAGTTGCTACTCACTGCGATGTAGTTTGACGTCACGTCACGAGCGGGGCTGCACATTGAAAAGTAGATCTGGTTATCTACCGCCCTGTATTGCCAATTTTCAGCATTGGAATTGACTTTCCGAGCGCACAGACACACCTGCTCCGCTGAAGCAGCTCCCAATGCATCGGCCCTGTAGTCATATTGAACGCGGAAGGATATATGAGGGCGTGGCATCCTATGCATTGTGTTAGTAGTGTGGCTGGGTTTCTCGCAAGAGGACCACAAGCCTTTTCTTGCCGCGATCGCTGCCATCTCAGGGAACCGCACGTCATAGCAGATTCCAAGTCCAATTCGCGCAAAATCTGAGTGACGTTGAGCAAGCTGACCCGTCTGTCGCGAAACTTGTTACCTGTATCAAAGAAATTTGTGGATGTTCCAGCACTCAACGTCTCGCTTTCCTGCCATGGAAGATGGTTTAATAGGACGATAGCTCAGAAGAGTGGTGACAAACCTTGAAGGTGATCTTTCCTGGGATGTCGATGTCGAAGAGATGCACCTTCCGATGTATAGCAACCAGATCGCCTGCAAGCGCACAGAAGTTCTTTGCTCGGATGCGTACATTTTTCCAGTGAGAAGGTCACGTACCCTGGGGCGAGTATACTGTGCAAGTGTTGTATAGTCTGTCGTCCGTATCCTGCTCTGGAATTGACCCTGTCACATTGCGTCAAGACGTGCTTCCATACAGATATGAATACAACCAACCCCCAATGATCCACGCTCCGACTTCTTTAGCAGCAGCGGAAAGCATTTTAACGCTTTCACTCTGGCTTTTCTCAATATCATATTTATGTCCAGCTTTGAATTCAATCCGCTCGGGATAGTTCGGGAAGTGGTCAACCCCGTATGGTGAATTGAAACATTCCTGCGATATTGTGAGACGGGTATATCATCGAGTATCAGATAACAGACATACAGGTAGCACAATAAGATCAGCTTTCTTGCCATCCTCGCTACCACCTGCAGCCTTCAAGATCATCTCGCGCGCATGCTTTAGGTTGGCGTTCTTGTCGGATGTGATCCCACCCAGCTGTATCAAGGCGAGATTGAAAGGCTTAAAGGTCGGGGCTGTAGCTAGCTGAGACATTGTTTTGGATAGGTTGAAAGAATATACGGAGCGAAGCGGACGAATGGCGAGCATGTAAGTCCAGCAAGTATTACTATTAGAATCGCTTCAGAGTCCGTGATGCATGTTATTTCACAGATCTTATACACTGCGCAATCGTGAAGCACGACCACCATCGGCCTCAAATCAGCCTAGTCTAGTAAGCCATCCTCGAGTCGCAGCAGGTCGCAGCGTGGCTGATCTATTTCAAATAATCAGCTGTCTGTAAAGGTCAATATCCAGAGCGACAATGTCCAAGTTATTGGTTTTGTGCAACCCCGTTTGTGGGGACGGCAAGGCCCAAGCTTTACTTGACGAATCCATTCTTCCTCTTCTCGAGAAGCATGGGAGGAAGCCAGACGAGGTGTTGACCACCGTAAGGCCTACCCACGAAGGCACGGCGGTGCTCAGGTTTCTCGAGACCCATGGAGGGGACGCGACTATTATCCTATTGTCCGGAGATGGTACTCTGAGCGAAATCATCAACGCAATATGTGCAGCAGAGCCAAAGGGCGCCCGTAAAGGGGCCCCCTTATCAGCCCTTCGCTTCGTGCTGGTGCCTTGTGGCACCGCAAACGCATTGTACTCTGCGCTC
Source organism: Athelia psychrophila (assembly GCA_001630335.1). Taxonomy (NCBI): domain Eukaryota; kingdom Fungi; phylum Basidiomycota; class Agaricomycetes; order Atheliales; family Atheliaceae; genus Athelia; species Athelia psychrophila. Next base: position 380,454 of record KV417524.1, on the reverse strand, counting down.
TTTCCTCCACCCAAGGACAGCGAAACCGAGACGGACAAATTACAGTCCTTTAACGCTTTCATCAACAATTCAGAAACCATTCCGTTGACGCTTGCAATCTCCGAGCTTTCGTCCCCTCCCTCGCCCACTCGCACCCGCCCGAAGATCGCTGTGTCTGCGGTGGTGGCTTCCACCGCCCTTCATGCGGTCCTGTTGCATGACTCCGAAGCGCTGCGGATGCAGATTCCTACCATCGAGCGGTTCAAAATTGCTGCGCAGAATAACATCAGCAAATGGTACAACAGCAACGTCAAGCTCTTCCCTGTACCATCCGTAGGGGTTGTGCAGGTTTACGATCCGGTCACGAAAGCATTTGTCGAGCATGAGGAATCACACCTGGATGACCCCATTGTCGACGTCGAAGGGCCATTCGCGTATTTCCTGTCGACCGTCAATGTTGACAGGTTAGAGCCTGTCTTCCGCATTACACCACTCCAGAAGACGATACCTCCGATGGCGGCGTCTTTTGACATTGTTATGGTCCGCCCACTTCGAGATCCCTCGTTGACCATGGACTCACCAGAGGCGAGACTCGTCTTTGTGGAAAAGGCAACCAAAATTTTGCAAGGGGCGTACAAGGACGGAAGCCATGTGGACATGCAATACAGTGAGAAGGGAGAAATTGTCATGGAAGGCGTCGGTCCCGCAGTGGTAGAGTACATTCGGTGTGGTGGTTGGGAGTGGATTCCTGTCAGTAGACCTTCATCTGAATTTCATTGCAACAAGCTGATAAAATTCAGGATGACACCGATGAGCCTGCTCACTTGCTTTGTGCGGATGGTGCTATATTCCGTATTGAAGTAGGCGGAAGGGTAATGTGCAAAGCGGCCACGCCTAATGATAACGCTGGGTTCCATGTTTATGTTTAATCATAGTTGAAGAGATTAGATTGCAAATACAAATCGCTCTGCTACAGGAAGCTCATCCGTCAGGAGCGTCAACTTGACGCTTCCTGGGCTGCAAGAATCTTTGCGACGACTTTCTGCGTATTCTCGTACACTTCTTCAACCGAAACTGTGCTGTCAATCTGGAATCTGGTCAGCGGCTTGCAGCAACGTGTTTTGTACGTCTTACCTCGGCCACTTTACCGTGCTCCGCATAGTAGTTGATGACTGGCATTGTCGTTTCCTTGTAAGTCACTGTGTTCGGTCAGTGAAAATATTGCGGTGAACATTTGAGTGGAGCCTACCGAATCGTTTCTTAATGCTCTCAACATTGTCGTCATCGCGACCGCTGGATTCGCCACGCTTCATCAGTCGCTTGAGCATGACCTCTTCCGTTGTCTGGTAGAATAGCACAAGGGATGCCGTGCAGACCTAAAATGGCAGATGAGGATAAGCCTTTGAGATGTTTTATGAGACAGCACCTCCTCATCAAACTTCACGGCTTGATCCATCTTGCGCGGAAACCCATCTATTAAGAAACGACCCTTGCCGGCCGACCATCCTGCACCACTTCTATTTTCCTTGAGTGCAGCATCCATGGCATTCTCCAGAAGCTTAATGGTGACTTCCATCGGAACGATGTTACCCTCGCGGATGTAAGTGCGAATCAATTCGCCATAACTGGATCCTTCTCGTTGCTGCTCTGCCCGGAGCAAATCACCGGCTAATAGAGGCGGTCAACGATGTGATGAGGCAGAGACAATGGCCACGTACCTGATAGATGGCAGAAGCCATACTCATCGACCAACTTGCTGCATTGAGTGCCTTTGCCTGCGAATGGGTATGATGAAGCAGTGATCAACTAGTTGGAGGGCAAGCAGACCTACCTGCACCAGGTCCTCCGAGAACATAAATAACTAAGACATTCTTTTTATCAAACACGGGAGCCATGGTCGGATGATCAAGATCAAGGAGAGTCCTTGCGACGAGGTGGGATGAGGGGGTTGTCGGCTTGACGAGGCTGTTTGCTGGCAGGGTAAGTTTTCTCTCTCTGCGAGACCGTATAGAAGAAGAATGCAGAAGACGCTGTGAAGAGGCCAAGCAACAAGAAAGGATTGGGGAATTTGTTTGAAGGGCGCGATGAGCGATATGTCTGCTGATTGGGCAGCATGAGCCTAATGGCATGCAGGACCGTATCGCGGGTCGTTTTAACCAGGCCGGTACGAATAATCGATTACTCTCGTCTGTTACGTCCACCCGCCAGAAGCATGGATTTGAAGCACAACCACGGCTCTCTGGTATATGTGGTCCGGGCGTGTTACAACGACGACGCGATCGGTACGAAATTCCAGCCTCGCTTCGCTGCGTATTGCGCTGACCGGATGGACCAGACTTGATCGCGCTCGGTGGGGAGCACACTGTTGAAATCTTGCAAGTGGTATGCTACTCGTTTGCAGAATGTTCATTAATGAATTGAAGACTCACTCACGCTCCCAGACATCGTCTTCCAGCACGGTCGTCGCGTCGTTTCATGTTGGCACGAGGATCACAGCTTTAGCTTGGTCTTCGCGCACAGTGTCATCTTCATCCAGCGACCAGTGGTTTATCGAGTAATAATCGCGTTCTGTTTGGCGCTGTACCACTCACACAACTTGTTTCGCAGGCTTGCCGTTGCCGGAGCAGACTTTGGCCTATTTCTTCTCTCAAAGTCGGGGTCGGTCAATGAAACCATAATGCCATTTGGCGGTGGCCTGAGTGGCCATCACGGAAAGGTTAATGACATGTCTTTCTGTGGTGGTCGTGGTGAAGATAGTCATCGCTACGTGGCTACCGTGTCAGGTAAATAATCCATCGCTTTCGCTACAGTCCCCATCTGAACCAAACCAAGATGACAAAATGCTCATGGTCTGGGACCTCGATCCTGCGCTGGATATTGCAAGTGTCCCCTCTCCAGGCTCGGACGCCTCTTCATCATCTAGCCCAAGACCTCAACCAACAGCATATGTGATAACTTTCCCCCATCCTCTCACCACAGTAAACTCCCATCCATCCACTGGCAAAGATTTCCTAGTTAGCGACTGTCGGGGCTCCATATTCATCACCGACTGGAGATCGGATCCCGACGAAAGTGATCAGGGCAACTGGAGGCACTCGAATCTTGTCGAACTCGTGGAGCCGTGCGCCCTATCGGATGCCATGACTGGCCTTTCCGTTCAGTGGACAGGCTCGGCAGCTTGGCGGCGAGATGCAGTCGATATGTAAGCTCGTTTGCGGTGTTCAAGGCGTGCCCAATACTTAACTTAATATACAGCATTGGTGCGACATACGGCACAAGATTCTCGATATGGGACATTACAAAACTCGAGGGAGGCAAGCCGAGTCTGTCGGGCGTTAGCTTCCCAGAAGGAGGGGGGCACTTCCGGCAAGTAGTCGACCACATATGTCACGCGTCTAATCTGAATGTTTTGGACTGCCAGATGGTGTCAATCGTATCCGGATTATTTCGCCATCTCAAATCATCTATCACCCAAGGGTGCCGTGATTCACGTGCACAATATGGCGTTTATTCATGCGCAGCCTAATGTCATCACTATCGCTCCTCGACCCCACCACATCCGTGACTTTGATTTTCTGGCGTCTCGCGGCATACCGCGAATCGTGGCGGCGGTCGGAAGCGAAGTTTTAATATTTTCCATAGCTGCTGAATCTTGAGATGCATCGCTTGCGCGCAACTGGTATATGTGCCACAGGCCCAAGTAAATCATGATATATTGCATATGGATCCAACAGAAAATTAGTAAAGGCTTGAGAGAGGGCACAGCAACAAAGCAAGATTACATAGGGAGTACATTAGCTAGCAAAATCGGTGAAGAACAATTAATTTAAGTAGTTTTGAGGAGTGGTTTGAGGTATCTGTTGGTATGCTGACATGTCTTCATTCTCGTACGGTGTGCCGCGAACATGGCTGTGAGCGGGGAATTGAGGGATGGCAGAGTTGTCTGTGAGGTTAAGTAGATCAATAAACATGTCACAGTCCATCCGTGAACTGCGTACCTCCGGCGCCAAACCCAAGAACGGAAAAGATGTTCCGCCAGTATTGTTGGTCCATGGACGACTGTTGAGCGGAGTAGCCACTTCCATTGCCGTTGAGAGGGGGGAAGTACACGTTGTTTTGAGGATTTGGATACTCCCCTGGCGAAGGCGTGGGGAGGGAAGGTATGTGAGGTGAAGCTGGAAATTTGAAATTATTATCGTTGGGAGGCAGCGTGGTGTTCCACGGTGTCGTCTCAAGCACCAGAGGAGAGTGGACTGTAGTAGAGCGGTTTTCTGGACAACGTACGTCAATATCGAGACTACATAGAGATTCCCGGAAGACCTCACCATGCATCCTGGATTCCTCAGAGACACGATCTAGCCTTTCTTGCTCCTGTCGAGCTTTGAAGACATCGTTGTTCACGAGGTTCCGCAAAAAGCGGGCATGGTACAACGCAGTTGTCGACGGCGAGCCACGAGCCGCCTCAAAATATGCCTCTGATGTGCTCATGATGAGATTATGAGTATTTTGTGTTGCCTCTTGAGGCATCCCGTCTAAGGTGTTTGAGCTGTTCAGGAGCTGTGAAAAATGTGTCAGCCTGAGAGCTAGGTAAATGTGAATATAACACACTCTCAACAGAAACACGGAAGCATATGCTGACATCATTGAAATGCTTTCCTGGCCGTAGCGCTGGGTGGTATTGTCAGTCTTCAGATTCGATGCTATCTTATGGTGAACATACCAGCATCGAAATCTTGGCGAAATCTTGTGAAACTATGCGCAGTGTCTCGGCAGCACTTGAATAACATGCTGTCAGAGCCTGTACGCTTGGGGTCGTTCGACTGCCCTGCATGTTGTGTATTAGCATAATCAAAAGTGAGCACCATACAGGGCAGACATACCGGTTGCATCGCAGCTTGAATGCCAAAGCTGTTCAAAAACAGTCTCACATACAAACTGAAAAGGGACAGGAAAGAGTCGTGGAAACTTTCTCCGTTGGCTGTGGAACATATTTTAGAGAACGTTCATTGCACAGCAGCGTTGTGACTGACCTCGCTTCATGTGGCCCTTCCAATGGTCCGACCATTGATTGAGTTTGCGATTGCAGTTCCCAAGCACAACATCATAGTTGATCTCTGAATGTGTTAGCGCGGGGAGCCCGGTGCTCGAGTAGAACATCTCGGTGGTCTCAGCCTGGTCCAAAGTCAGTCTAATGCAGCCAAGAGATATCCACTAGACTTACTGCTATGCGACGCAAAGCGACAAAAGCGGCCAAGATGACGTCTTCGGGCCGAATGGCTTTGTCGCCTTCCAGATGCCATGTCCCCGAATTCCTGACCAGTTCGTCCTATACGTGAAGATTTAGTTCGTGTCGGCAGCTGTATGTTGTGTGTTGATTGCATACCTCTGGTAACATCCAATGCCTCCCCGTCTGGGTGCTCAGACTTCTGTCATGAACCCAGACGACGAGGTATGTCCGTTCTCGGTTGCGGCGCTCCAGCATCTGCTGGGGCGTCTCGTGAGAAGACGGTCGGTGGACGTAGCGATTGAGGCCAATCTCTACAGCCATGCGGCAGGCCTAAATCCAGAGAGGTTAGTCAGGAGCATCTGTAGATGATTTTGGTCACTCACATAGCCAATGTAGGTCCATGTTCGCTGTAATCGAAGAACAGTCAGGACAGGCTTGGTGACATTGAAGAGCACGCACGTTATCGTCGGGCTCCTTCCAGTACGTCAAACATGCAAAGGCCTGCACCACCTCCACTCGTTTCCAGCCTTCCATAAAAGCTCTCACAGCTAGGTCATTCGCGATTTTTTGGCACTGCTTGTATATTTCTGGTCTGAAGAATTTGGCGCCAGCCATGATGAGGGTGCTGAATAGTAGCGGACACTTGGATCGAACATATGGGACGGTGTGCAGAGCGGGGTCGAAGAGATTGATGAATGGGTTCAAGCGCAAGAAAACCATTTCAAAAATAACTGACGCTTCCCCTTCATCGATGATTCCAGTAGTGATAGGGTCCCCGATATCATCGGGGATGGGTGCCAGATGTAACGAATCAGTGGGAGTGGTGGCAGAAGACGATGGGGGTTCTTGCTTCGGGTTGAGAATCGTTTGAAAGAAAGAATGCCTCTGGTTTTCCTTTTTGATAAGTGTAGCAGGATGGATATCGTCACACCCTGTCCCGTCCTCGTCGTCGTCGTCGATGTCCATTGTTCCACGCGATCCGATGCTCGACGGCGGGTTGCCATTGCGATGATAGCCTGTGGGCAGGTTTAAAGGCGGCAATTCGTTGGATGGAAAGTGCGAGTTGAAAGTGCCGTATGGATCGCTTCGCATTATTCCTGAGTAGGGCGCAGACCCTGATGGGGAGGTACGAGAGTCCATGGGGTATGGGGATGAGAGGGGGGTGTCAGATTGTTGCTTGGGTTTCGCGCTATTCAGGCCCTTTTCGAGGCGGCGAAGCAGCTTGGAAGCTTCGGAAAGTCTAACGCGCGGGTCAACAAGACGTGCAAGAATATGCATGACTGCGAGACTCACTTGGAACCAGGCTTACGCCCGCGCCGATGCTTCTCAAATATACATCTGCTTAACTGATTAGTTATAAGAGGACATTGCGCTGGACAAGAAGACTCACTCTACATTGGCGCGTTTGCAGCGCTGGCACTGTCTGGTGCCATTATCTGACCCAACACACTTCATCTGTGGAGAATCATTAGCGATCGCTGCCTGACGCGTTGAATGATTGTGGAAACACGCACCTTCGCTGCTCTGCATACTGTGCACGCACGCGCTCCTCGAATAATAGGAGCCTTTGAACTAGAAGAGATGGCACGATATGGGGACACATTTGGCGGTGAAGCAAAGTCAGGCACATACCCGGAGCTGCTACACACGGCATAAACTCAGTATAGATCTTTCAGCTGAACTAAAGCAAGGTACACGTACGATGACCGAGCATCGCTTTCTTGGACGTCCATGACCGTTGGCCGCACGGTGATCTACAACAATTTGCGGGCTACCTGTTAATAAACCGAATAAATGACCGGCAAAATTTTGACAGATATCATTAGTACGGGTAGCGATATGTGGTTTATGTTATTTGTTTACCTATGACAATGAAGGGTTTCAAGGAGCTGAAGGAGGGGATCAGACTGTGACTAGGTGGGAGGTTGAAGTCGAGGAGCTTTGAAAGCCAAACCGCAACACTCAGATTTAAGTTGCCGAGTGTCCACAGCCGGTGAGGTCCGCGGTGCTTTTCTCTACGTAGCGGACGCATTGCTTCCTTACGCGCGTATCTGATAGCAACTCCTTCTTTCGCACCCTGACTGAATGCCACACCTGTGCATAAGCCAGAGCAGAGCAGCACACATACTGACTATATTTTATCATAATTCCACTCCTCCTTCATATTTCTCTGTCTCTTTTTTCGTCTTTTCGCGATCTTTCTTTCTTTCAGCAGCCACCACTTTTCCAGAACGCCGCTTGTTCCCCCCGGGTCGTGTCAATTTACCGCGCGGCAGTTGATGGTTCCCGCAGGTTCCCGCGGTCATTGCGGTCTCCTGCGGTGTCACGAGGGATGCCCTGAAAGTCAGGAAGTTACCGAGGGAGTGTGATGCAGACCGGTGGGGTGGCAGGAATACGAAGTTTGTGCGGATCAGATAACTTCATTAGGAGGATGGCAGCAATCACCACGGTCCGAATATCGGTCATGAAGGTTTCTATCAGCGCGGAACCTAACCGTGACTGTGCCATCTTTTGTAAGTCTGGCTGGCGTGCCACGCCTTCTGAAGGCATGGTGGAACTGCGCTGGTATAATTGCGCGGCACGAAAGAGGAACAAAGAGCACAGTTTGAGTTCGCGAAACGAGGTCACGGAGGATGGTCGGTGCCGCGCTATCGCGCAATGGGCGTTCAGTCAGGTTTGGCCGGCCATCACAGCACTTCACGCTAACCGAAGGGCACAACGGGTCTCATTTTCCGAATTTAAGATAAGAATTTGATCCCGTGGCAATTTTAGAAAGGCCCTCGTTCCTCGGCGTTCAAAGGGTACAAAGCTGCGTCATGTTCGGATACTAAGACAGGCAAAGAAGCCTCCTTATACCGAGAAACTGACCCCGAGAGCCACGGAAAGTGTGGGGAATTCCACGCGGCACAGAGCTGGCCCACTTTCTACAGAACAGTACAAGGTACACAAGGGAACTTACCTGGCAGATCAAGTCCACGACGGCGCGAGCCTCGGTAAGGTTTGGAGACCGACACCGAAAACAGATCTGGACTTGACATATGCCATCGCATCTGTATACTTACAAACTTGGCTGTGATGGCTGAATATCTCCAAGAGCACAGGGTCCAAGATTGCAAGCTACCAAGATGGGGCAGATGATGTATTAGCAGAATGGTATGTCTGGGGTCATATATTTGGCAGTATTAATGTTTCAGGAGGAATTTAAGATGAAATATTGGCCATGGTAAGAAGGAGTCAAGGCTAGAAAGATCGTTACTGATTTGGATCCACGCTCACCATCCACAGCATTATGGACTGCTGGCGAGGCGCAGATAGGCCCCGGGAAACTCCTAATATGTCTCGTCGCTCAATTTCCTTTTTAGGACAAAAGCACAATTTTGTGGGCACCGCCTGCACGTTTTTAGGGACTTGCCTCTGCGTATAACGATTTTCAATGGCCGAATCCGACATTGGGCCGGGTCCCGAGCAAAGCCACATTCCGACAGCCTCACCGGACGCGCGTGAGACTAATTTCATCTGCGCGCGCTTGTCATTTGCACAATCTTACACAGTACCCTAACCATCTCGTGCCTTCGCTTGGCTCTCAGGTCTGCCAGGGTCTGTCGTATGTGCAAGGGCATACTTACGGTTTGAAGTAGCCGCAAACCATACGCTGTATCACCTTCGTTCTTCAGGGCCTGAAGATTCTCGTCAGGATGAAGGGGATTTCCACGCGTTTCGCTGGTCGGCTTGACCAAGTCCATCGTGCGAAAGAAACTGACCATAAAAATACCTGCGAGACCACTGACCGTATATACCAGTTACTATAACTGATATCATGTCATTAAACGGCGAATTACATTGATTTAGAAGCTCTAATAGATGGCGTACATGGGGGGGGGGGGCGACTTTTTCGCGTGACGTCCTTACACATAAAGATCTTGACAGCCGACATATAAGGACCCCCCCCCCTTCAGCGGCGATTTTGGGCGAAGAGGCATATGCATAGAAGGGAGTTTCCCGAGACCTACACCGTGCACAGACTGAGATATGACTTCAAATTGACGGTGTCCCAACCCGGCACGTGGGGCGTGAGAAGTGCGCACCATATACGGACGGGTACGAGACAAGTCTGAGTCGTCCTCTTGTTGCCGCTGCTCGAGCACAGCGTATTGTCGCCCAATGGTCCGGATTATCATCAAAGGAGGTGCGAGATTTACGCTCTATTCTCGTTGGTACCAAGGCTGACACCCCTTTAGGTGTTTGGAAGGTACTGTTCTATCAAGTATGTCACATTGGTGCTCCTGTTAACTGTTTGTCGCGTAGAATACGGAGGACGAGGTTCTGAAGGCCGCTATTGCAAAATACGGCAAGAATCAATGGTATGCTAAGCGCAGCCCTGCGCAGTCTTTATACTGAACATGTTGTGCCAGGGCCCGTATATCTTCCTTACTCGTTCGCAAAACACCTAAACAATGCAAAGCGCGGTGGTACGAATGGCTGGACCCTTCTATCAAGAAGACGGAGTGGTCAAAGGTCCGTCCAAAAGAGTCCCAAGCAAACTGGAAGAGTGCTGACATGTATATCACAGACTGAGGATGAAAAGCTTTTGCATTTGGCCAAGTTGATGCCCACCCAATGGCGGACTATCGCGCCCATCGTTGGCCGGACAGCTACCCAATGCTTAGAACGCTACCAGAAGCTGTTAGATGAGGCGGAGGCCAAGGAGAATGAGGAGCTGGGATTGGCTGGGCCAGAGGGCGCAGAAGGGTTGCCTGCGGATGATGTGCGACGTCTCAGGCCAGGAGAGATTGACCCGGACCCGGAAACCAAACCTGCTCGCCCCGATCCCATCGACATGGATGAAGACGGTACGCACGATTGCCTCCTATGTGGAGATATACGCTCACCTCATTTGATCTCGCAGAAAAGGAGATGTTGTCCGAGGCTCGTGCGCGTCTAGCCAACACGCAAGGCAAAAAGGCCAAGCGCAAGGCTCGTGAGAGGCAATTGGAAGAGGCCAGGCGGCTCGCCGTACTACAGAAGAAGCGAGAATTGAAGGCAGCTGGGATAATGTGAGTGATAGTTGGCCCTTAGAGGTCCCTTCCCCTGACGTTCTTTTAGCATGCGTCATAAAACAAAGAAGAAGGGCATGGATGTTCGTAGTCTTCTATTATTCTTACCTGCTGTGCTGACATTACTTTGCAGTACAACGCCGACATCCCGTTCGAAAAGAAGGCTGCCGCGGGTTTCTATGATACTTCCGACGAACAGGCACGGTTAACATCTGCCCCAGTTGGCCAATCACTTCGCAGACTGGACAACAAGCGGAAGCCAGAAGAGGAGGAAGCGGAGCGCAAGAAGCGACAACGCAAAACTGCGGAAGGGAAGCAGGGCTCAGAGACTTCCGGTCATCAGACCAAATTCATCGCTGCTCGCGATGCTCAGATCCAGAAGCTCAAGGAAGCCGAGTCTATTGGACGTCGACGGAAGCTAGTCCTGCCTGGTGCTCAAGTTGGCGAAGCAGAGTTGGAAGACATCGTTAAGATTGGCCAGGCGAGCGAGAGTGCGAAAGGTCTGGTGGCTGGTGGAAGTGACGCAAGTGGACGGTTGCTGAGCGATTATGAGGGACTTGAGAACGCGCGCATGGCGCGCACCCCACGGACTGCTCCGCAACGTATGCATTTTATTCTTTTTGGGTGCACATATGGAATGGCTGACAATCAATTCAGAGGACAACGTGATGGCTGAGGCTCGAAATCTCAGAAATATGTCTATGGTCCAAACGCCGCTACTGGGAGACGAAAACACCCCTCTTCATGTCAATTCCTCTGGAGGCACTGGATTCGAAGGCGCAACACCCCGGCATGTGGTTGCATTTACCCCCAACCCACTTGCAACACCATTACACGGTGGTGCATCCGACGTATCTGGCACACCACGCACCGACGGGCAGTCTGTTATCAGTGGTACACCGCTCCGCACGCCTATGCGCGATAATTTGAGCATCAATGCCGGCGATGGTTACTCAGCAGTCGGTGACACGCCCCGTGAAAATCGACTGCGTCAGAGCTCAGCGAAACGAGCGCTGAAGGCTGGCTTCATGAGTCTACCCAAGCCCGAAAACAACTTCGAGCTGGAGGTACCGGAAGATGAAGAAGAGGAAGAGGGCGCAGGGGGCGCTGTTTTGTCAGAGGAAGATGCAGCCGAGCGCGATGCAAGGTTCCGGAGGAGGCATGAGGAAGAGCAGCGGAAAGCGTTGGCTCGGAGATCCCTAGCCGTCCAGCAGGGGCTGCCGAGGCCAGCAAATGTTGATGTGGAGCAATTGCTTCAGAGTCTTAACATCTCTGACGAGCCAGCATCCGACGAGGTCCAACGTCTCGTAGACGCTGAGTTGGTTCAGCTGTTACTACACGACTCCGTTGCCCACCCCGTTCCTGGGACCTCGCGACCAGGAGGCTCTCAGTCGACTTACGACATGCCGGCAGATGGAGACGTGCATGATGCAAAATCGCTTATCCAAGCTGAACTGGCAGCATCCCTCGGTTTTCCCAACGCAAACGAGGAACAAATACGTCAAGGCCTGGAGGCACTATCGCGATCAGAAGAAGTTGATGATTCGGCTTCTTGGGCGCACATTCGTCAACAACTGGCTTTCGATGCTGATTCTGGCGTCTGGACGGAACCCACGCAGCTTTCACTGCCTCAGCGGCTGTCGGGTTATACTGTTCTGTTAAACGACAGCCGGGACATGATGACGAAAGAGGCCAACAAAGCCGCTAAGACCGAGAAGAAGCTCGTTGTCACACTTCAAGGCTACCAAGTCCGCTCGCAGGCTCTAGGAAAGCGCATCACTGATGCCTTCGACCTTCTGCAAAAGACTCATGTCGAGCTGCAAAGTTTCTCTCAACTTCGCGTCAACGAATCAGTGGCCGGGCCACGCCGAGTAGGCAGCCTCAAGGAGGAGGTGGTCAAACTGGAGCGTCGTGAGAGGATGTTGCAGGAGAGATATGCAGAACTTGACTCGGAACGGAAGGATTCCGAAAGTCGTGTCTCGGCCTTGGAAGAACGAGTGATGGCGGAGGCTGAGGCGTTGAACGAGGCTGCCCTCGCTGAGATGGAAGAGTGAAGTGGGGCACTTCTCAGTTTTTGACATCTATTATCTTACTACCTTGAACATGTGTATCAGACCCTTGTAAACGCTGCAAGCATGCGCATAGTTTGGAACTCTTATTTGACAGTTCGTTGTGTTAAACGTTTAACGAACTGATGCTTATCCCTATTGAACGGCTAGATTGGCCGACTGTGTTGCCTCGAGGCAGGTCGCTTTAACCCAGCGCCCTGCAATGAGGCTATGCTTGATCCAAATTTTAGGACCCTCGACGGCGAGGACAGTCCGTTTACATATTCTTCCCAGCCTATGCCGGCTTTTGAGGGCACCCAGGCCAGGCTGGTAGGCCTCAAGCTGCCGTCTTTTGAAGCAGAATGAACGTTATATAACTGCGTGCTTGCCCATGGATCTGTCCCTCCGCCCTGCCCCTTTCACCCCTCCAACGGCCATCGAAATGCCTGCTATTTCTGCAAACACTTCGTCTGCTCGGCCATCGGTTTCTTCTAGAGTGGCTGCACCGAGTGGCACCGCTTCTGCGCCACCGATCGCAACGAGCGGCAGTTCCGCGACCAGCGTCGCTGCCGGTGGGATCTCGACTGTCTACGCGACAGCGACGGTTACTGTCAGCGCGCCCTACGGAACACCAAGCGTGACGCAGAATTCGAGAGGGGGTAGTACCCTTCCTGCTGGAATCGTAGCAGGGGCGGTGGCGGGTAGCGTGGCCCTGGCAGTTGCCCTGGTGCTTGCATGGACATACTGGTCAAAGAAAATGAAAGACCGCAAGCGAAGGCAACATGTGCGTACGCGTCGCTATTCCTACTGATTGTTTAATCTGACTCGCTCTGTCAGTTCACGACATTGGCAGCACAAAACGGCCCTCTTTGGCAAAAACCTCATGCATATCGCAGAACAACATCCGGATCCTCTACAGACTCAGAAATAGGCATCAACAATGGGGCTGAGGCAAGCGAGAAAATGGATACTTTGGGTAGCCCGAGTTCGAGTTCCCATCATACGACAACGCCCTCCATGACGGAGTGCAAGCCCAAGAAGCCTTCGCGCCGAACCCTGCAGAAAAATCGAAAAGCTCGGGAACACGCGCGACAAAAGTCCTTGCTTTGTCCAATCCTAGATGTCGACAATGAGAATGTCGAGCCCACACCTCCTACCCCTTCGACATTCTCAGAAGCTCCCCCGCGATACAGCAGCCCAGCAATTCAATACCCATCCAACATCATTCGTAAAGCTTCCACAGTCGGATCGGCGTCCATTTATTCTACCCAGAGTGGAGAGGAGAGGCATATGAGCGCAGACGCGGACTTGCTCAAAGCAGCCCTGGGCATGCCGGGGCTCACTGCGGCCGCGTCCATCAGTCACAAACTCTCCAACGTCAGCTCTGCATATTCTAGCCAGAGCGGCGAGGACCGACAATTCTCGATGATATCACATATGCCGCATCTGAGCCAGAGGAGATTGACGGGTTGGACACCAAGTTTGGGGTCAATGTATTCGGCAGCGGAGGATCAGCAGCAGCCTTCGACTTCGGGGGGATCCAGACTCGGCCAGAAAGGAGCTGTTGGGACACCGAGTAGGTTATCGCGATTCAGCTTCCACGAGCCGAACGATGTGGACATGGCGCATGGAGGGGGAGAAGCTTTATGAAGATTTTTTTATGGTAGATTGGGGACCAGGACTTGGACGCTTGTAGGCAATACTCTTCGGACACATAATTAGCGGAGCGCACATGGACTTCTTGTATTCTCCGTTGTTGGATTTAATGTAGTCTAGTCTAGATAGCAAATGGCAAGATGCTCGCCGTATAAAGATACATCATCGCAGCGAGTTGTAATATTCCTAGGATAGTTCAGAGCCGGGCCTTGACGGCATTTAACAGAGCACTCACCTGCTCTGCCTGCGCTACGGAAGCCTTGAAAGCAGTGACCTCCCGCCAACAGTCGAGAGTCGTTGTGGGGTTTGATCTGTAAAGATTGGTCAAAACGTATGAAAAAGAAGATAGAATGGCTCGCGCACCTATAGCACGACACAACCGCTTCACCCTTCTCCTTGACTGCCTGAATGCCCTCCAGTTCGTGTCTCGAGTGGTAACGATCCACCTTGCTGCTGATCTCCTCCAGATCACCCATAAGTGCAGTACTGCTCCGCACGCTCCCCGACACGCTTTCCTCGCCCTGCTCACCAGAGGCCTCTCCTGCCATGCTCTGCTCCTTCTCAAGGTTCTCTTTCTCCAGCGCTACCTCAATCTCTTGCCTTACAAGCTCCTCTTGTTCCTGCAAGTGGTGTAAATCCGCCTGTATACGAGCGCGAATGTGCGCATCTAAGGTTGTTTGACGGTCGGGTGTGGTCTCGGGAGAAGCCAAGTGGTCAGAAAGATGGTTCACAACGCCCTCGCCAAACTGTCGAGGCAGAGCTTCAATAATGTACGCGTTGCTTTGAGCCATGCGATCGCACCTGTATGGGTGTCTCATTGTAGAAGACTTTTTCGTCTGCCTGAGGCTGAGACTGCGAAGAACCCATGGAAATGTGAGGAGAAGTGACGAATGGCGGGCAAACCCGTCCCGCCTCTTCTTTCGGACAAGCTCCTGTCGGCTCACATCCACGCACGTGAATGGCTAGTGGGCACTCTGACAAGTTTATGCTCGTTAATAGCCGATTACTATCACGCAGTAATAATTTTGAAGGTTTTGACCACGCTTACTTAGCGCATAGGCACACATAAATATGATTCAGTGCTAAGGCCACTGAGGTTGGGGGAGCTTGTAATACGGCTTAATTCACTCAAGGCTGCATACTGTTTGACTACAAGTTCACAGAGCATAGACGCAGACACAAAGTTCTCACGGGTAGCTCATTGGACCCGGACCAGCGCACGGCCACAGCCACTACTGTTTTCGCGAGCCCCACCAAGATACTGGGGGGAGGCAAGCTCCCCCAATAAATATCAAGGCGGCATTCATTGTAATTGACAGCGGCCAGCTAATTGCAACAAGCTCTCAACATCTAGGAAAGTGTCGTGTAAGAAGAAGAAATCAAGAACCGGCCAGGGCGGGGCCGTTGGAGCCGTGGGTCGAGACAGTGTATCGGTCATTGAAGTCGACGCCTGGGATAGGCCAACATCAGGAGAGACTCGCTGCTGAGATACCAGGAAATGCATCAAATTCGAGGGACGATAGGAAAGCAGGGAGTGTTGACAGCTTAGCATACCCGTCCTTCTCTTTTATTTCGACCACTACCACCTCTTCGGCCTTCGCCTCGGTGAGGCGGTTGAACGTGCAAGGACAAGGCAAGTCAACGAACATTACTTGGGCGCTTAATCGCACGTGATCATTCCTCTGGCTTGCCACATCCATTGTCGGCCTTTTCCCCTGTCATTGCCTGAACTGTTCGGCGACCATGACCAGTCTCAAACCAGCCTTCGGATAGTTCTTACAAGTTCAAATGGGCGGTACAGAAAGTTTCCATCTTCAATATTAGTACCATAACAGGTGGGCATACAGTTCTACTTGACTTTAAATCCCGGTATCCCTTGGATATTCCAGCTTTACAACTTTCGGAGTGGGATGGTAGTGTATCGTGAGCTCACGCGAAAAGGGTTCGGTATGCACGCATTTGAGCATGATAGCAAGCTGGGTTAGCGCTGAATTCCCTGTGGCTGCGGGAATCCTGCTCAATGTTGAATAGGTAGTATCTGTTATTTCCTATCGCTCCCAGAATTGTCCGCGAAGTTCATCTCAAACACCTGCGGGTGGGTTCAGCCGGAGCCACATGATCATAAATACTGCGCGTACCTCCGGCCGCTGATGCTGATCGTAGCAATGATTGTCCTCCGAGATCTACAGTGGCATTGGCCAGGGCTCGTAGAGTTTTTCGGGCGTTGAGCGATGAAAGCACGCAGTGCAAGTAAAACATGGGCGCCAGGAAGAATACAGCTAAAATGTTATTAGCAGATATATTTAAGTAGTAAACCTATCTTACCAAAGAAGTAGGGCTTGTCCTGGAGGGTGTGGTAAGCAACGACAAATACGAGAGCAGATTGGACGTACAAAAGCGTAATACAGCGAGAGGGATACAATTTCATAAGATGATGTCAGAGCACAGTTTTGCAAGGTGACTGGATGATGAAAATTATGATAAGCATTGCGAGACGCAATGTCAAGCTTGGCTTACGTTGAATGACACGGTCCAGCAAGCGGTCTGTCGCCTCAAAGTTGCCCTTCGAGCGACGCAGATGATAAGTCATACCCACTGTGATGGTCAAATCCGCGACCACAGGGCAGACAGCGGTAATGACAACCCCAACGATTCCAACCACTTGGAACTTCCCGAACTGGCTGAAATCCTTGATCCACACTGTGGCGATACCTGTACCGATACCTCCACAGAACCCGAGCATAGAGGAAAAGGCGATGATAAGGGTAATACAGCGCTTCCCGGAGAGGATGTGCAGACGCCTCGCGAAAAAGAAATGTGACAAGCACCTGATGGGTGGCAATGTTAAGATCATTCCGAATGGCAAGGGATCCGATTCAAAGGCTGCAGAGTTGCCCCAGCCGTTGACGAGCATCTGATAAATCCTAGGATGAACAAATATTAGAGCCAGCTTCCAGAGAAGTATCGTATGTATTATATCATGTTCCACATACCATGCCATGCCTGCCGCCGAGTTGGCTACATCGAGCGTGACCAAGATCCCAACAAACAGTTTCATCCTGGGATCATCTCTGCAAACCATTTGGATAAGTGTGTATTTAATGATGGACGGTAGTGTATGCTCACCCTTCGCAATTTCGACAATATGTCAAGGCCTTGCGAGTCACGAATATATGATCAACAGCAGCTCGTGCACTTGATATCCGAAACTAGCTCGCACCTGTGCCAAGATAACGCCAAAAAGAATCAGACTGAGAAAGCAAGCTAAGGGACACAATTAGGAACAGTGTTAGACTTGGCAATTTATACCGTACCAATCAAAAGGAGACCGCAGACATCGCTTTGCGGAAGAACGCTGGCGGGCATGCAGCGGGATCAATTAAATGCACTGAACGGAGCTGTAGTTCTCAGCCGGGCCAAATACACAACAGGGGAAAGGGGGAATGGATTTGTTGATGTTAAACATTGAAAGAACTTGTAGGGCGCGCCATTTGACAGCAAAAGACAAATCGGCAGGGACTTTGATTACCGCCAGAGCCTTTTTTGAGATGCAGTCAAGATGCAGCGCAGATCGTACGCAATACAAGCCCTATTTCACATCCGATTGGACACACGCTGTGAAGAATAGGAAGCTCCGAGCACTGGATTAATCTTGGCTCGATTTTGGTGTTCGTGTATCCGCTGACAAAATGGATAACTCTTCGCTCCCACGCTATGATTGGCCAAGAGCTCAGGGGCTTTCCTGTTGCGTCAAGATACTATCCTGCTCATTTGGACTCTCTGCTCCTTCCCCCAACCTTCCCCTAACCTTCCCCTGCTCCACCACCACGATTTATATCTATACGCGCTAAAAACATCTTTTATTTACATAATGGCTGGCAGTCACATACGGCCGCTGAGATCAATGACACTTCTATGCACAACAACTCCGGATTGGCTAGCGGCTGCGCGCGCGCGCCTTCCCGCGCCTCACCGCACATCAAATAGACATATGTTCAAGCCTACTCGTCAGACTGAAATGGCTCCCGCGCCTTTGCGATCCGAAATGCGAATGATAAATTCGCATTCAGGCTGCCCTCCGGAGTTGTACTCATGCTACACGCCGACCGGCGACGATGAGGCAACTTGAACTATTACATGGCTGGATGTTTGTAATTAAAATGATGATCAAGTTGCTTCAATGCAGTTCATGCTTTACCTTTTGCTGCAGCTCGCGAGTCCAATCCGCAGGCGCAGAAACTTTACTAAGTAATGCAAGCTTTATTGCGCGAAGTGTACTGAATGCTACTCAGTTGCAGCCTCAACTTGCAGGAGACAAGCATACAATAGCTGCCGCAATCGCGAGCAAAGAGTGAACAAGGGTCTCCCCCCCCTCTCTCTCTTTTCTTTTTAATTAATTAATAGTTATTTACCAAAACCGAGCCTTAATCTTCCGCGTCATACCGCCGGAGTCACGGAAATGTGGTAAATTGCTCCTACACAAAAGTCGCATCGAATGAGATATCTTAATCAGCTGTTAAGTGGTCTAGGTGAAATCTGGAAATGGGGCTAGACCTATTCACGGTTCCAGGCGGGAAGGGCAAGAAATCAAAACGTGTATCGGTTCGCAGATTGCAGATTGCAGATTGCATTTTACTGCGAGTTTGAAGTCAGCCTGCATCAAAATAGGCTGGCATGAGGTTGCCTTCCACGTTGTACCTTTAGGGTAGTGGTGTAGGGACACCGACGGATCATAATAATGTACAAATTGTACGCTAAACATCGCCATTGATCATACCTTGACACCGGTGTGCCTGTCAAAATATTGGTGACCGTATTCTAACAGCCTGTTTTCTTTCATAAGGATGACCAGCCGCGAACAAAATAGGAGTATACGCACCAGTCGGCCTCGATTTCAGTGATGATGCGAATCTGCGTCTTTTTGGTCTCTTCCATTTCATGAAAGATCACCCATCCAGTCCGAGGTTTGCGTGTAAAGAGAACTGAGGTCGGATGGATATGCAGAATCTGAGAGCGCGGGTAAGGTTGGAGGGATGCAAGCTAAAGTGGACCAACGTACTCTGTTGCCACGGACTGATCTAAATGTACCATCTGCCATCCAGCGCGCACCATTCCGCCAGTAGCCACTCACCAGGCAGCGTCTTAGCCTCTTCGCGTCTCCCTCACAGCTCTCTGTGGGCAGTCCAAATCGCTGCATATACTTTTTGAGTTGAGATCGGATGGATACCGCTCGGGACAGCGCTCGGAATGACAGTGCATGGGACTTGCACCAGGACGAGGATCGCCCATATCTGGTGAATGCATTGTATGCTAAGAGAGTCTGGTTAGCAATGCAAAGCTATAAGCATAACTGTGTTATACCATTCAATAGCGTCAAATGGTCCTAGCAGAAATTAAGATCAATATTCAAAGTATATCTGGCCAGGAAGCCGAACTCACGCCTTCTTCGGCAGTAAATTTGCGGCGCTCTAGCTCTGCGAGAGCACCTGATGCGCCACCGTCAGGAATTATAAACGCATCCTAGTCAAGTTAAAATTTGAGCAAACGTTGTTACTGTGCTGCTTACTTGGACAGCGGTCATAGCGGCTATGGTCAAAATCTCCTCGCCACATTGGAAATCCTTCGAGCTGAACAACTGTGCGCTGCGTTAAAGAGCAGCCCAGACTTCTATAGACGTCACATACCATGCGTGCAATATTCACTTCCACGGGGCATTCCGCCACTTGCTCACCGACCGGTGTCAAACGACCGTCTTCGCCAACCATTCCAGCAGCCACGAGCCCTTCGAGGGCCCGTAATACACTTTCTGCAGGGGGCGCCGAGACCCATTCGAATTTCATGAGGTCATCGATTCCAAGAGACTTCAATTGGAGTATGGGGGTCGTCAAATCAACACGAGTGATTTCGGGCGACGTTGTGCGAGGGAGGGATTCAAAAGCTGAAAAGGGATAGAGACGATAGCAAATGCCTGATGAAGTACGTCCAGCACGCCCCGCTCGCTGCGTAGCTGACGCAACTGACGTTGGGACCATCGAAAGCGATGCCAAACCAGTAGTCGGGTTGTACGTCCGAATCTACAATTCGTTGAGTATGCCAATCAAAATCATGATATGAGGAAACAACCTTGACAAAGCCGCAGTCTATAACAAACTTGATTCCATCAATTGTTACACTGGCCTTGGTTGAACCATTAGTTCAGAAACCAGAATAGTATTGATAGTGCATACCTCTGCAATGTTTGTAGCAATGATAATCTTTCTTGTTCCACTTGCTGCTGGTTCAAAAACCTTCAACTGAGACTCCGTGGAAAGACCTGCATGAAGTGCTAGGGGTTGGAGCCGTGGTGCTGACTTCGGCAGCCTGTCCAGAGTAAGAAATCAGGGGCACACGAGACTATCTTGAGGGGCGTACATACGTTGGAATGAGCTCAGATAATTCGTCCAAACACCCTTCTATCTCCTCTCGGCCAGTCAAGAAAATGAGAATATCACCTGTACCTGCCTACTTCCGGTGGTTAGATGCGTATGCGACAATAGTCAAGATGCTCACCTGAAGATTAATCTTCCATGCGATCTCGGCAGCTGATTTCACATAGTCTGGTGTTGCATTTTCTAGATATGTAATCTCAACTGGGTACATCCGTCCTTCCAAGCTCACGATAGTTGCTTCATCGGCACTGTTTCCAGACAGGAAGTAGTCCAAGAAAGAGGTAGCATCCAGCGTCGCGGACGACACTATCAACCGCAGAGAGGGTCGCTTTCGGCGAATCTTCTTCAGAATGCCGAGGAGTAGATCGGTATATACACTGCGTTCGTGGGCTTCATCGATCTTGTTGCTCATACTTCAGAATCAGGATTTAAATGATCCTAAGGCAATACACTTACCATGATCACACTGTAACGGCTCAGTAATGGATCGACGAGCGTTTCACGGAAGAGCATACCATCCGTCATGTATCTTATTCTTGTACGTTCTTTGCTGCTCACATCTTCAAACCGGATGGTGTACCCAACCTGAGAAGCAAGGTTAGACAGTAAAAGTGTAGAACATTCTACACTTGCCTCATCTCCCAGAACTGTGCCGACTTCTGAAGCAACTCGTGCGGCAACGGACGTGGCTGCTACGCGTCGAGGCTGAGTACACGCAATGACGTTTCCATCGGCAGCCCACCCCGACTCTAGTAGATACTGAGGTAGCTCTAGAAATCGGTTACACAAGCACATACATGCATACTGAATTTGGAGAACATACGAGTCGTTTTGCCACAACCAGTCTGACCCACAACGATTATGACTCCAAATTTCTCCAAGCAGTAAAGAAGCTTCTCCCCTGCGCGATCGTGGACATGAGTGCAGTCCAGAACTGACAAAAGAAATGCATGGCGTACGGTGCTTGAATATAGGCAGACGCTCCCTCTGGGATTGGATAGATGAACTGTATGATGGTGCAGATTGCACAACATTTCCTTCAGCTTCTGTTGCTCTATCCAGAGTGCTTCCTGGTCCGGTTGTGCCAGGTTTCCAGAAGTTCAATTTGCCAGCCATGGGTGATGAGAGTATGTATAGAGCAAATGACCGCGTGACCGCGCCTATTGACTCGATCACAGCTTTACCTGCAACCACTACCATCCCGCTACCCCCCCTCCTTCAACATGGCTGAACGAAAAGGTAGACAACCCGTCAAAGTACTGGTATAGAATTGTATTGAATGATGTCGCAGTTCTCAACAAGTACTTCCCCCCGGATTTCGATCCGTCCCTCATCCCCCGCAGAAAAGTGCCCAAGAACTCGCAACAAGTGGTCCGTCTCATGGCTCCTTTTTCAATGTCCGTGCTTCTCATACGCATCTCCAAAGACGCTCTCTGATATCTAGTGCTTTTAGGCGATGCAACACCTGCGGGGAGTATATATACAAAGGCAAGAAGTTCAACGCGCGGAAAGAAACAGTGGATGGGGAGGAATATTATGGCATTAAGATATTCCGATTCTACATTAAATGGTGCGTCACAGTCATCTCACTGAAGTGCATGTTTGTCTGACAGGTTTAATAGCACGTTGTGCTCGGCGGAGATCACGTTCAAGACGGATCCCAAGAACACAGATTACGCTGCTGAACATGGCGCAATGCGTAATTTCGAACCCTGGCGAGAAGAAGAAGCCGTAGAGACACAGGACCGTCTTGAAAAGCTCGAGGCGGAGGAGAACAATCCAATGAAGGCGTTGGAGAATCGTACAACAGATTCAAAGCGGGAGATGGACGTCTTGGATGCGTTGCAAGATATACGGGCACGGAATGCTCGCAACGAGAGGGTGGGGCACTCTGTGGACCTTTTGGCCAACATCGGTGTCGAGGAGCTGGAGAATGAAGAGGATAGAGAACGGAAGCGGTTAGAGGAAGAAGACGAGAAGCTGGTGCGGGATGTTTTCTCCAAGGTGACCATGCCCGTGCGACCAGGTATGCCCTCAATTGCGTCGGGCTCAGGCGCATCGGAATCCGATACCCCCGTGACGGTCACTGTCAAGCGGAAAGCCGATGACATTGAACCATCTCTCCATAGCCTATTGCCGGAGTCAGCTCGGACTCAGATCACAGCCAAGACGACCACAAGCCTTGCAGCGAAGAAACAGAAGCTGGGCATAAAGGGAATAAAAATTGTGAAAGGGAAAGGCAAGGCGGTGGTAAAGTAGTTATCCTGGCGCATCGAGTGCCATCCTGTATGAGACCCCTATTTTGACATCTAATTCGAACACCGTGTACCATGGACTGTCGATAAATATTCGTCAACAGACTGTAAGAATGGCACATCATCAACTTCCTACGCGGTAGATTCACCGGTAGATATGATGTTCAGTGCTCCCCGTAGTCAAAGGTTTGCCACGATCATCGAGCTCTTTCGGCTACAGATGCTACGTCTTGCTACGCACCAGGTAAAGCTTTTAGACTCCCGTCAGCTCTACTTCTTCGAACCCACTGCTCAGTCGAATAATCTTAGAGACTCTTCAGCACCGTGCACCAACCATGCTGTATGATGCGTGTAACACGCGTACGTGCACTTTGATAAGCTATCGATGTACTTGCATAGAACACGCTCAGTTGAAGGGTATCGACACCGAATTCAAGAATGGCATTATCATGAAAAGCAAGTCAATATCGAAAATAAAATAACTCATACTTGGGTTGCCGCCACGACTTCCCAGGATGTCTTCCGGCCACCAACATCACTTGTCCTCTTTTCCACTAGCACGCGCCATTGCCGATCGTGATTTGCTCCAGTTGTGTAATCAAAGGTGCCTGTGATGGCCGCCGGGATCCATGGTGAGAAATCAGCGATTGGGTGCATATGGAAATCCTTGTTGGGGCGCACGCCCAGCACAAAGTCTTTCGTAGCCCAAGAGCCCCTGGGATACAAATCGTCGGAGCATGATGGCAGGGATGGGTCACTGAGGAATTTTACGCGGATTTGTTCGTTGACAAACGAAAATTCCGGCAAGGGACGTGACCATGGATTCGGGGAACTGGAAACGGGTCGATTGCGACGCAGAATAGGGACATCATCTATACCATGTTTGATTGTTTTTCAAGTGGTCAGCGCTGCATATCTGAAACTTGAATCTTGAAAGGGCGAAGAACTTACCAACTATATCGACTGCCAGTCCACTCGCAGCATGATGTAGCGCGCCAGACTTGTCAATGAAGAACACCTGATGCATGCACAATATTCTTAGTGTTGGCATTTCTTCGAAAGATGGGACCAGTACCATGGACCTCAACTTGGCATTCCATTTACCCTCTCGGTCGCAGAGCTGCACCTGAGCGCCCTCGGTATTCGAAGCACCATAAGTGCTGAGATAGTGTGTTGTGTTCTTCTCTCGAATGAGGAAATACATGCCATACGTGTCTCTTTCAAAGCCTACACCCGCACAGCTTAAAGGAGCGCTTTGCTGATCTCGTAATCTCTGTTGCTGATCCAACAAGGCTGTTTGCGGATCCGATAAAGCATCGCGGGCGAGGTTTTGAACACGTTGCATGCCGAGAATGGAGCATGCGGCGATGATGGAGGCCCAATCGTGAGTCGTCAGTGGCCTCTTGTCGTGTCTTGTGCTGGCATAATGATCGCCTCAGATAAGTGATCATAAGTAAGCATGCAGTTCGGAGCGCACCCTAGTTTCAGGAAATCTAGCAGAATCTCAAAATCTGCCGCTCTGATGTGCTCCGAGAGCTCGATAGGATCTTCGTTCGAGCCCACGCCTGGAGGAATCGTGTCCGTTTCTTGATCTAGGAGTCTTCTGTCGAAACGGAACAGTTTGTCCCCGACCTACACAATATTCAATCAGTGTGCTGCACCCTGTTGATCCCGATTCAATCAGACCTTGAAGACCGTCAAAATATCCGACGTGTAGTGTCTGGACAGGTTCACTGAAGCCAAAGTTGACGCCGTGTCTGCAATTACCGATGGCGGCGGCGAATCTAACATATCAAAAGCCGTGGACGTTGGAGCCGTGGATGTTGAGAAGCTCATGGTGGTCAGATTCAAAGTGGGCACTCGAATTGACGCCCTGGCCCCATCCGTCGCTTTTATGGTGCTCGAGTGCCACCATGCTGTGTTACGCGGGTAAAGGCCGATCTAGACCTAAATAACTGAATGAAATCGATACCGAATTTAAGAGCGTTGTTGTGAAAAGCAAACCAGTATCAAAAGTTTGCCACAAGTACATTACCTCCTAGAATTACTCTTTACCAATACAAATTCCCTCCACGCGATGATATGAATTAATGACAAGTCAACCTCACACTATCCTTATGATCTGCTTGCCGCAATGATCTCCCATGACGTCCTTGCGCCACCGTAATCTTCCGTCCTCTCCTCCACTAGCACCCGCAATCTCTTGTCGTGATTAGCGTCGGTATCGTGATGAAAGGAACCTGCCACGGTCGCCGGGATCCATGGCGAGAAATCCGAGATTGGATGCAAATGAAAGTCTTTCTCGGTGTTCGTAGCCAGCACGAAGTTCTTCGTAGCCCATGAGTCTTTAGGATAAAGATCGTCCGAGCATGACGGCAAGGACGGGTCGCTCAAGAACTTTACGCGGATCTGCTCGTTCACAAAGGAGAATTCTGCCAAGGGATGTGACCATGGGTTTGGACGGCTAGAAGCTGGTCGATTACGGCGCAAAAGAGGGACGTCATCTGGGCAGGGAGTTTAGTCAGCGTTGAGTGCTGAGCATGAGTACACGCCGTCAAGATAATTACCGATAATATCGACGGCGAGTCCACTCGCAGCGTGATGCAACGCGCCATACCTGTCGAGGAAGAACACCTGATGCATTCACATATCAACACAGGGTGTTGGGATGAAACTGTATAAATCGTACCTGCGCATTGTGCAACTCGGCAGATTCGTTCTCTCGTGGCCATAGTAGCAGATGCACACCTTCGGATTTCCGACACCAGTGGGTGCTGAGGTAGTTGTCGGTCCCCTTCTCTCTAATAAGGAAGTACATGCCATATGTGTCTCTTTCAAAGCCTATACCAGCGGAGACGTTATGCTGGTATAGAGCTTTGCAGGCATGATCCAATATACGCTGCATTTTGTAAATGGAGGAGACACTGATAACAGAGGCCCAGTCAACTACAGACAAAGGCTCTCTGCCGTATCTTGTGCTAGAGTTGCGGTTATCTCAGGGTTAGCGAATTATCAATGAGCGAGCAGCCTGAGCCTACCCTAGATTCAAAAAATCCAACAGAATCTCGAAATCTTCCCATTTGATGTTGGCCAGTCAGCTTGATAGGACCTTCTCCCCGAGGAAACATGTCCGTTTCTTCGTCTAAAAGAGTCCTATTGATGCGAAATAGGTGATCCTCGACCTAATCACATTGATAGATCAGCTCGATGAAATCCCGAGTCTGAAAGTACTTGGTTTGAAATCCAATCAGTGCACCTTGAATATGGCTATATCATCGTGCACGTAGTGTCTCGATTTGAAGGTCGGTGTAGGTGAGGGCGACCGCGGGGGAGGGGTTCCAACGGACTCCGTGTCAGGGAAATCGAAGGTTGTGGACGATGGGGAGAACAAAGAGGAGCTCATGGCAGGTGAATCACACAAGGACACCCTCGGATCGACGCCCGTATATCGTTCTTATAGCGTTCGTCCAACTACAGCGGATTACATTTTGTTTGTGCGTTGTTTGTACAGCGCCACTTTGCTCCACCCGCCCGAGGGGCTGAGGAGGACCCTGGCGTTAGCTCAGGGATGTCCGTTCCCTATTGCCGGCTTCGGCCGCTGGTAAGTACGAAAGCTTGGTTGAGCATCGTGGTGCTGCGCAAACAGCGAACCAAACAACCCTTGACTCTAGACAGACAACAGAGACAATAATTGGTCGAACCTGCGTAAACTCCGGATACCTTGTCTGGCCCCTTAACGTGATTTCAAAATACGTCTCCGGTTTCGGAGGGGTCGGTTTCACCAACCGTGCACGGATGTTCAGGACATCTTTGCGATGTTTGGGGCTGTGAGAAACGAGATCGAGGTCGTCAGTAGAGAAGCGCTCGGTATATATGTACATGTCTATTGCAAGTGCGAGCTCGAGCTTGTTGGTGACTTTCACGTCTTCATGAAGACTTTGATCTACGTTCCGGATTCCTCATCCAAATTGCTTCCAGTGTCCACTACTCAGGCTGGCTGTGCTACACTTCTGGAATCTATCCTTACAATTCCGTCATGCTTCCCACCTCGATCACGAGTCTCAGCCAGTTCTGAGTGCGCCGGCCTTCGATGCCATGAAGAACCCGACAATTGGCCAACAATTGGCCGGCAGCGTTGGTCTATATAAGACGATAAACAGTACTAGTGCTCTATTCTGTCTCTTAGTCTGCTCTGATGGCCGACCGATCCTTCCTTGATGCCTCCGTGCCTGACTTGGTGCACAAGTTGAACATCAATGAGAAGATATCCTTGCTCGGTGCACCGAATTGGTGGAACACCAACGCTGTACCACGCCTGAAGATCCCAGCCATCCGCATGAGCGATGGCCCGAATGTAATCCAGCCTGACACCTGACGACCGTGTGGACTGATTTTGTCATATTATATAGGGCGTTCGTGGATCATCCCACTTTATATCTACGCCCGCGCAATGCATACCGGTAAGGCTCCTCGTCAGCTTATCGAATCAATGACCTGATTTTAGCCTCCTACCAGTGCGCGACATCTCTTGCCGCCACGTTCGATGTAGATCTGGTTCACAAAGTGGGCGAATTCCTGGCTGAAGAAGCCAAAGTCAAGTCCTCGGTCATCCTCCTCGCACCGACGTGC
The DNA here is from genome assembly GCA_001630335.1 of Athelia psychrophila. Lineage (NCBI taxonomy): Eukaryota > Fungi > Basidiomycota > Agaricomycetes > Atheliales > Atheliaceae > Athelia > Athelia psychrophila. The sequence continues at coordinate 353,178 of KV417524.1, read as the reverse complement.
AATATCCAGCGCAACCCTTTGGGGGGCAGGGCCTTTGAGTCATTCTCTGAGGACCCTCATCTCTCCGGTGAGTAGATTTCAGAATAGCGTTATTAATGGCTGATAGTCTATCATAATTTAGGTTCTTTGGCTGCAGCATACGTCAATGGCCTCCAGTCAAAGGGAGTTGCCGCCGCGATCAAGCATCTCGTCGGCAACGACCAAGAGCACGAGCGCAACGGCGCAGAATCAGTAATGTCTGCGCGCGCCCTCAGGGAGATTTACCTCTACCCGTAGGCCAGCTGTCACGCTCACCGGGCGGTTTCTCACATCCTCTCTAGCTTTATGCTCGCTCAAAAGCACGCACAGCCCTGGGCCGTGATGACCGCGTACATGGTGCCTTACCACGCCTGTTGCACATGACTCACGCATCTCGACAGGTATGGGCGTATCGAAGGGATACACTGCTCCGAAAATCCGATGCTCTTGCAAGACATCTTGCGCAAAGACTGGGGATTCGATGGCATCGTTATGAGCGATTGGTGACTCCATAACCAGCTTATTCAAGATGGGTACTCAACCTATTTTACCATGCAGGTTCGGCACATACGGAACCGACGAGGCTATCAAAGCCGGCCTCGACCTCGAAATGCCGGGGCCGCCCCGCTGGCGCACACCCCTCCTGGTCCAGCACCACCTCTCCTGCCAGAAGCTGAACATGGACATCATCGACGAGCGCGTCACAACGCTCTTGGCCTTCGTGCAAAAAATGGTCCGCAAGAACCCCAACATTGTGTACGGCGATGGCCACGAGGGCAGCCGCGACTCCCCCGCGGCCAGGGAGCTTTGCAGAAAGGTAGCCGCAGACGGGATGGTCCTCCTTAAAAACCAGGGCGGCTTCCTGCCCATCACCAGCAAGGCGCGCAAGATCGCCGTCATCGGCCCCAACGCGAAGGGGCGCGTCATCTCGGGCGGGGGATCTGCCTTTTTAAAGCCTACTTATGTCGTCACCCCTTGGGAGGCTATCCAGAACCAGGCCAAAGGCGTCGATGTGCAGTACGCATTAGGCTGCTACGGTGTGTAGTAATTCGCAAACACAAGGGGCAATTAGCTGATTTTACCCCAGCACACAAATATCTCCCGACGCTGGAGGAGAACCTGCGAACTCCAGATGGCGCGCCTGGATGGCTGTGCACGTTCTACAGCCACGATGCGGACGGAAATCCCTCCACGGCGATGGGCGATTTTGTGCTCCAGGACACGCGCGTTAAATTGAACGACTTCCTGCCGCCAGGTCTCACCCCAACGTGGACGATCAAATTGAAAGGGACGCTTCACTTTGATAAAACCGCCACGTACGAGCTGGGGTTGACGGTAGCCGGTACGCCGACTTGCGTCCTCTCCCGAGCTCCGCGCTGACTTTACCGTGCTGCAAAGGGCGCGCTAAGCTATGGGTCAATGGCAAAATGACTATTGACAACTGGACGAAGCAAACGCCGGGCGACTTCTTCTACGGGTATGCTATGGTCTAACTCTTGCAGCGCGTTATACTAACCCGATTGATTTTGCCAGACAAGGCACGATCGAGGAAAAAGTTACGCTCGATCTATCGTCCGACAACGACGCGGAAATTGTCGTCGAGTACACTAACACACCGCCTCCCAACACCGACGACGGCACAAGCGGGAATGCCCAGCCGGGTCTGATGCGCGGAGTGGTGTGTGGAGCTCTCATATCTGTCAAAATGCCTGGCTGACGACACTGCAGCGCCTGGGAGGCTGCGAGAAGATCGATCCAGAAAAGGCCATCGCCGAGGCAGCGGCGCTTGCCGCCCAATCAGACGTCGTTGTCTACGTGGGCGGTTTGACACCAGAGTGGGAGAGCGAGGGGTTCGACAGACCCTCCTTGCAAATGCCGGGCCGCCAGGACGAGCTCATCACAGCTCTTGGAAAGGCCAATGCCAATACTGTGGTCGTGTTGCAGGCGGTGAGCGCGCTTAGTTGTGCGATAAATGCGATTTTTTGATAACCAGCCAAGGGCTCCGCTGTCTCGATGCCATGGATTAATGATGTCAATGGCGTGCTGCAGGCGTGGTACTCCGGCAACGAGGTTGGAAACGCGACCGCCGACGTTCTGTTCGGTGGCGTGAATCCCTCGGGCCGCTTGCCTCTCACATTCCCCGTTCAGGTGGAAGACATTCCGGCGTATCCGAACCTGTTTAGCGAGGGCGGTAAAATCCACTACCGAGAGGACCTCTTGGTCGGATACAAACACTACCAAGCCAAGAAGATAAAGCCCTTGTTCAATTTTGGGTGCGCATTCTGCTTCGCGAAATGAACTGAGCAAGCTGTGTCTTACAAACGCTTATTCAGGTTCGGATTGTCATACACGACATTCTCTTATGCAGATGTCTCGGTCACCCCATCAAAATCGAACGACGAATCTTTCGCGGTGGAGGTTTCCCTAACTATAAAGAACACCGGATCGGTGAAAGGGAACGAGGCCGTGCAGTTATATATCCAGTTCCCTGACGTCGGTGTCACCATCCCCCCAACCCAACTCAAAGGCTTCGCCAAAACAGGCGACTTGTCCCCAGGGAGCTCAAAGACAGTCTCAATCGCCCTGGACAAGTATGCCGTGTCATTCTGGGATCCCACGCGCGGCGCTTGGAGTGCACGGGCAGGGAAATACAAGGTCCTGCTGGGTGGTCATTGCGAGAAGATCGAGGTGGAAAGTACTTTTGAGCTGGCGCGATCGTTTTATTGGAGTGGGCTTTAGCTTTTTGTAAAATATATTTGTTTTCAGACAGGAATGAGATGCATCACCAATGGCATGATAGTACCCGCCGGCGCGACTTGAACTCTCTTAGCATAGCTAAACTCGGTAACTTTAACGAAGCATTGCTTGTGCTCTGGCACTGATCATTCCCTTCTGGCCATCTCTGTCCGCTTCTTGCAACCCTCCTTGTAACCTTTGCGCGTCTTCGGGCGAGCATATACAGCCCAAGAAAACACTCAAGATTGCTGCGAATGTCTGTCGTGGCTGAAAATGGCTCTGCACAATCGCCGACACAACGCCAGGATCCAAGGTCGCTAACAAACCTCAGCGAAATCCTTTCGTGTCTGTCGTCTTTCCAATCTGAAGAAACTCAGCTCTCGAACTCCTTGACGGAGCTTCTGGGCGCTCGAGAACCTATTGTTGCTTCACTGTCGCGCTTACAATCGCTCGTACCCCATCTCGATGAGTTACACTTGGAAGCCTCCCTATTTTCAAAGAAAGTCTCCTCCACTGCGGAAACTGCGGAAAGAGTGGGCGGGAAGGTTAAGTCGCTAGATGAGGAGATGCGAAGGGTCCGTGAAGCTGCAGAACGTGTAGGACGGGTCATGGAACTGAAGGTCATCTACATTCTGTATTAGACAGGCAGGCAATTCTCATTCATTCCTGGCTTCAGTCATCGCTAGCTTCAATGCAATCCTCGATTGAAAGTCAAGACTGGGAATCGGCGACAAGGCATTGTGCACGGGCCATGTCGTTGCCCTTGGACGTGATCTCTGGACCATTTGCAGAGACCGCTGTTGTTCGTGAAACAATACCCCTTTCCCGTCCATTTTGAAGCTCATGTAAATACAGCCTACCTCAGAGAGCCATCTTCCTCCTGCGCAAACATTACAGTTCGCTAGAGAGCAGCTGTTATCCATCTTTCAACGAAATTTCGAGGAGGCATCTCGATCACGCGATGCTGCAGCTACAAGTCGCTTTTTCAAGTTATTCCCAGCTATCGGATGGGAAGCAGAAGGCTTGGAAGCATATGCCGCCTTTGTTATTGATTTGGTCCGCGTCAAGGCGCCTGCATCTGCAAAAAGTACGCATCTGCTGCGTTTGCTGTGTCCACGCATGCTGACTTTCGCGATAGCGTCTTCTCCGTTGTATTATATCACTGCTTTGACTGCGCTATTCGAGAGCGTGGCTATGATTGTAGATCAACATCAACCTGTAGTTGAGAAGTACTATGGTACAGGCAAAATGTCCAGCGTCATCAAGCATCTTCTAGAAGAATGTGATCGTGTGGTGAAGAAGTATGTCGATGCATGGGAGGAGGACAGATCCATGAAGCGCAAGGTGAGTCTTACCTTTCGGTATCTTACATCTAGAGCTGACATTGGTTGGGGCCAGCTGAGTGACGTGTTAAATGCTACAATAGCTCCGCAGGAATTTTCTTCTCCTACCATTCGCCGACAGGCTTCGCAATTCTCTGCACCTGATGAGGATACTGTGGACCCTCGCGAGATCGACAAAGCGCTCTCTGAGCTGGCTGGCATGACAGGTCGCTGGGGACTGTTCAGGAAGTTCCTTACGGAGCAGATGAGTGTAAGTGAACTTCCTGCAGATTTGACCTCTCGTCTTTATATCATCAATGGTAGGAGGAGCCCTTCGATGAGGAAGATGTCGAGGGTGAAAACGTCGAACTGTCTCCCAAGCAGTCCAAAGCACCACTCCCTATTACCTCCAAGGAGCCCGTGGTTCCAGATTCTCAAGAGATTCTTGCTGATACAACGGCTTCAAATGATATCTTCGACAAGCTCCTGATAACATACTACACACCGATGGAAATATGGTATATCCGTACTATAATTGACAAGGTGACTGCTTCGTTTTCCGATGTATACAGTTTTATTGACGGTTTTTCAGGCTCATCGTCTGTCGCAACCAGACATGTCGCAATCCCCTGCCACGACTACCACGCCGGATGATGTTTTCTACATCCTCAAGTTTGCCCTGTCTCGCCTGCTCTCAACAGGGTCCACCAACGCACTAGAAAGGACGTCGAAATTGTTGATAGATGTGATGGATCGTGACTATAACATGGTGATCAAAAGGAAATTGGACGACGTATACCGCAGTGCCAGCAATGCCGGCGGACCTGCTGCTCGAGGCGAGAAAGCCGAGCGCGAAAATAGAAATGCATACCTCGTGAGATTTGTGCACTTTCCAAATCACATAGCATGCTGAACAAGATCCTTCCCAGATTCTACTGAACGATCTCGATGTGTCAGCTTCACACATGGAACGCTTGGTAAAGGACGCGTTTTCAAATCCGTCTGTTTCGCAGCACTATCTGAGCATCGAACACGATGCTGTCAAAAAAGCCATTTCGTCTTTATCTGGCCTTGTTCCCAAGTTCAAAACGACACTTCGGGTATTTAAGTTGCTTTTCTGCCAGCAATGGTCGCTAACAACTTGGGCAGACAGGGGTGGAGCAGCTATTCAATCAATTGATGAGGCCAAAATTGAGGACTTTGATTCCTGATGTGTACAAGGATGTTTCTTATGTTCTAGACGACGATAGCTACTCCGCTGCTGAGTATCAAGACGTCGTGCGCAAGCGCTTCATCAAGGCATGGGAAACATTGGCAGATGGTTACAAGGTGGGCTTTAGCTGTCGATGAAAGTTCTATATTTATGTGACCAACCAGGACACTTTCTCAGAGGGCAACTACCGCCTAATATTTGGTTTGGCACTCGACGTCCTCCTTCGACCATGGGAGAAATTCATCCTGAGTCTCAAGTTCTCTGAGGTGAGACACCACGTATACTGGTTGTTTTTCTATCTCATGAGTCCCTTCTATAGCTGGGTGCCATTCGGTTTGACCGAGATATTCGCTCTGTCACTACCTATCTCTCCTCACAAACAGCCTTCGGAGATGTTAGGGAGAAATTTACACGGTTGCAGCAAACGTCAACGTTGCTGAACTTGGACAGTGTGGGTCTTTAACCGTCTTACTTGATCGTTATCTCATTTGAATGAAACAGGAAGAAGACGTGGAGGAGTTTTACAGTGGATCTGGCATTACCTGGGCGCTGACCTTGCAGGAGGCACGGACGATAGCTGGCCTGAAGCTATAATATAATTTAGTCCGTTGTGGTGTGCAATAAAAACCGCTAAAAGTACAGATAAACTTGATATGCGGACCATATACCCCACTCAGCCTCTTCGTAACGCGTCTAGTCGAGCTTGCAGGGCGTCTTCGTCGGATGTGCTCCCGCTGGGTCCATCACTTGGCTTATCGCCGCTGCCTTGCGATGTTGCTGGCGCGGCAGATTCTCCTAAAGCGACAGGCTGTCGGCTCGCCATAGGTGTAGAGACAGCAAGGCCCGTTGGGGCATCGGTAAGCTGAATATGATCAGTTAGTTTGTTGTCTCGGGAGAATCTTTTGAGCTCCTCACCTGCTGTGAAAGGTTAACACCTATTTCATCAAGCACTTCTTTGAGTATCTTGTCACCCTCCTCTTCCTCATCCTCGGCCTCATCGTTCATGACATCGTCCACGGCATCAGACATCATTTCTTCCTTCATGTCCATCATTGAATTCTCCCTTTCGAATTCGTTCATGATCTTTGATATTTGGGGTAGATTGAGCCCACGGTTCATAGATGACATTGCCTAGCATTGCATTAGGACGCGATGTACGGTGCATGTGAGCGTGCAGATGGTAACATACCCGTGTAGCACCCTTCATGGCATCAGCCATTTGCTGATTGCTTCTCAACGTTTGTATTCTGAGGCCCACTGCCTGGAGCTGTGTGCGCATTTGATAGAATTTCTGGACGTATCGTCGAGTACGGACGAGGTCTTTGGCCATTACTTTGCACGCATTCTGGAGCAAGATCATTAGTGACATGTCACATCCTTGCTAAGAGCACGTACCATCTGGCCTGCTTTCGCGCTCTTCTTTATGTCCATTATGAGCTTCTTCTCCTGTTGTTCAAGTTTGGCTCGTTCTCGATCAAGCTCACGTTCAGCCTTTCCGAGAGACCGTTGGTGCTGGCGCAGCCGCTCTGCCGGGGTGACGGTACGTCCAAAAAGAGTTTCCTGATAGATGTAGTTAGTGATAGAAGAGGAAGTGATACACAACGAATGAAATGTACAATGATGTTCATGGTGGATCGTCAAAGAGAGAGCTGCGGGCAAAGTCTTGGGATCACTTCAAGTTTGCTGTGCCAATTCAGCACTTCTGCCGAGTCCTCGCGTCATTGACTCCTTTCAACTTGCTCCTTCCTACCAAACATCACCTCTGGAGTCTGGACTTACTATATTCATGGATCTACCTCACATCGGCGCTCACTGTGCTCTTTCAACATGTAACGATCTAGATCTGCTACCAATACGCTGTAATTGCGAGAAGCTCTTTTGCAGGCATCACATTGCGCCTGACAAGCATGAATGTCACGCGCAACTTCTACACGAGAGTAAAATCCCCATCGAACCTTGGGCAAAATCAGAACGTTGTGCTATGCAAGCTTGCAATAAGCTTACCCTTGCATCGGCCAACGCTTATCCCTCGGATGTGGCGACTTGTTCGCGCTGTCACAAAGCATTCTGTGCTAGGTGCGTTGCTTTATCTATCCTGAGACGAAGCTCATTATGCTTCCAGCCATCGCTATGCAGACACACACGCGTGCTCTGCACCAGAGATAATTCCACCAAAGAAAAATGAAGCCGCACAAAAGCTGCTTGCCAAACATTTTCCTTCTGCAAATGCACCACCCAGCAGCTCCCGCACGATCAGGGCCCCGAAAGATCCCAAGAAACGAGCTCAATTGCAGAAGATCGAGATGATGAAGATGCGACACCATGCGGTTCCAGGTGATCCCAAGGACACGGCCATTTCTGTAATGATTGATCAGCGCCTTCACGTCAAAATCAAGTTGGAGGATCCAGACTACCCAAGCAATCAAGGCATCTTCTGGTTTCGAAAGGTTATACGCAGTTTTTATTCTTGCTTTCAGCATCAGTGACCCAAAGGCACAGAATGTAGGCACAGGGAAGGCTCTTGACAATCTTACAATGCACTTTGGAATACCACCCTCAGATCTTAATGTGCGTTCTTACCCTACAATTTTGCGACCACTCGCATTCTAATACAAACGGTATACTGCAGCGGCGACAATTAGTCAAGACTGCAGACCAGGAGGAAGAATGCATCGTCTTAAGGAACGACCAAACCCTATCAGAGCAGGTCGAGGACGGTTTCACGCTCACGCTCACTCGTATGGCATAAACCAGCCAGCGATGCAATGTCCAAACCAGAAAATTGTTGGGTCGTGTAGGTAGTTCCGGTACAATAATGAAAGCGAGGGAGACTATGGTAGAAACACAAAGAGATAGACGAGCAAACAAAGAAGAGGCATTATGCTACCAGAGCGGCCAATCTTCTCAGATGCGACACATTAAGATATGCCGGCACATATGTCTCTAGGCCCGATACCTCTCGTGGGAGCGGTAGTTCGTATGCTCCGACTTCCTCAGTCTCTGGCGCCAAGAGGAGGTGGTCATTACGGTCATTAGCCTGGACTCGCGATGCAACAACACGCAGGATCTCAGGTGATATAGGATTCTGGGGACAAAGTTTGCATCAGTAAAGATTCCCAGAATTCGGTGGCCTGAACGACATACCTCGTAATCGGCGACATAATAATTAGTGCACATGCGTTGTATTTGCATGGGGCTCAGCATCCAGCAGACGTCGTAAATTATCTCTATGTCGGCAGAAGAAGCCTAAGCAGAAGAGGATAAGTAATCAGTCAATCAGGTGCAGTGGAGTACTCAAGTACCTTTTTGAGCTGGAGTAACTTGGCAGCCTGCATCAGGTGCTCCAGTTGAAGGGTGCCCTCAGGCATATCGTGTGACTTGCACCATTCCTCTATCCGTGTAATATTATACTGAATTTGCATAGCTAAATTTTGTGTTAGCCGCTGACTTGTAGGCTGCATGATAGAATAAATACCTCGTTTCCACGAAGAAAAGTTACGTCTCATGAGTAGGTCGTTAAAGCTCGTGACGCCAATGAGCTTGAGCAGTTCGGTGACAACCTGCTGGACTACCGACTCCTCCATGTAGTAGCTCTTCAAGCTCTTCCATACCTTATTCAGCAAGTTTAGGATGTCGTCCATGCTGAATGCAGGCTGAGTATTGGTGTTCAGTAGACGGTTGAACAATCGGCCTCCACCGTCGCTCGTCGTGAAGCCGGGCAGAGACTGGCTCTCAATCAGCGCGGGGATGACCATCTTTGCCAATCGTTTCTTCGTCTCCAACATCCAAGTGTGGTAAATGTTGTACTCCAGGCTGTCAAGGTCGTGTTTCACAACAGAGACCAGGCGCTCGTAGTCGCTCCAATCGAACGGCCTCACGGAATTCTCCTCGCCAGGACCAATGCCTTGCAGCATATCGCTTTCGGCTACACAGATAAACGAGAGCATCTCGTGCACATTGGAAAGCCAGAAAATTCCCGGAATGATAGAGTCTTCTCCATTGAATGACTGAAAAAGGCCTCATTAGCAAAGTTGTTATCGCAGCAGCGGTTTTAACACTCACCATGACATGGGCTTGAATAGTCTGCATCACGTTGGCTAAGAAACGCTCGCTTTCCGGGATCAATCCATACTTCCACATCTCGTTGGTCACCAAACTGATGAGATTTGCAGGGAACAGGATTTCTTTCATGGCAGAAGGATTGTTCAGGCTGGGGGCTGGAATCTTGAGACCACGGACAAGACCATCAAGCACATCAGTGTCGAGGCGTTTGACGTCTTGCATCAACTTGATCTTCTCCTCGGCAGGATCATCGTAATCGTAAATGTTTTGAAGACCATTGGTGCGGAGGCGGAGCATAGTGTCGTCCCCATTGTAGGCAACTGATACAGCGCGCGGGTTCTGTGAATTAGTTCTCCTCACATCCATCATACTTTCGTCGGTCGACGTGCGGTGCTCTGAAGGCGCTATCGCATAGACACCAGCCGAGCTGTGTCTGCGTTGGTGTCGGCCAGAAGATAGGTTAACCACAGTACCATTGGTGTCGCCGCTTGGATGATCAGACCCGCGCAGCCCGGGCGCAAAGGTTGGGGATGGTGGTTCCATCCGACTGCCTTTGGTGAGAGCATTCAAGGCATTGGCACGGTTGAGCTGCTCCCGCAAGCTGCTGACCTCATTCTTGAGAGTCGTAATCACGGATCCATCCTCGTGCGAGCGCACAGGGGTGCTATCAATGGCCCTTTGTTGCGCCTCTAATTGGGTAGCCTGGCGCATGAGGTCGTCCGTCAGCTTGAAGATTGTGGTCTCCTTTTCTGCAGCCTTGGAAACGGCTTCTTCTAAGCGCCTTTCAACGTCTGCCTTCGCCTTGAGCAACTCATCCCGCCGGGAGATCTCGCCCTCAGCAATGGTAACCGATTGGTGCAGTTGCTTCGCCCGGGCGTCCGACTCTTCATGCCGCGTGACCCATTGCTGCAGTTGACGTTCCAATTCCACAAGCTGTGACTGTAGATTCTTCTTCTCCTCTGTACGCTTTTGCAATGTCTGCGTGAGTTCGATGACCTTGTTCTCCAACTTGTAAGAGATCTCCTTGAATTTGGAAACCGACCGAGCTTCGGCCTTCAAATTTTTGAGCTCCTTGCACGCCAAACGACGTCGCACACACGATTGTAAGAATATGACATGCTTGACGTCGGTGTTGAAGGAACGGCGAGAGAGCCTGGTTCACTTTATCAGAAACTGATTGCAATGCATGCCATGAGGAAAACAACGTACAGTCCGCGAGCCAGGCTTTGCAGCAAGGTGGCCGCGTCGTTGATCTTCCTTTCTCTGAAGGCGCGGCGGGCCCGGGAACCACGTACATCTGCCAATATGGTATTAGCTCTCTGTCAGGCAATCAGTAAGCTAGACTCACGGCTCTGGAAACCGACGATGCCGCGTTTGGTCCCGAGGAATCTTCTGCGCTGGATGAAAGTGCGGGATGCACTCTGAAGACGCCTGGCCGCAACTTCGCGGCGAATCATTGCCACTAATCGTCTCGCCAGGATACCACGCCACCATGTCTGGATCTTGATGGTGGCTTTACGAAGTTCCTGGTATTTCTTTACTGCCATTCGCCTGCGCATGTTCTTCTGAACCACAGTGACCAAGCCATTTAGTCTCTCGGAACGAAGGGCTTCGAGGGCTGCCAGCATGCCTGCTCGGAAGAAAATCTTGGTGAGACCATTCTGATACTTTTCCTCGTCATTAAGAGTCTTTTTCAAGATGAGTGAGCAAAGTGGCTTGAGCTCCATCTTTTGTATCATAGGCGCCCAGTCAGACCAGGAGACGAGCATGTAGTAACTGAGGCATTGTGAGTACGATGGTTTCGAACAGCATGAATTCCCACTGACCGCTCAGCAAACTCTTCGTACGTCCATCGGGAAGGATAACCGGCGCAACTGATCCGAATTGTTTCTAAAACACCACATGCTCGCAATTGGCCAAGTACTTGTTGAGGAGCAAACTCCCAAGGTTTCTTCTGTTCATTTGGCTTGATGCATCGGATGTAGTGTACGTTGGTAACGCTCAGAGTCTCCATAAGCGTGATCAACGAAGCTTTGAAGATTGACCCTTGGGTTGGCTTCTTCGCCGCTGCTCCTGGGCGTCTGGGGCCCGTCGAAACGGCACCAACACCACCAATAAAAGAGTTGCGGCCAGGATCAGGTATTATAGATGTACGACGTGATCCCCCGCTTCCGGAATCAGAAGGAATCGGGGAGTCGGGGCTGCCATCTCCTGACTTGGAGGCCCCGATTGCGGCGTCGAGAACCTCCCTCAAGAAGGCGTTCTTGGAATTGTTAAGCAAGGTCATGTGTTCTTCAGGGACCGTATCTCGGTTCTTCTCCAAGAATCCGTCCACTTCGTATGTGACATCCAATGCATAATGCGCAATCGTGAAGGCAGAGTTTCCGAATCGCGGCTTCTTGAAGACGTCCTTGGTCTCAGGCTTTGCGAGCTGCGAGTTGAGTTTGGTGAGGAAGGACGCGTCAGTTCCGGATGGCATGCGAGATTCTTCATCGAGAAGCGCCAGTACACCAAGTTTTCCTTCGATGACATCGATGGTGGCCTGGTTATCTGCGAAGTCAATGAAGGTCCAATTGATGGCTTCTCTCACGTATTCTTGTTGCTCGAGTTTGAATACGTGTGAATTGAACTATATCGGTGTCACGTTAGAATGTGACCCCAAGGTTCAATTTGCAGAGCGACTGACCTCTTGTTGCAGCTTCTCGTTGGCATAATTGATACTGAATTGCTCAAAAGAATTCTGCCCAGGCATTAGAGAGAGCTCTTCTTACAGTGGAAATGAACATACCTTTTGGAAATGCTCGAAACCATAAATATCGAGTACACCTATGAACATTTCAGCTCTGCTTGCAGCATCGCCATTTTCTCCGGCCAAGCTGTCATTCACGATAGCTACGAGCCATTCGAACAAGCAAGCATAGACAAATTTTGCCACGCTATCCCTGACCACCGTAGCCTGGGCGGCATTGAGGGAAGTGACGATCTTTTCGTTACGAGTCACGATCTGCTTCTTGACTGTCCATTTCTTGAAGTCGGCAAGATTGACACCGAGGAAGCGCGTTGCCAGAAGCAATGCTTGGTCGTCATCGTTGAGCGACGCATCTGCGCGTATTTGAGTGATCTTGACATTGCCCAGGTGGAGCAGCGAGGCCAGAAGCTTAAAGACCGCCCATTGTTTTTCAATCCCGATACCAACAGTTGACAGCGCGTGTTGCGTTGCACGGAACTCTTCGGCATCATCTACGCCATTTATAGGAGTAGCATGGGGACCTCCTTGCTTCAAGTATTGCCATTTTGTAATATCGGAGTCCAGGGCGAGATCCTTTCGCTCCTTCAGAGGAGCACCAGCGCATAGCTGGTAGAAGATGTGATAATTGCGCTCCGTGATAGGTTGGAAAACGATTCGAGACCGTTCCAAGAGGTACGTGCGTATACGTGCGCCCACAATTTCTTGCTTTCCATCGAAGAGAATCTACCAGACGGGTTAAATGGGAGGCAAAAGTAACATAAGACAAGTGCTAACCTGAATATATTTACCAAAACGCGAGGAGTTGTCGTTTCTGGTGGTTTTCGCATTTCCAAATGCCTCGAGAATGGGGTTCGTAGCCAGGATTTGTCGTTCGATCTCACTCGATTCGTCCGATGATAATTTCGTCCTCTTCGTTGTAGATTCAGGAGGGTTCACTGACGCCAAATATCGCATGATGAATTTGGCCTGGATGGCGCGTCAGTCGAGGTGAGTACCCAAGCAGCATCGATGAACTCACCGACTCCGTTTTTCCAGCACCACTGGATCGATTGTTAGAAACAAAATGATAGAACACGTTGTAATGTCTTACCTCTCGCCTGAAACGATGATCGTCTGCCCACTGCCCTCTTTGCTCATGGCAGTGTACGCGTCTTCCGCGATGGCGAACAAATGCGGTTCGAGCTCTCCCCTCTTCCGTCCACTGTAGGCCTGGATAATCTCGGGTCCATAGAGTGTGACGCGTTGGAAAGGATTGACAGCGATGAGCACAATACCACTATATGTGTAAATGCTATGCTGCGAATATCGATTGCGAATAGTGTGCAGAACTGGAACTTTGATTCAATGAACATGTCTTGCAAGAAGGGCATTTACAATCACCTGAAGGTTCATTGAGATGCGACAGAGTCGCTAAGTCATCAGCGGTCTCGAGTAAAGGTGGGTTACGCAAGGGTGGTAACCCCTCCTTGCCATCCTTGATATCTTTTGCCGTGGTATTGATCGTAAGTTCCTGAGGTCCCAAGCTTCAGAAATGCTCTCTTCGCGCTGATGCAAACCAGACTCACCTTTCCGCGTTCGTCAACGAAGACTAGCTTGATGGCATCGTCGGCTCCCTTGATGACCTGGGTGACCTCTGCAGATAACCATGCCTGTTCCTTATCTTCGAACCAGACTCTAGTCCCCTTGCTGTATATGTTCTCAGCCATGCCGATTGGATGACGTTGAAGGAACTGTGGCAAGCAGAGTATGGGGCCAAGCAGTCGTAGTTTTCAGCCAAATTGAAACGGAAACAAGTAATGCTTAACAACTTCCTCCGAAACCACGTGTATGCTGGTACGACTGGTACCGGCAACATATTATTTGCCAGTTCTGTTTTGTATGCAGAGCGATTGCAGCAATGTTAATACACATTTATTGCACGCCTATGTTTTTGTGTGGTCAAGATGCAATTGAATTTTGAAATAGGTGTACCAGCTTTTTGTGGCGCAACGCGAGGCAACAGGCGTAGTACTGGAGGCTGTTATTGCGTCCGGACTCTAGCGGCCGCATCAGCCAGGAAGGTTCTAATCGGCATTCCGGCGGTCGCCAGCGCCAGAGGCGGCTGGCTCAGTTCTCGCTTCAGTCCTACTAGTACTGCTGGCTCTCTGCTCACCTCTGCAGACTGTCAGAGACTGACTTGCTTACTTAGCTGAGAACCCTGTCACCGAAACCAAACGCCGGAATTGGCCGCACAAGTGCCGGAATGCCGGACTTTCCATTCAAATATGACCTCGCATCACCATGAAACGCCCGAATGTCTAGAAGGTCTGCAGCGGCGCCGCGTGAGACACAAGGAGGATGTACTGCAACTGCCTACAAATGCAAATGAAGTGAGGACAATGAACGTGTTTCTGCTCATTTCTTTCAACCTTAGCCCTCGCATCTCTCTCTCTCATTTTGGCCCCCATGTTCATGCTGCAGGACATCTACACTCTATACCCTTTTGCATCAAGGCGAGGCGTGGCTCGTGTCCTGTCCACCTTTCTATGTGCTGTTGCTGTCGCAATCAGACCTCTCGCAAGGCTGGGTGGATCCCAGGCGTTCCTTGTTCTCACATTGAAGGAGCTAGTCTTCTCTTGTCAGGGCACGCTCGCTCAGCAAATTGAGTTGACTTCTCTCAATATCTTGGGCGCTATGCTAGCGATTGGCGTCTCTACGTTTACCAGGTTCTTAGCAGTCAGTATATTCACGGAAAATTCGCCAGCTGTACGTGTGGTACCGGCCTTCGCTCTCGTGGGGATATCGTTTTATGGTGCGTATATCTCGTGTGCACACGTGCACCACTTGCTCTAACAATGAGCAGCCGGTTGGGTTAAAAGCCGCCTGCCAAGATTACAGATGTCGATGCGAATTGCTTGCTTTGTGTCCATCTGGCTGCTCACTTCTGACAGAACTGTAATGGAATCTGTGCGTGTATCAGTCGAAGCACAGTCTCCGCACGCTAACATTCGAACTCGGAAACAGGAGGTCCTTCCGGACGCAGGCTCTTTCGTGTGGATCACGCTTTCCGCTGCCATAATCTGTCTTATCACATGCATGGCGGTGCTTCGTTGGTCGTCCATTCAGTTTGCCGATGAGACTATTTCTGCTGTGTCATGCCTGCATAAAAGCCTCTCGCTCAGTCTTGATGCGGCTTTTAGCGGGCAATCTGCGGTTGGGACCACGCAGAATGTTTTGCAAGATACACTACTAAAGAAGTCACTCGCCCTGAACACTACTTATTCGCAAGCAATGTATGCAGTACGAATCGGCAGAGTTGGGGGTACGCGCTCAATAAATACGCATGCACCATTTTTGACTTTCCTACTCCAGTGCAGACAATCCAGCCACTTATAGGAATAGTCGAGAGTATCCGACGTGAACTCTCCTGGGGCTTGGATCTGTCTCAGATTTCCGACCTGCAGGTAAACAACGATGATGGAACCACGCATCCTCTCAGCCGATGTTGTATAGATCTAGGAAATGCCGTGCTCCTATCCATGAGCGCCACGCAACAAGCCATCGCCTCGACATTCAGAAAGACCAGCTCGGCGCGTTTAGTTCTTACCGCAGAGGGATATGCAATCTCTACAGCTCGTAGTCAGATCGTGAGCGCTCAGAATGCTGCTCGCGAGCAGCTACGCCGGAATTTAGGTACCATGGATATAGTCCGGCCAGAATCTGAAGAAGAGCCTAGATTTCCTACCGAATTGTTCGATCTTGGACTGTTTATGGTATCTCTCCTGCATGCAAGTCCCGCTTTCACTAATTCTACGTAATTTAAACTGAGCTTAATTTTAGATCTCTGATGCCATGCTGCGCGCGTTGGAAATATCCCAACTGGTGATCCGTCTTCATGAGGAGTCAGCACCGCGGCTCTGGCTCCCTCGTATTTCTTGGGAATGGTTGGGGTCGGCCCCCAAGACATATATTTCAGAAGAGAGACATACGCTATCTGTCGGCAAAATGGCTCACATGGATGAAAATATTTCCACTGAGGCTCTAGAAACGCTTGCCATGCATCCGCTCATGTCTGCTGATGACAACTATCACGTCTCAGCGCAAAGCCGACGGGACATGGGTAGACGTTATTACGCTCGCACCAAATCTCTAGAAACAGACAGTATGGTGTCCGTACCACTGGTTGGAAATGCCACACTTGCCACCGCTCAAAATCAACGCCACCTTACTTGGCGCCGCATGCATCTCGTATTCCCTTGGGCCTGGAGGACTCGGTATGCCTTTCGCATCAGGCTTTGGCTGTCGAGAAAGTTACGGTCTGTGAAGCACTCGAGCCACTTAAGGCATGCTTTCAAAAACGCCTTGGGGGTTGCGTTGTTGAGCTTGCCAGCATTTCTACCAACGGACTCTGCAGGCAAGTGTCCGCCAACTTTAACTCAGGATGCAAGGTCTCACTATACATGCTAGGTAACAAATGGTTTCAATACATGCACGGGCAGTGGGCGACAATTAGTTACGTTTGGGTCATGGAAGTCAACACAGGCGCCACGCTGAGAACTGCTTATCTTCGTTTGGTAAGAGGTTTTACTACCAAAATCCATTCGTGTCTCTCAAGCCCATACTCCATCCAGTCTGGTACCGTCATCGGCGCCCTATATGCTTACATCACTTGGCTTATCTGTCACACCAATCCCTACGGCATTGTTATCATGGTGACGCTCGCAGATATTCCTGCCAGTTGGGTGGTGATCAATACGCCTTTTGCTCCGCTGGGTGTTGTTGCGTGAGTATCTCAGCGTTGATACCAAGAGTTACTCGAACGTTGACTTCATATCTAGCGATGTCACTCTACCACCTATTGTTTTTGCCGAATACTTCGATCCCACCCAGACAGACACGCTAAGTAAACCCGTGCCTTCTTCGAATCATTCAACTCACTCACCGATAGCTGGGCAGAAACTGCTGCTTTGCGGGGTCTCATGATAGGCGCTGGTATCCTGGCAGCACTGCTGATGAATTTGTTTATTTTCCCTCGGCACTGCAAGGTATGTAGGAGCCATTGCATGTATGACATGCGAATCATTCTGAGCATGATCGAATAGACACTATTCCTCAACAACACGAGCCGCGTGCTTGGCCAGCTTTGTCAGTTGTTTATGATGCTTGGGCGGTATGTAGCATACTGTTTAACCCTTCGATTTGTATTCTAAATGTCACATATTCCTAGGGATATGTTTGAACACCAGCCACTCGATTCCGAGAAGGAGCTTAAGTCAGTCAAGTTGGAAACACAAATTCGCTCCAACATCAATGGCTTGGCTGCCTTGATCACCGCGATGGGCGATGAAATAAGCCTTACCCCGGTAGGTGCGAAAATTTACTCTTTAGAGCACGCGTTAACGCCAACTTGTTTCTAGAAACCTGCGCGCGAGTACACAGAAATCGTCCAGAAACTGCATAAGTGTTTGGACCTCATGGCTGGCATGAGCCAAGTGAGGGAGAAGGTCTCCCCCGATCACAGTTACCTACACTCTTTAAAACAGCAGCGGGAGCTGGTGAGTCGTTATTATATAAAATAACGTTGCAAGTTCTCATCTTGGGCGTAGATGTCTTGTATCTGCATCTCATTATTTGCGTGCGAGCAAGTATTTCGGTCCCGACAACCGCTTCCACAATTTCTGCCATCGTCGAAACAGGCCCTCAGAGCGCTTGAACGCGATGTTATGGAACATATAAATCAACAGCCCACGCAAGGTGTTGATGTAGGATTGTCATTGATTTACATCTATGCCGAGAGCGAAATCAACCATGGTGTCGTAGATACCATGGAGGATCTACTTGAACTGAGTCGAAACCTATTTGGCACATCGGCATGGCTTCCGGCGATGGAGCAGCAGTGGGTGGAAGTTATATGATGGTGGATAATGGATTGTAGTGGCGCAGTTGCCGAATCGCATCTCTCATTCCCTGGGTGGATTTTTGGATACAACGGTTGTGTTTATTTACTGGGGGGATTTGAATTATTATATAAAGGGTACATGCAAATGATGGTCCGGGAGAGCAAGCTCTGAGTATTAGTGGACTAAAACTTCTCAACCAGCTAACACGTGCCTGCAATTAGTACGACCTTTGCAATGCGTGTCAAACCAATTTCTTTCTTTACATCCATGTCCTCTTCCTCCGCTCAAAGATAGCTCTCAGCCTCTGCAACACAGCAACAAATGCCTATCCAAATTCGAACCATCTCTCAAGAACCCTAGCCCTTCATCTTTCTACACGACCTTCAACGCTCCAGGTCCCCTCTCGTGCATTGTCATCGATTCGTCCCCCACATATCCGGCCGCTGCCCCCAGCCAACAAGACCCTGTCCTTGCCAAAGGATGGGAATCTAACCCTAACCTAAGTGCTTATGGGTCACTGTGTGTTCAAACATCACTCGAGGCAGATGTTGACTGGTGTAGACACGTTCGCGCGAGCGACGCCATCTCATACACAGCTTCTACAGCACTACGCAATAGGCATTTCATAGGACCTGAATCTTATGGTCGTATTACGCGTTAAATCGCGTCGTGTGTTGGGCAATAGGTTACTTTCGCCCGTCATGACGCGTCCAAATGCAGCCCCTCATCACATCTCCGGAAAGTGGAATTGCCTCGGCATATCATCATTCGGAACCCCTCCACCACTCCACGAACAGACCTTCGCCCGTGTCACCTCGGGACTCCGATCCTCTGCTACTAGCTTGGAGAGGAACGGTGATGCCGGAATGGCGCAAGGTCCTACGAGACGGGGGGTCCAATGGCCAGTCAACCACCAGAGAAGTGCCCCGGACTAGTGGGCTGCTGCAGGACGCTGAATGGGCCACCTACAACCTCCAACCACGTCGCTATCGCGTTGATAGCGAGGCACCGAACAAGCCTTCTTAGGCTCCATTCGCCTCTCGTCGCTCCTTCCATTTGCATTCTTGCTTCAACGTCACTATTGCTGTGCTTTGGTCGCTACACCTCATCATCACGTCTGCCACTCTTCGGAGTCACAAACGAGCATTCCGTACAGAACACCAGTGACTCGAGTCTTTGACTCTTTCCCTGGGTGATGCCCCACGTCCTTCAGCTGACAAGCGAGGGCGCTGGATCAGCAAACCCAAACCCCGGCGACGTTTCAGTACGATTCCGCCCGCCGTGGGCACCTTTCATTCCACCGTCATGCCTCAAAGTGTCACGTTGGAGAGAGGGAGAGCCCTAAAGCGTCGGCGTACGCAGCGCGAGATTGGCATGGCTTCGCGGCGGCATAGGTTGTGGGATCAGGATGTTTCGGTCACACGTCACGTATACGAGGATGCGCACAAGAAAGGATTGGGTCATGGGAATTCGAAAAGAGTGGCTTCGGGATAGGTGCTGGGACGCCATTGCACCTGGCTGAAGAGTTGGAGAGTAAGGTGGATTTGCCCACCGGAAGGACCGCGTCCCGCGCGGCAAGGCATGGATGTCGAGGCGCCAAATGCCTATCTTCTCAGCGAAGGAGTTTGTTCGTCCAGCCCCCGTTTTCGCTCTTCTAGGACAGGAAGACGGATTGCAGTGTCCACCTGGCGTTAGTAGTCCAGCCTCAACTCTCCGCCACCTCTTGATGCCCTATTCGCACCTCGCCTGGGATATGAACGCTGCCTGCGTCACTGGACCTCTGGGATGCAACGTGCGAGATTGTTCTTCCCCACCCACCGGTTGGGTGTCTCGTTGCGAAGACTAGCTGGTGTGGGTTTGTTGGCTCGGATTTCGTTTTTGCCTCCTCGCGATGACCTATTCACGGCTTCTCCTGCGTTTCACTTCCCCCTTTGACTTGATGAACCCGCGAAGCCTTTGCTTTCCGTCGTGCTTTGAGGCGGCGCTTGACGAATGCACTGTGGCCTCATGTACCTTGTCGTGTCTATGCCCCATGATGTTCCACAATTGTGGTTCCCTCGGGAACTGCAATAGAGATTCGTTCTCGAGTGTGGAGCTAGTGTGCGCTCTCCGTTTACGGGGAGCCGTGTGCACTCATATGCGATGGGAGTGTGTGTTGCTTTGTGGCACGTTGGGCGTGGCTTTTGAATGACACTGATGGAGTGAAGCTCGTTCGGTGAAAGTCACTGGATGATGTGAAACGGAGTCTGCTATGGTCATCGCACGCACAGGAAGCCCGGCGATTTCTGCGATTTGACAGCCTGCCGGCTACGAGCGACATACACCGGACTGCGGGTGTAACGAACTGGATGACAATCCCGCCAGCTCTCACGTCCAGATGGCATCTTTCTCTCCCTGTGGTGATTGTCGCACTTGGATAGGGTAAACGACGGCAGTGTGGTGGTTGAGTAGTGGGAGCCCTCTCGTTGTCATGACCTGAGGGCGACCAAGGAGCAGAGGCCAGATCAAAGCATCAGACAAGGTGCTGCAGGGGGAAGCCCGAGTGGCTTCGAGAGTTGGATTGTACCATCCGGGGCATAGCCCTGAGACTCTGGAATAGGGAGGATTGGGTGGCGACCGTTGGGCGTGTCACTTCGTGGATGCGTTCAGCTCAGTCGTGGCAGTCTCCGAAAGGACAGTTCTTGGCGAGAGTTGTGAAACCTCTATGACCCGACAGCAGTTTCCTAGAATTTTTTCCACTCTATGCCTTCGTGGCATATTTTATCCGCTCCAAGATGAGACATGTACTCTCAAGTAAGTGCTTCATTTTCTCGCTTTAGAACAAGGGCTGACTGGAAACTTCACACATTCAACAAAACTCGTGAATGGGATTGCATTGGACACGGGGACATCTGCGTAATTGGACGTCCTACTTGTATTGTTAAGATTTTGGGACTCGAGTGACATGCATGATTGTAATTTCTCATTTAGATGGACAGATGGACGACTGTAGTTGATAGTATAGTTCTCAAAGAGCTCTTCTGGAAGTGGAGTCCCTCTTGACGGGCGTTGGCGGAGTGAGAATGAATTGCATGGGATGTTGTTGGCCTTGTTCCAGATCTACATGTGTGATAGATGGACAGGAGGCAGAGTTGACCGCGATAGAAGGGTGCCTCATAGAGCTGACGTCGTGGCGAGAGAACTCGTGCAAAGTGGAACCTTTGTTGTGTGGTGGGAGAGTTGCGCATTCAGGAATGTTGCGGCTGAGGGGGATGCGATGAGCTCTGAGATATGTTACGCCAGCGATGCCAATGATCATAAGAGTGAGAAGGAGTATGCAGATGGAGATAAATGCGCCTGCTGTAAATGCATCTCATCAGTGCGATCAAGTCTCTTTAATTATTTTGCAACTTACTTGAGGTGATAGATGCCATTTCGAAGGGCCTGCTGGATGCGAGAGTGCAAGAAGAACAATACCAGCCCAGCTAGATTGGTGACATTTTGGACGCCAGAGGCTGACCATTGCGTGCGACGCGGGCATGGTGGAGAACCTAGAACGATTCGAAATATAGCGATTGGAGATAATGCTCTAGTCGAGCGTCGAAGCGCTGGTGAGGGAGGTCGATAACATGTTTGGCAGGGTTGAAATGATCGACATGGCTGTTGGCAGTAGACCAATACCGGCCACACTGCTTCCTTCCACCGCG
Organism: Athelia psychrophila; assembly: GCA_001630335.1. Classification (NCBI taxonomy): domain Eukaryota; kingdom Fungi; phylum Basidiomycota; class Agaricomycetes; order Atheliales; family Atheliaceae; genus Athelia; species Athelia psychrophila. The sequence continues at coordinate 331,513 of KV417524.1, read as the reverse complement.
ACGGCCGACCTGCTCCATACCACCGAGCGGCCACAGATTACGACCACAGCTTGAGGCTCTGCTAAAGGCGACGACCACCGACCATGATGGACAGTCTTTGGGGAAGAAAGAGCAAGACCCAGAAGCCTCGACAGCCCTCGCTATCTGGTCTTGACTCTCTTCATGAACGATCTGTTCCATACGATAAACTAGGGCCTGCCCCCCGCTCTCCAATCCCAGTTGGAACTGTCTCACAAGGTCTCAGGAACCCTATTATCTCAGCCCCGATAACGAACCCCACCCTCACGGCAAATGGCACTGAGCTCAACAAGTATAGCATGTATAATAGCAAGGCGGACCGCGACCGCGCCTACGCCATAGCCAACGAAGCCAACGGGCGCCCAGGATCGCCAACCGCGTCCGTAAGCACTACAGACTCGGCGACTCTTTACAATGACTCCTCAGCAAACACTGCGAATCGCCCAAAGACTCCCTCATCAAGGCAGATGCGCAGGAGCGAGGCCTCCTCGTCTTCCGGCAGACAAAGTCCAAGCCTAGTGGACTTTGGTCAAATGCCATATCCCCCATCTCCATCCCCTTTCAATGTCGCCCAAGCTACCGTCCGTCCCATGTCAACACCGCGTTCTGACCGCGGATCGAGATATGCACCTTCCACGACCTCGGAGGGCCCATCTCATCTCTCCCATCTATCACAGCATTTCTACCACCACAGTCGACATGGAAACGCCGATGACTTCAACTTTCCTCGGCCAGATAATGACGAGGATATCGAGGCATTATTTGAGAATGTTAGGCGGACTCGTGATCTTGGGGAAATGCCCAGCTTGTCCATAGAGCAAAAGTGGCACATGGTCTACAACGACGAACATATCCGCTGGAAAGAGGAGAAAACTCGTGAGGATCAGACAAGAAAGCAGAACGAGACGGGACAACCGGCATCGATCGTCGAGAACACGCCAGAATGGTACATAAAGAAGTTCCTGGATAGGACGATAACTGCGAAGCAGGCTGGCAGCTTACTGGTTTCTTTGCGGAGTAAAGAGCTGAGGTGCGTCACACGCAATACCTCTATGTATCGATTCTGACGGGCTCTTAGCTGGTTTCGGCATTTTGTCTCCATTCAAGGAACCTCCGTGTTGGCGCAAACGCTCACGCATCTAAGCCGCAAAGGGAGCAATAGGTATTCATATGCTCCAATACTAGGTCGCTTCACCGACTAACATATTTGTGCAGGCGCGAGACCGATATCAACCTAGAGTATGAGATCGTTAAATGTCTCCGACAAATCCTCAACAATCCGGTGGGTATCGATAGTCGTTTATCTGGTCACCATTTCTAAATAGCGTCGCAGTCCGCGTCAAATGACGCGCTGGCCCACCACCAACAAATCATCACCCAATTGGCATGCTCGTTGAACACGCCACATCTTCCTACTCGGAAAATGCTCCTGGACCTTTTAATTTTCTTTACGTATTGGCACGATGGGGAAGGCCATCCGTTGGTTGTATCTGCTTTTGAGGCACTCAGTGCCGCTAATAACGAGGGTAATGGGTGCTTTGAATATTGGTTTAAATCTTTAGATGTCGCGCTCTCTGGCCGAGGAAAGATGGGCAGCTTGGTCGGCGCCAGTGAAGAGGTTCGACGCGGTGGTGTGGACAGTTCGCTGAATGAATATGCGGTATGTTCATTGGTTTCAAAACGGGTGGTGGATTTGATCTAATGTCGCGGCTTGCATGCCCTTTAGATGACCAATATACTAATGGTCAACGGCATACTGTACTTCATGGATGATCTGGATCTCCGGCTACATTATCGCACCCAGATGGAAGCTGCAGGACTGCAGCGAATCATGGCGACATGCGAAAGCTTCCAAGTCCCCGCCATTGACAAGGCACTCGGTGATCTGCGGAAAACCCTTGAGGCGGACGAGAAGGCGCTTTCAGAACGCATGGACCAGGAGATTCTGAAGGACATGACGAATCCTGAGCAAGTGTATCAAGCAGTTAGGGCGAAAACGGATGACTCTCGAGCTCGCGACTACTTTCTCTCGATGCTGCAGCATCTCCTCTTGATCCGGGAAGAGGGACCGACGATGGTGAAGTATTATCAACTCATCGACAGTATGGTCACAGACGTTGTGCTCGACAAGAAGCTTGTAGGAGCCGAGGAGCGCATGGGCCGCTCCGTCGAGAATATCATTGCTCAGTTCAATGATGCGGATCGCGTTCAAGCCATCGAGGAGGAGGCTGCAGATACCAAAGCACAACTTTTCCGTGTCAAACTTGAGAAGGAATCTTTGGAGGAGGAGATATCAGGCGGGCATGATGGGCTTGTCGGGCAACTCAAGGAGCGCATCGCACATCTGGAGCAGAAACTCGGCGTGTCAAGAGAGACGACTGTGATACTCCAAGGCCAGCTGGAGACTCAGAAGATCGGCTACGAAGAGCAAATTGCGCAACTGGAAGCCCAGATCATGGAATTGTTCCAAATGCTAAAGCAGTTTGGGACGGGCGTGGACAAGATCATGGAGGCTGGCTCTGGCGCGATGGACAGGAAGGCATTGATAGAAACTTTGGATCGCCACCTCCAACGCAGCAAGACCATTGGTATACTGGAAGGACGAGACAAGAAACGGAAGACCGGCGCTCCAGGGGGGGAAATGTCTGATTCCGAAGAAGATACCGATGCCACACCTGGGAAATCACATTTGAAACGCCCGAACAACTCATCCACCAAGAAGAACTCCAAACCCACCCGGTTCTCAGAGGCGGCCGGCGAGCGCGCGTCGCAATTCATGGATGCAGATGATGCGGATGCTCAAGAACAGATTGAGCAGCAGCTTGCCGCTGGTAATATTGTGTGTATCTTGCTCGCTTCTATAACTGGCTGTTCCTGACGGTATTCCAGCTCTCACCACAGAGCGGCTTTGCAAGCAGTTCCCGCAGTTTACGAGGCTCCCCACGGCGAACTGACCGTCCAGCTTTGGAAAGTCCATCTCTGAACAAGTCGCACAAGGCGAATGGTTTGCTGCCCCCCCGATTAGATGATGTGACAGAACGTAGCGATTATGAAGATGGTGAGACGGAAGATACTCTTGTTGGATCAGGTGCTTCTGGCGATAGCGCCCGTGCTGCGCAAGGGCCTTTTGCCGAACAGCTCAACAAACGCCTTGCGTCCAAAGGTCAACCACACACTCCGCCCTTACCATCAACATCGCCTCCTCTTCCTGGGCTTCCTGTAGGAATCGCCGATCCCTCTTCAGCCTCATCACAAGGTGCCTCGGACTCTGCTTCAGCTGCTCCCCCTCCTCCGCCTCCGCCGCCTCCACCTCCGCCTCCGCCTCCGCCTCCACCACCACCAGGTGGTTTCATTGGTGGACCGCCGCCGCCTCCTCCGCCCCCTCCCCCTCCACCGCCGCCCGGTGGTCTCTTTGGTGGACCACCACCGCCCCCCCCCCCCCCCCCCCCGCCGCCCCCGCCAGGATCCGGGAGAATATCCCTAGCAGGTGGGCCGCCGCCACCACCCCCTCCACCCCCGCCTAAAGGATACAAGTCAGCTCCAAACTCCAATCCAAACTCTGCACGCGCCTCCATGATGCTGGGTAACAATCTCAATGTTTTGCTTTCTGCAAGAAAGGACTTGCCCTTCGGCGCTAGCACGAAGATGAAGCAGCTCCAATGGGACAAACTGCCTCAACAACAGGTCGGCAAGACTTTGTGGAATGAGGAGGAAACCTCCAAGGAGCAAGAGATGATGAAAATCATGCAATCTGATGGAGTGTGGATGGAAATGGAAGAAGACTTCAAAGCGAAGCAGCTAGTGATGAATCTGATGGGTTTGTCTCCGTTCTCACGTATCAATGTCACGTCGCTAATGTCACGCTGCCTTAGCTCGTCAAAAGCGAGCAGAACTGAAAAGTGTCCTCGACGCGCAGACCAAGAAACGTGTTGGTGAGTGACGTGTGCATCGAGTATGTAGGACCGCGCTCATTATCATTCCCCAGAGATTCTCATTCAACGTATCAAGAAACTTGAGCCGGAAGAGATTGCAAGAAGAATACAGCAGTTCGACCAAGATATGTGCACACAGGTGTTCCTGAGTGAGCTCAAACCTGTGCTGCCCACACCGGAGCAGGTGGGTTGGGAAATCTATTGCTCCTCCAATCGTGTCTCAACTGGATACAGGTTGGTAAGCTAAATGTTTACCGCAATTCCGATGTCGAGGAACTTTCGGGATTGCATCCAGCTGATCGGCTGATGGTAAAACTTATCCAAATCGATCGCCTGGCGCCTCGAATTGAGGGCATGCTCTACAAATGCGGGTTCGACGAGTCCTGGTCTCTGTTGGACGACGTGAGTCTCGGCAGCTGGTATATATTCATTATTTTCTAACAAAAGTTTGTCTACACAGGGAGCGAGGAAGCTTTCTGAAGCCGGTCAATCTCTTCTACAGGCCAAGCATTTTAAGGAACTCCTCAGTGTATGTCTCCCGCATTTCTACTGAGAAACGAGACATTGAACTTTTGTTGTAGCTCATCTTACTGATCGGTAATTACATGAACGGTACTGGCGTCAAAGGCGGTGCATTCGGCTTCCGAGTGAGCAGTATCAACAAGGTAAAGTGACAAGTTCAACCTTTCATTTCATTGGCGGATTTTAATCACGCCATCTACAGCTTGTGGACACGAAGTCTGTCAATAACACGACGTTGCTGCACTTCCTGGAGCGCACAGTTGCCAAGCATTTCCCTGCGTTGGAGGAGTTCTTAGACGAGCTCAGCAAGCCTGCAGAGGCTTACAGAGGTTAGACTTCTGTCACGATTGTTCCAGGATGCCACTGACTTTCTACCCTCCCAGTGAACCTGGCGGATATTCATAAGGAAGTCACTGAGTTACGCACGGGCTTGAAGCGGATTCGCCAGGAACTCGCTGACAACTTTGCCGATGTGGCTCAAACCGACAAGTACGGCAGACAGATGTGGAATTTTGTCAAGAAAGCTATCTCGCAACTAGAAGATTTGACGGACGAGATCAATCTCGCGGACTCGACCTTCTCAGAAGTCATCAAGTATTTTGGAGAAGAAGACAGGAACATGTCTTCTTCAGAGTTCTATGGCATCTTCAAGACGTTTGTCACATCGTACAAGGTCAGCTGATAAAGCTCGATATGTTGTTGATCTCTGTGACTGATTCCTTCCTACCAGAAATGCCAGGCTGATAACCATTCCGCTGCCGAAGAGCAGATGAACGCTCAGAAGCGGAAACAGGCCATGGAAGAACAGAAGATAACACGTCAAAAGGCACAGGATGCCGCTAATGAGGCCCACACTGACGACGACACATCTGTTCTTGACAACTTGCTTGAGAAACTTCGGAATGGCGACGCTTCTGTCAGTCGACGTGCTCGCCGGCCAAGACCCAGCGCGGAGAACAGACCCCCATTACCCGCCTTAAATATCGACGGACCCCCTGCTGGGGGAGACGACACTGCGGAAATTGCGCGTGACATGCTGGCCCGTTTGCAGTCTGATGGATTCCAAGCTTTCGTGCCAGGATCGCCATCAGTAGGAGCAGCTGCTAGGAGGCAGACAAGGAGGAGGAGAGCGGGGAACAATTTATCTATGAGCGGTATGAGCGACCTGGAGCTGGCCTCACCAGACCCGGAGAGCACAAATCTGCCTGATTTGCCTGACGTATCAGTCCTAGCCGAGCCTGCATATTCACAGGCTACAGATTCAGAGGCGGAGACATGAAGCTTGCATGAAGCATCTCATTTTATTTCTTTATTTCACACGCATCTGTATCAGTAGTGCATTTTGCTTTCCTAACCCGCATCCCTAATACTATATCATGAATCGGAATACGATAAGTAGATCCTGAACTTGCAGTGACACAAAGAATCTGGCTCCGACTCGAGGCCGCTGCGATTACCGCCGCATGCCACCAAACGTGTCTTGGCTCACTTGGCATAAGTAGAATATGACCGCAACATTATTTCTCTCCTCATAACCACTACAGTCTTTTCATTCCCCAAACAATAATCGCCATGATTTTCGCCCCAGCTATCCTCTCTCTTTCCCTCCTACCTTTCTGTGTCGCGCAAGCCAGTTCAGTCGCAATTGAGGCGATCGAGGCCAACTTCGCCAACGCTGGAATCGTCCCGTCGCTGCTGGCTACTTTCTCTCCATCTAGCACTCTATCTGTCAACTTTGCCGGAGTTGGAGATGTTGCGGCCGGGACTCCCCTGACCCAAGCTCGTAAGTCGCTCATAAGACTCTGTCTGGGCTCGTCCTCACTTTACCGATGTGGCTCAGAGGTCAAACCGATGCCTGACCTTTCAGTAACTCCCGCCGACTCAACTGTGACCTTCTCTGGGAATTACACATTGGCTATGGTTGACGCTGGACCTGTACGTTTATATTTAATACATGCTTACCCTGCCGCCCTGATAAGGAATCCACACAGGTGGGCTTCGATGAGTCGCAGGGTCAGACCAGGCACATGTTGATCAACAGTGTGACCATAGAAGGTAACAGCATCCCATAAACCATGCAAGTACAGCCAAGCTAATGAGCCCATTCACCTAGGCTCTAATGTATCAACCGCCGCCGGCCTTGCTATCACCGCATACGCAGGTCCAGCTCCCCCTTCAGGCAGCGGGCCCCACCGGCAAGATTATCACTCTTTCAAATGAGAACATCATCTCATTGCATGTTTAGATATGTAATCTTGCTCTACAGCCAGCCCAGCAGCTTCACCCCTCCCGCCAACCTCTCGACGGCAGGTGTTGCTGTGTCTACATATGACTTCCCCGCGTATGTCAAGGTAAGCAAGTCATCTACCATACACGTCTTCCTCATATCTGATGTAAACATTCAGTCCACTGGCTTGGGCCCTCTTGTGGCTGTGCGTGTACTTCCTGACTTTCTCATGTCAACTCACTAAACGCCTTGCTCTGTAGGCCAATTATTTCACAGTTGAAGCTGGCACGGCATCCGCCAGCATCTCACCGACGTCAGCTGTTATCACATCTACCTTGTCCCCAGTGGCTAGTGCTAGCTCTGCTGGGGCCCCGCAGACTACTGCAAAGGCAAACAGTGCCAGGGACATCCAAGCTTCGATCTTGATGATCTTGCTGCCTGGCGCCTTGGCCTTGACCCTCGTCTAGCTTGACCTGGTCGACCAGTGAACCCAATTATGATACCATCACACTCTTTTGTTCTATGTGATACTGCATTAATTCACCTGACATGCATTGTCACTAGTTGATAATTGGCTACATTACGAGGCACCGGTCTGAGTCTATTAATTCAAGTTAGCTGTTGCCGCCTGGCTGACTGGTACACATGGGCTGGTGGCCATTGCAGAATGGCTCATTAGTATCGTATCCAGAATAAACAATACAGGTACGAGCATTATTTCCAGGGAGCGAGCTATGATATATGACCACCAGACTGTCGCAAAGTCGTCCGCCAGCTTCACCAGGCCTAACCGCGACGGGCGCTGCAATGATGCACTACCTAGCTCTGTCGGTTCTCATTCGGCGATATTGATCAGGATATTACATATATGCATGCAACTTGCTTGCGATATATGAAATCCACCAGTCCGAGCCGCTTTTCCTGAAACCTATCCTGCCTGTCTAGCCCCCGCTTCTCGGACTCCGTCCATGACCGGCCAACCACACCCCGCCATGCGGCGCCCAACTGCTTGTGAACCCCAACCAATAGGGACCTTCGAGCCTGCTCGCTCGGAGAGGGAGTTAGGTCTCAGAAGTGGATGCAAGAGATTGCTGAGGAGATGAAAGCGATACTCTACATGGATTGCCATACGTGGAGATTGCCGCACGATACGCAACCCAGGGCGATCTGGAGTTGCCCATGCATGTTTCTGTTTGTGATGTGCCTGATGTTTAGTGCCAGGTGAGTATCACGCAGTTCGCTCTTTCTGGGATGGACTGAACTGAGATTTCGTTCCGCAGGCACAAAACGAAATACCAAAGTCTGCAGGACCTCACGCTCTACTTGTGCTCGACCATCCTTTCACGATCCTGTGCCCATTACCCCTTTGCTCGTGTTGCTGTCCTTCTCGCGCTGTCAGCATATAGCGTGTTGTCACAGTCATGCCCTACCCTGTATCTCCACTATGCCGATCTGTTAACGCTGTTGTGCTGTGTCCTACATGTTCGATGTTTCAATTGAGCGAAGTTAGAAAGTGGTCTCAATCTGTCCAGCAGCGAACATATACTACGGACGGAGAGATGATCGTCATCGCCGACGTTGGCAACCCATCTTCGAGTCGGATCTCGGATTTCTTGGCCTTTAAGCTTGGCCTATCCTGAACTTTGCTACCATCCGAATCTACTGCCATCGTTGCTTCATCTCAGGATCTCCACACAGTGCACAAAGATGGTGGAGGTCGATCAGGTCACATTCCAGCTTGTGATGCTTATTCTCATGCACTTCACGTTTATTGCCTTCTATCTGCGGGAAATTAGCCAGATAGCAGACTGAGATTATGGTACAGGAGAGGCCAGCAACAAGCTGCAAATTTCAGGACATCTTCAGCATAATGTACGGTTGTGTATCCAAGCACGTCACACTAGTATGAGAATAAAATTCTTGCATCTCTTAGACTTGTAAACCTGGTCACAGAAGCTAATAGCGCATCTGCGTTGTTGTTTTATATACTGTTATGATCAGAGTCGCGTAGATGTTGCGTAGATGGTAAGTTATGAAGGGGTCAAATGCCACCGTTGTATTTGAAGTTGATTTGGTAGAGCGACTTGTGACGGCAATCTATTATCTCGGCGCCTAAAATCCTTCCGCAGACTGTTACTTTGCTCTTGTCTTGACACTTTCCATTACTCGCGCATATGCATGTGTCCGATCTGTTCCAAGGGTTCTTTTAAATGTCGCTTTCATATCGACGATACAACTAGTGGAAAGCTTCGACCGCTGGACGTAGGCCGTCATGTCCTAACGTGACACAGGCCGCTCGAACCGCATGAGGCTCCTGGATGCCCAATATGTGCCGAAATACTCTCTTGACATTGTGGTTGCACTGGCGTATACATAAAGGTTTTAACGCATAGGCCGAGGCGTGATGGAGAGGGGTTTCAATTTATCCCCTATTTCCGGGACTCGGACACCATAAGTCTGCGAAACATCTACCACCCCCTAATCCGCTCTCGTCTTCCTCAACCTCCACCATCTCTGACTACACAAATCTTCCCAAATTAATTATTCTCATTCTTACCCATGTCTGACTTTTCCCAATCTGATTGCGACAACCACGAACAGTCAATCCCACTCGCCCAGCGTCTACCTTCAACCTCCTCGAACCTCGAGAACGACACGCAGCCCCACTCACCAAGACCTCCTGCCCACCAGGTCCTCTCAGAGGATGGCGCTACCGAAAAATATTTCGCCCCATCCTCAACCTCTGAAGAGACTGTGAGCTGTGGGGACGAGGACGGGGGTAATGACAAGAGCACTGGTAGTGGAGACGGCATCAAAGTTTCCAACCTGATTGCCTCCCCTGGTATACACCGCAAAGATATCAAAGCCGCCCAAACCGCCAAGGTAGCTAACTTCCTACCTTCCGCTCCTACAACTGCAATAGTCATTCCCCCCCGTACCCCTTTGCTGGGCAGGTTCATCAGGCTCTTTCAGTCCATCAAAGCCAAAGCCAACAAGCCTTTCATGCAGCCCGGCCCGAGATATCGCGACAGCTGCGATATCCCAGCGCCCGAGCACATGGTGCCTCCAATAAATTCCGTCAGACTTCGCCCTCATCCAGAACCTCCTACCAGAATGCGCAGTACATTGACGTTCATGGTGGTGGAAAGCCATGGGATGCGGAGTTATGATAGGTGCTTGACCTGAATCCCTGTCAAGTTGCATGTATCCACGTGCTATGTTCTGTCTAATTAATTCAAGTTACATACTTATACTATACTAATACAATCTTATATTCTTCACTTCTCTCAAGATATCGCCACTAGTACTGGCCAGTCTCGCTTCATTCATTTCCTCCCACCTTCCACTCCCTGATTTCGCAGCACATATCTCAAACACAAAATACTTCAAACCTAGTGCTCACGCAGCCAACATGCAGCTGCAATATTTGGAAGGCTACGGATCTGCCAACCTGACGTTGGGAAGCATATAGCGCACGGCAGTGTGTCGGAGAACCAAATTGATATGAAGCACATATATCTTCAACGATTGGATGGATCTGACGTTGTAGATGAAGTATTCAGGAGAGGATACTAGTATACGGATTATCCTGCAGCCACATATACCTGAGAGTAGCCCGGGAATAAATTATAGACCTATTCCACGACACTATCCTGGTTACTTAGATGCAAAACTTTCGATTCAATATGTGTGGTACACCAGTCGATCATTGGTTATATCTGTCTCGCGCCTATAACCGATAATCTGTTAGCAACAAAGACTTCAATCGCAGCGAGGTGCGTACTGCATCTTGCGCCATATCCAAATATCCCTAATAACCATCTGCATATTTTCTAACCTCCCTCCGCACCCAAAGAGATCGGCGCCTCGTCTCAGCGTTCTGCACGTCGGCTTCACGTTTATTACTTTATCACTAAAGAAATTAGAAATGTCTCTCATGAATTACCTGACACCACCCTCACGCGAATAAAAACGCGTAGAAGATGGTCCTGAAAGCCTCAAAACGCGTTATTGGAGAATGTGGCTGTGCAAACTGTGGCTGTATGGATCTCTTTGTTGATCGTTTATTCTGGTCACGGTGTTTTGGGTCCAGAACAGTATATAAAAACTGGCCCCCACCTCTCTCTCTCTCTCTCTCTCTCTCTCTCCTCAACCACCACCATCTTCCTTTTACTTGTAATTTTTCATGACGATTGCGACCTCGTATTCAATGATCTACCTCGTCGCCGCCACCTCGGCAACAAACCTTCGTTAACACTGCTCTTCGCCGCCAACCGCCAGCATCGTCGAGCCCGCCAGCTTCAATAGCATCGAACCCGCCAGCCTTCTGAGTGTCGTGTAATCCATTCAACCGCTCATACAACTCTAATAACCCAACTAATGTTCATTTCTCAGCCGCCAGACGCCAGCATCTCGCCGTTGTTTGAACACCCTCTCGTACGATGATCTCGTCCCTACTTACCCTTCGAAACCATTAGCCGCACCTATGGAGGCACTTAGTGAGCCAGGTTCGCCCTGCTTGCGGTGCCTTGGAGCACCGTCCAGGATGGCCTTTGGGTGTTCCGGAATGAGGATGCGACGTTGCCATGAGGCATGCGTATCATGGGTATTTTGGAAAGTGACTGGAGGCGTCCGGCTAGCCGAGGCTAGTCGTCCAAATCTACTCCCTGGAAAGTCTACAGTGGAAATGGTTTTGGGATAGGCAGGGCGGGATAGCGTGCGAGATGCGCCTGGGCCGATCATTTATGGTATGTCGCTGTCCTCGCATCAAAACCTTAACTAACGAGCTTCTATCAGCGACTACCACCAACTCTTCATATTCGTGCTCAAGCCACCCATCATGCAGTAACTTTCCCGAATATTCATTGTCTTTTAAACCTCTGACCATGTCCTTACAGCTACCCTCTCAGCCGACCTTAACATACCCCTACTTCTCTCATCGACATACATATATACTTTTCATTTACTTACTTATTTCCTTCCTTCTTTACCTAAAACGCATCCACGATACCAACGTACACGCAAGACCAACGCACGACTATTGGGGCTGTATATCGACTTGTGCGCTTTTGTGCGTTCTTCGCTTTGTCCACCACTAACGCTTATCTCCAATTCAGCCTGCGCTCGCTCATCCCACGCGCACCCTACGCCATCTCCCACATCCTAAACTCGCGCATACCCGCTCTGCAGTGCCATCCTGGCCTTCCTTCGCCTCCGCGCCTAACCCTCCGACCTCACCCCACCCCACCAGGCACCCGTCAATGTCAGCGATGCTCCTATCAAGTCGCCAGCACGCCCGCACAGCACTCGCCCACATGCGTCTCCAGTACCGCGTCTACCCAAGTGCCCACCGACTGTACACCAAAAATCCACTGACGCACCGCACCACTGCACGCGCCCGACCGTGCACCCGCGAGCGGCACCGACAACACTTCGGGCATACGTCCAACTACACCATGCAAGAGGCGATCAACTGGTACCCCAAGCGCTTCAGGCTGCGTTCAAGTACGTTTCCCGTCGCGTGTGCTTAATATATCGCAGGACTAATTATAATTCTCAAGTTTCTTGCTGTACTCGGTACTATATGGCTATCTTGTTTGTTCATCTTGTATATCACTCTATTTGCTCCAATACTGTATCATTGTCTTGTTTGTACGTCTTGTATATTATTCGTCTGGTTTTAACTTTCTCCGCGCTCTTCCCTAAGAGTTCAGATATGCCACTGCCGCATAAAAATTAAGAGAAAGAGAAAGAATGCAAAGGTACTCCATACTTGTCAATGGTACTTTGAATCTGGATTTAAACGCATGTACGCGCCCATGCTCTTTCGGTGATACTTTCAGGAGACCGCTTATGAACCTCTGAGACGGTTATTGCATCTTCTATATGCACTTACATCCACTGACTGCAAAAGACCGACCCTTCAAGAACCTTCTGCGCGTTGAGAAATACATATGTACCATCTGGTGTTCTATTGCTTTCTTATTTATGAGTACTTGGGGCGGTTAGTACCGCTGGGTCCAAACCATTTCCCTTTCACCATGCGTCCCCAGTATGCAGCTGGGAAGAAATCCTGAAAAAACGGGTCAGCAGACGCCAAAACATGTAGGCTCATAGCAGGTGATTACCTTCTTGAGGTAGTAGAACAAACTGAGATAAACGGTGAGCAAGAGACGACAAGAAACAGAGGTGGTCTTACATATTCGGTTTGGTTTGGTCGAAGAAAGTTGAGAAAGATTCCTTGGGCTCTAGGCCATACTTGAACTCAGCCAACATGAGCTCATTGTACCCGGTCAAAAGCTGTTACCTCGTCAGCAGATATAAGAGTTGGTCAAGCAAAGACGTACGGGGCAGCTCGTGTATCCATCATATGTGGCACTGCTGACCTTACCTGTGTCCATCACGGAAAACAAGTTCTCCGTGAGGACAGGCGCTTGTGCGGTTATGGCAGCCGCTGTCTTGCTTGTCGGCAAAGACGAGCAATCTCCCAGGGCAAATATGTTGCTGAATTCGGGGTTGACGTGCTGGAGAGTATCCTTGTTCACTTCAACCCAGCCTGCAGCGTCGACGATGGGCGATTCTTTAAGAAAATCTAAGGGACCCATGGGAGGCGTCACATGAAGAATAGTGTAATCGACATCGACGGTGGCCCCATCTGCCTTCTTGAAGGTGGCCTTGCGGTTGCCCGAGTCAATGGACACGAGGTTGTGTTGGAAGTAGCCGCCGACTCCCCGCTCAATGCGGAGGTTGTTCAGCGCTTCAGAGTACTTGGGTACGCTGAACATGCTTGGCATGCCGGTGTAGAAGTCGACCTTGATGTTGTCGCGGCGATTTGTTCGCTTGTACCGATCCAATGCGCACCACATGATCTTCTGCGGGGCTAGGAATTCCCTGTGAGATTATTCGAGATAGGGATGTAGAGGGCAAAGCCGCACCTCCGGCGCATTTGACGACGCCTGCGGGCTGCGTGAATATCGCGGAACCATTCCGGAGGGTCTCGATATCATTCCAAACTTTGTCGCATGTCTGTTGAAACAAGTGGGTCAATGCGCAGTGCTTTTCACAGGCGGAATATGCCCACATCATACGAGTAGATGGAAGAGACACCAGATGAAGGCTCCGAGAGTGCTTTAGTCAGACCGGGGATTGCATCCCAGTTGATCTTCAGACCTGCCGCGAGAACGAGCGCATCATAAGATATGGTTCTTCCGGAAGATGTAGTGACCGAGGATGATTTCGGAGCGAATGTTGTCACGCTCTCAGGGATATGAGTGATTTCATCGCTTTCTATGAGGGAGTTGAGTGGGCGGCGGAATTCCGTCTTGGACTTGAGGCCAGCGCCAACGAGAGTCCTAGTAGAACCTGTTTAGATAGAACCAGCACAAAAGCATTGCTGCTTTACTCACCATCCCGGCTGTTAAACGCATTCCACAACGTTCAGACTATGAACAATCGTTGCGAACTGCTGCCAACACTCGCCTGGTAGTAGTGGTGCTCTGCAGCATCGACGATAGCAATATCATCGGCATTCAGTGATTTTCCGGCCTCCAAGAATCGGTTGCGTATCTGGTGGGCCACAGACAATCCGCCAGAGCCTACGAGTATCTCCGGATGAAAAGTTGTATCGCGAGTACGAAGGAGACTAAAACTCACCTCCGCCCACTACTAATATTTTGTACTTGTCCTTGGATTCTGAGGTGCTGGCCCATCGCACCCCTTTAGTGAGGCTGCCAGTCTTGGATCGCGCCAGTCGCAGGAACGACATAAAGTACAAGGCAAACAGTTGCTGTGTCAGACGTCAGTAAGTGATCGAGTTGTCGATATAAAGCGTCCGTCAGGAATCCAACCGCCGGCTGCAGCTTTATTGCTCCTTCAGTCTTGACGACCTCTTCTACTTATCTTCTTCTCAAACCTCTCCAGCTGGCCTGGCCTTTAATTATTCTTATTATTCAACATCTACATTCTTTACTTCTACGAACATGCAGCGCAATGATAGCTCGGACCGCCCCACTCGCCCAGCCTTCCGCGCCGCGGATGGTCTTCCCGCTGGTCCGCGATCTCGATCGGTAGGAAGACCCCGCCGAGAGGGGGCGGCCAGAATTGACATCTATGAGCCCGCCAGCAGAACTGTCGACTCGTTGTCGTCGCGTCAAGTCCGGCCCCAGCAGTCCATGGCGGCGATGCCTTCTCGAGATCGAGACCGCTCTCAACCACCGCCATCCGCGCAATCACGACAGCGACTCCAAAGAATTGATACGAATACCCGCTCTGGTGCGAACCGTCGCGAATTAGACTCTTTGACATCAGCTTCCTCTGGCGGGTCATCGTTTATGGACCGGATGAAGAGTGGTGGATCGTCAAGGACGAGCTGGGAAGAGGACCGCAAGCCAGTCCCAGAAGCTACCTCAAAGTCCCAAGGTATGTACCCTGCAAGCAAATGATATGATTTAATCTTAACGGGCCGTTATGCAGACTACAATAACGATGCACCCATTTCTGGGCATGGTCAGACTCTGTGGGAGCGCCTAGCCAACGCCGCAGGCACTCTCAACATAGACGTCGGGAAGGCATGGGTTGCAACACTCACAGTCCAACCTGGAGAAGGTGTGCTATTCTTCATCCTAGTAACAGCAGCGGCGATATGCTAACAATAACACAGAAACTCCTCCCAACCAAGAATCACGGCTCACCCGAGCAATGAAAGCTTATCATCTCGCGAAGGCGCGAAACCCAACAGACCTGCCAGAATGGCTCTTCGAAGATCATGAGCGTCGCACCCATGGACGGGTGCATTCCATCACTTCGAACGGTGACGCAGAGAGACGTCCTTCTACGACCACCACGCACAGCCGAGGTTTGCGCGGCGTTTACGATGCTGCCTCCACTTCAAGCCCGAGCGTGAGGCCCAATGCGAACCCAACGCGTAGTCGCTTAGCCGACGAGCATGCAATGTACTCTAAAGCTACGAACCGTCTCAACGCCCTTCGAGATGCCAGACGGTATCGCGGTGGCTCTGACGACAATTATCCGATGGACAATAATTACGGTACTAGCAACCGGGCTGGGCGGGCGACAAGTGCAGGGAATTATGATTTAGGTGTGCATCCGCCACCTAAATCTGGGCTACCGACAGGGCCCCGGAGGATGTAGTCGAGCTGAGTAGCGAGCGGCGACAACTTTTTTGGGTTTTTTGCTTTTTTCCTTCGGTTTTTGTTAGGGGGCCTTGATTTGTTTTTTTCGTTGTTTTTTGCACCGGTTTTGGAGGTCTTGGGGTTTTTTGCCCCCCTTGTTGCCTTCGGCTTGTTTGCGGGGGCACCAAGGCCGGCGGGGTTTCCAGGGGTTGCAGCGCATGCACTTCAGTCAGGCCAGTCACAGAGAGTTACCCATAATGATAGTGAATCTATGGCTCAGCCTGATTAGAAACACTGACTACAATTGGGACAAAGACAGTCTCGCTGGTAGGAAGGGCCTCGAATGCACCACACTTTAGAACGAAGTGGGGCTGAAAATTTGCGCATACAAACCCATTCAATTCATCGTCATGGCGCCTTTCAGAGTGTCAAAATTCTATATGTCAGACGAGCGCAGTGCTAAGATACCATCGCGAGGGTATTAGACAGAGATTCGAGAAAAAGTCATGGAGACTGACCTGAATCGGGATGGTAACACACCGGAAGTTGTAGTCGCGTCGCGGTTCAATAACCTTCATAACCTGCAGATGTCCAGTCATTCTGTCCTTCACCCTTTCGTTCTTTCCTCCCTCCTTTCTCTCCTTCGCTTCTCTTTTCAGTCGAGTTGATTCTCGACTTTTCTATTTTCTTTCGGAGTAAGCTCACACCAGAATTATCACGGGTTGCCACAATGCTCACCATCGTCGTCCAGATCACTCTCTTTGATAGAGATCCACTTAGCACTCCCCAGAGGAGCTTTATTCGATCCATCCTTTGATAGGCAAACACAATCTTTAACATCCACTTTCTACAATGGTCTTCGTCACTCCTTATATCAGCGTTGCTGCTCTCTTCATTGGCCTGGTAGCCGGTGTGCCCATGCCCAGGCCCGATAGTGCACTCGGCGCCGAGGAGCCTGTGTCGGCACCTAACGGTACTCCCGAGTCCTCTGAGAAGATGTCCCAGTAAGTGTTGCATCGCCTTGCTCCCCCCCCTTGCAGATCCCCTTACTTACCGCCTGCATCGACAGAGCAACTGCCACGGCTTATGGAAACTACGGCGGCGGCGGCAACATGTACACTACCACCAGTATGGCGCCGATGATGGAATCCACTGCCACCATGATGAAGGAGTCCACCATGATGAAGGAGTCCAGCATGATGAAGGAGTCGTCTGCGATGGCTTACACGACGGCTGCGGCTGCTTATACGACGTCTGCGGCTGCCTCCTACTCCACCGCTTCGTACGGGTCGGGTAGCTCCAGCTGGGGTGGATCTGGCTACGACAGCTGTGTGCAGCAATGCATGGGTTCCTACGGTAGCATGGGATCCTACTCGCCGCCACCAAGTTCGACCACGAACAGCAGTAGTTCAGGCAGCTCAGGCTCGTCGGGCACTGGGGCGACGCACACTGTTATCGTGAGTACCCATTCTCAATAGCAAGTCCCTGGCACTCATCTTCAAACTCGAACAGGTTGCGCCTACGCAGGGTGTTCTCCGCTACGTGCCCTTCGCCGTGAACGCGTCCGTCGGCGACACCGTCCTTTTCATGTGGGGTGCAAACAACCACACGGTCACCAAGTCTTCGCAATTGGAAATCTGCAACAAGACCTCGGACGCGCCTTTCGCTACCGGCGAGCAGAACACAAGCTTCACCTGTACGTCTAACACAATTTGCATGATTCTTCGTGAACTGACAAACTTCCTTCCGCAGTCTCCCAAGTCGTCAATGACACCAACACCACTTTCTTCTACTGTGGTACCACTGGTCACTGCGAGAAGGGCATGTTCGGTATGATCAACCCTCCCAGCGTCGGTCAAGGCCAGCTCGGGTCCGTGGCGGCGATGATGCCTGCGATGATGACCAACGTAAGACTCAGTCTCACGCGATGTTTTTCGGCGATCACTCATTTGTTTTACAGAGCTCTTCGATGACCGCTATGCAAGCGTACACGAACATGATGACAGCAAACAACAGCGTCGCTGCTGCATGGGGATCTTCAATGGACATGACCAATATCCCCGACTGGGCACAACAGTCCTTCGCAGAGAATGTCATGTCAGTCTTTGCGTATTCATTCACAAAGAGGTTTCAGCATGCTGACTTTACATCCAGGTTCACCCGTACTTTCTTGGCCGCTAACCCCGAGACCATCAACGATGATGGCACCGTCTCCTTGGGCAATCTCAACGGCAACCCCCTCATGATCCCACAAGATATCACTGCTGTCGCTTCGTCGGCGGCTCCTTCGAGCGCTGCCGCTGTGACCGCAGTCGCCACCGAGACCTCTTCTGCTGGCACTGCAGCGTCCACGGCTGGAGCGCTGAAAGGCACCAGCGGTGCTCGTTCGCTGCAATCTTCAGGTTTCTTAATTGGTGTGGTAGCCGCCCTCCTGGGTGCCTTCGTCGCTCTCTGATCAATAGTACACTGCTTCGAGTTTCGGACACGCTGACACATACCTTATTGAGTGGACACTTCTTTCGTAGATACTGATTGTTTTTTGCTGGTCATGGACTGTTCGTTTTACTTTCCTTTTGCTAAGTATCAGTGATACCTTTACATATTTTTTCCCGTACTTGGAGGCAAAGACCAGGCTCGTATTTCATAGGGTAGTCGCCGGGTGTATAACAATATATTCAGGTTTGACGCCTAACATGAATCGTGTGACCTCCTGAATCGTAAGATGGGCTAAAATCCGAAAATATCATCGATCTCGTCTTTCTTTGGCGCTTTCTTTGCTTTCTTTTTAACGGATGGATTTTTTTTGTTCGTGGAGGGCTTTGAACGTTGTTCGATGGGTGGTAGCGCGGCTGCATTTACAAGTTAATTCTGATCCTGAGCAGTGCACCATATGAACATACCGGGGGATGTAACCAATGAAGGCGCGACGGCGATGGTATTTTTCGAAGGTAATGGCATGGTTTCCGTGTAATTCGCTACAGGCGTGGGCACATCTTGGTACTCAGTCTCGTGCGCTGCAGAAGGCCGTGGCACGAAGCTCCCAGTGTCTTCGTCCTGATTGTCATCATGAAATTCTACGGCCTGTGCGGAGTTCGCATTGAGTTCCACGAGGTCAGGGCCCGTGGCGCTATCTTTCATTGGTTCAATGGTCTTGGAGATATCGTGCTACTAGGCAGATGAGGGCTATATCTGATAAATTGTATTGATGCACCTACATCTAAAATTTGCAAGACAATGTGGCACGCGGCCCAGCTGACCTGCAAAGAGTCTTGCAGTTCGGGTAACAAAGCTGTCATTCTGGCGCATATGGCGAGAAGAGTCAACACAAGCTGTATGAACGCGCCAGATTGCATAGCTAGCTTGAAAGAGCTTTTAAATACTTAGAAGTCAATATGATCAAAGTAGAACGGCAGACGCACCGGGAAATACTGATAGCTCTTTCGTTGAACTGATAAAGCAGTCTCAGTCGCTCACGAAGCCTGCAAAAGAAAAATTATCGGTACCTTAGAAATGAGGGCCATGCATGCAGCCAGTCGCTCCAGAATAAAGACGATACTTGGAGTGTCTGGGACATGGCTCCAGGGACCCCGCAGAGATTTCGAACTGTGTGAAGCGGATGTTGGAAGGTTCCTAGCATGAACCTTGGCATTTTTCTCACTTGGTTCTAACAGCAAGCCCCCAGAATGAGCAACGCAGCTGTTCCACCATGTCAAACGCATTCATGCCATCAAGCCGTTCACATAGTCTCTTCAATTCAACGGCGCGTTTCCAGAAGAGAGATGTTCGGTGCTGGTTTTTACCCTTGTAGTATAGCCTCTCCAAGATTTTCAGTTCGTCGTGAAAGACAGAGCAAGCTGCTTTTAATCGTCGGGACCCCGATCTCAACTCCTTTAATGCAGCGTCAATCGACCCCGAATGAAGGGGATCAAGCGAGTCCCTTGGTACGAAGGAGACATTCGGTGCTCGGAGATTTCGTCGGACAGGCATGGACGAGAGAGAGTCGGTATTATTGGCGCCGATAGTACTGCTCACTCGTCACCTGTGATCGACAGCGCTGGCGACCCGACACCTGCCTGTGCTTCAACTTTGACCGCGTAATCGGGCTTGAACGGAAATCCAAGGGCTTACTGTTACAATGAGTGCTCAGCCAGGGCAAGATGCGAAGTTCTTTACGCGAGGAAAGATCGAGGTGAGCCCGTCACTCATTCAGCTTGAATGTAATTGTAATTGAGTTGTCCTGCAGGAATTCCGTGCCGAGCTTCACGCTGCCGAGGCCAAGGACAAGAAGTTTCAGAAGCGTAAGACGGTACTTAAGAAGATCGTTGCAAATATAACGATGGGCAATGACAGTGAGCAATTTGGTCTTGACTGCGCGAAACACGCTGACCGGGCTACACGAGCAGTGTCTGCATTGTTCACCGATGTTGTCCAGTGTCTGGGGACACCTCTTCTAGAAATCAAGAAGAGTCTGTCATTTTGAATTTATCGAATTGGACTGTCCCCCTAACCGTTGTCCTAGTGGTGTACCTCTTCCTCGTCAGCTACGGCCGCTCCAAACCTGACCAGATTCATCTTGTCATTCCCAGCTTTCTTCAGGTTTGCTTGATCTCTTATCATTTGGACAGCTTCTCAAACACTTTTAGGATTGTAATGATCGTAACCCACTCATCCGGGCATTGGCCATCCGGACAATGTCATACATCCCTATACCCGTTGTCACAGAGCCACTCAGCGAGCAACTACGGCATTGTCTCAAAGACAAAGATCCTTATGTGCGGAAGACTGCGGCGATATGCGTCGTGAAGGTTTACAATGCAGACCCACGCCGCGCTGAGAAGAACGGCTTTGTGGAGATGCTGCGCGACCTGATGCTGGATCCGAATGCAACAGTGGTATCAAATGCGGTGGCTGCTCTTACAGAGATTGGTGATCGCCAGGATGGTGTTATATTCAAACTGAACTTGACCATCGCCAACAAATTGCTAACAGCACTTGGGGAAAGCTCTGAGTAAGTTCTGTGAATATCTCAAGACTCGATTTCTGATATGGCTGCTAGGTGGGGTCAGATCTACATATTGGATTGCCTGCTTCGTTATGTTCCAGAAAAACACGAGGATGCAGAACAGATGGCTGAGCGTGTCATTATACAGCTCCAGCATGCCAATTCGGCGGTCGTTCTAACATCCATCAAAGTCCTTTTATACCTCATGAACTATATGGCCAATCGGCAAACCATAGATTACATCTGCAAAAAGATGGGCCCCCCGTTAGGTGGGTAACTCTGTCTTGCAAGCACGACTCGACTACTGATGTCCTCCACAGTGACACTTTTATCTTCCGGCCCAGAAGTGCAATATGTCGCTCTTAGGAATATCTTGCTCATCATTCAGAGGCGACCTTCCGTGCTAAAGAACGACGTCAAAGTCTTTTTCTGCAAGTACAACGACCCCATATACGTCAAACTGGCAAAACTCGAGATCATGTATCGTTTGGCAAGAGAGGAGAACGCAAAGGAGGTGTTGGCCGAACTCTATGAGTGCGTTGCTCTCATTATGTGATGACCCAGTGCTAACTCCGTGGTAGATATGCGTCAGAAGTCGATATGGACTTTGTTCGCAAGGCTGTGCGTTCTATAGGCCGTCTGGCCATCAAAATAGAACCAGCAGCCGACAATTGCATAAAAACTCTGCTTGGCCTCATCGAGACCAAGGTCTCCTACGTGGTCCCCGAAGCGATTATTGTGATCAAAGATATATTCCGGCGTTATCCGGGCAAATACGAGGGCATCATCCCCACACTGTGCGAGCAGCTGGATGTCTTGGAAGAGCCAGAAGCGAAGGCCGCTATGATATGGATCATCGGACAATATGCCGACAGGATTGACAACGCCGACGAGTTGTTGGATGACCTGATATACACATTCAAGGAAGACCCTGTAGAGGTGCGCAGCGTCGTGTATCAAAGAAGTCTTTCTGATTATCCACATAGGTCCAACTTTCGCTGCTCACTGCATCGGTCAAGCTATTCATATACAAAGCTCAGTCGGAGTCTGCCAAAGAGCTTGTGCACAAGGTCCTCAAATGGGCCACCGAGGAGGTCGATAACCCTGATCTCCGTGATCGGGGCTTCATGTACTGGAGACTGCTGGCGATTAACCCCACAGTGGCCGGTGAGATCGTCTTGGCAGAGAAGCCCGCCATCACCACGGACTCGGACAGAATGGACAGGGGAGCGCTAGATCAACTGCTGCTGCACACGGGCACCCTTGGAAGCATCTACCACAAGAACCCAGAGGTCAGTCCTCATTTCATCAGCTATGATTACGACGCTGACTCTCGCGCAGACATTCATTCGCAATGCCTCCGGCAAGGCTTTGACTGACACGCCAGCGCTCAACGCCCACTCTCGCGCTGTGCTCATCCCGCTGACTCGAGCTTCTGCAGCCCCTGCGACGAGCGTCAGCATACCCGGTCCCGGCCCAACAGAAGCTCCAAAAATAGCATCTACGCCATCACTGCCTACCAAACTCGATGTTTCCAAGCCGCCCCCTGCTATTCCTGCAAACGCTGCTGCTACCGACTTGCTCGACATGAACGAAACATCTTCACCGGTGGATGTGGACGACGATGATGCGATACCCACTAACGCCGGCGATCCATACTCCAACCTCGATGGTGCATTTGGCGGGTACACAGCGGACGAGCCACAGCCCATGTCGACGCTTCGGAAAGGCACGCGGGGTGATTTGGAGGATCTCTTATTTTAATCCCACACTGTCGGATCTCGCGTGTTCTCCTGTAGCAGGAATATGAAATTAAACAGTAATGTACGTTCACAAAAATATACTCTATACCCCGGACGCTTAGAAGGTCAATCATGATGGGTCCAAAAACTGCGATAACTTGTCTGAGACGCGAGTCAAGCCCGTGCTTGGGTGGAGAGAATTATAGTGCTGTGGAAGAGTTGACGTTTGTAATAGAGCGGAGGGGTTGAAGCACTTACCTCTCCGAGTCCGTACATTCTTCGGTGGTAACTGATCCTGACTACCCGTTTGTCGTTCAGACTGTGTTCTTGCGGGGCTCCTGTGGGATTGTGCACGACAATTGGGGGCTGTCCTCCTTGGACAACATGGATAGGGATGTTATATGCGCGGCTGAGCGCAAGAATTTCTGGCTCGCCTCCCCAAACTCCGGTATCGCGGATTGATACGCAATATCGCTCGAACTGGGCGCGTGTCATGAAACCTGCATCGGTGGCTCCTACACCATCTTCTCCGCCTGACGAGGGCAGAAATGGCAGGAAGTCGTTGGGATGCGAGTGTATGTAATTGGACGCTGCATAGCGGACAGATTTATAGTCGGCTTGATCAGGCGGGATGATCTTCAAGAGCGCAAGTTGATCCCCTATGGCCGAGAACAAACAGTGGCCATCAGGATTGATCTGTAACATAAGTCAGTGTTGGCAGGTTATTGGCTGGGGAAGCGAACGCACATCGTGTATCGTCACACCCAGTGACTCGCAAGTCTTCTTTATGCTCTGCACCTCGTTTCTCGCTTCTTGTCGCAGCCTTTCATCACTAGCTTCATCCACCGGCGCGTATGTCTCCGCAATGGCAGCAGCTTTGCGAGCCTGAAATCGCTAAATTTCCTGCAAAAGGCCACCCAGGTTGAATGCCTAGCTCACCTGCCTCGCCTGATAGCGGCTCTTGGCATCCTGTTTCTGGGAAGCCTGCTCGGCAATGTTCATATCGTGGTTACTCTGCATGTCTTGCAGCATGTTTGCGGATTCCACCTGGACGTTTTTATCCCGCGAATCAAGTTGCGTCATAAGATCATCCATGAGGTCCGCGTCGTCCTCCGGCAAGGGTGGGGACGACGTAGATGAGGGGGAGAGAACCTTCTTCAGCTTGTTTCTTTTCGAGCCCATATTCGACGTTTTCTGGTCAAGTTTATGGTGGAGGGGGTAGGTAGGGGACGACCGCAGTTCAAGGATATCTTGGCGCCTACAGCCGGAATCTAATCTGCATTGACCCCGGATGTCATCATTGACGGGCTCAGCTGCTCAGGCCCAGGCATGTCACTGGGAGAGTAGGGTAGATTCAAATGTATGTATGCATTGGTCCGATAGCCTTCGATAGTACAGAGGGAAAGAAGTAAGGTAACTAGGTCACACTGAATTCGTTAAATAAATGTAGTAGATAGAGTATGTAGCTACTGATAAGTAGTACGGTATGGTCATAGATGGTTATTGAACTGCTGTTAGTCCGAACATGATGCCGGCTTGAATTAAATTAAAGGTAGACTTTCACGAAATGAAGAGTAATGTGGCTTTGATAGGGCATATTCCTCACCACCACTCCGTTCGATTCCATTGATGCAACAGGCTGATCGCTTTGCATTTCGATTTGTGGCTCCCCCGGTCAGCCCTTAGGCAGTCCTACTCGCATCGGGTTAGAATGATGCAGCAGTTGAGTGAATAGCCAGACTGACCTGCGTGCAATATCTCGTTTGGCACTGTGCACATGTTTTGACGGCTGGCAAATCACACTTGGCGCAGTTCATAAGGAGTCCGCTGTCATCTCGCTCTTTGAGCTGCTGATTGAGAGCCCAAAGCTCACTCATCGAGCAAGGGATGATCTGGGTTTATTTCAGCAATCATCTGGGTTTCACTGCGATGGTCTTACCTCGACATCTGACGTCTTCTCAACTCTGATACCAACTTTTCCGTCCAAGAACTGGTGCGAGAATGCATCCTTCACGGCCAAAATTTTGCCAGCCCCACAGCCTTTGGCGTCGATCACCGGATTGCTAGTGTAAAATGCAACAAAGAACACTCTGCCCCGCTTATCCTTCACTCTGAAGACCGGCCGCGCCACACATTCGTTCGCGATAACCTGTAAGCAAACCCCGTCAAATCAAGTTTCAAGAGGACTGTGCGCCGAATGCCCTGCCTCGGTCAATATCATCCAGCTCTCACCTGGGCCAGGAGGGTGCACAGGCACCTTCAAGATCATTCTTCAGCAGGGAGTGGTCAAATCATAATTGAGACTCACGTGGTTGGAATCCGGAAAGGCCATGATATCGTCTAGGTCCAGCGTGTAGTGCGCAGGCGAGCCCTGGGTCGACATTTCCTCGTAGATTTTGGTCATTTAAAGTACTCCTAAAGGATCGCACTGAGATTGGGGCAAGCACTGAGTACTGAGAGCGCAAAAGATAATAGCAAGATGACAGAAGTGTATGCTTGCTCTGCTGCAAACGCGGTGATGCATCATACACGGCTTGTGGCCAGCTTTTATAGATGTGCGGGACGGGCTCCCTGTGCCGGGCCTGCCTTTTCTAGGCTCGGGCTTCCCAAATCTCAAGAGCCCGGGCTGTTGGCTGGCAAGTCACTGGGTTTTGCTGAAAACACGGAGATGGGCATTTTACCGGGTTCTCGGTGTGTACCTGTAACTTGCCTGTAACAGTGCTGTGCGCAGATAGCAGGTGCGGCAAGACTAGGAGGAGGTTGAAACGATTAGCGGCGGAGGCGGATATCGGCGTTACATACTTGACGTGAGTACACGCAAAGCGTTACATCTCGGATCGTATGATGAGATCCTTACGCGGGGCCAGTGAGACCGTCACTGCTGGTCGTCGCGTTTGTGGGGGCCAATGTGAGGGGCAAATAATGCGCGTTGTGCACGCCTTCTCTATAGGAGACAGGCTGGGCGAGAAATAGTGTAGGAAGGTCCATGCACATGCTGCAAGAGTTAGTAGAGCTGTGAAGTGGAGCTACTGCCGAGCGTACTTTACTTCATTTTAGCGGAATTTGAAATCACTGAAGTATGTAGTGCCTTGAAGTTGCTTCAGCTAGATTAATATTGCTCTGCAGTCCTGGGGCCGGTGAGAGCAAAATCCTCGAATTTAACAATCTTGCCTGTTTTTAGACACCGCGTTCCGAGCTCGTGCACTCCCGACTGTCCGCCTTTGCATCCCGCCGGTCAAGCTGTGTCTGCGTAGCTCGCTTTGCCAGCATTCTCGGCCAGCAAACACACGATTAATTGACGCAGAAGCGGATTCTTTTCCATTCTGATGGAGATATTGCAAATTTTGAAATTCCAGACGAAACAGGGCTTCTCAGGCGGGTGGGGCGGGTTGCACAGGGGGCGGAGCTGCTTGACGTGCCATTTGAAGGGGGCACACATGAAGCACTTGACTCTGTCTGTGGAGACATGGTCAGGCCCATCAATTTGCTCAACCAGGATTATCTATATATATCTAACTCTCAGTGTCTGTCGTGTACATCGCGATTTGCTTAGTTGTGGCGCCGGCTCTGCAGTCCTTCGCCAACCAAATAAAGCAGAATTGCCAATGGACAGTGCACTGAAGTGTCACTTTTGACACTGTGTCACTTCAGTTCACTGCACGGCAACACTCCGCCGCCGAGGGTGCAGGAGCCGGCGAACATGGGGATGGCCGGCGGTGCAAGAAAGAATGTGCACGCACGCGATTTTTTATCGTGGACAGCGGGGATATCCGGAGACGTCATATATGAATTCTCTTGTACAACGAGCTATAGAGCTTGGGGGGTATTGAATCGTTTGTGGGGTTTGGATTGGGTGAGGGGGACGGGAGAGCGTGAAGATGCGAGGACGTGTTGTCAACCACGTCCAGCACCCGTTTGCCGTCGAAAAGTTGTAATAATAGTCAGTAAAACGGTTGAAAGATACGACTTACTTGTTTGCATATCTCTCCGGGATCCCAGTCTGTGCGCCTGCATGCGTGGTGTGAAAAGAATATTCGATTACGATCGAACGTCCCGCACATCCACTTCCGGTCATCCGGTCATCCGGACGACCGAAACTGCCAAAACATGTCCACATCTGGACATATTCGTGGCGCAGAAGCCTTGGCTTGAGTCCTGGAAAGCCCACCTCTTGGGCTTCGCTGGGTCGGGCTTTTCTGGCCGTGCTAGCTTTAAGCCCGCCCCAGCACATCACTACAAAGAACATGGTGGAAAGTTAAGATAGTCGGAATATGAAATAATCATCAGCGGGCATGATAGCATTGATACAACATGATACAAAACACTCGTCACATCCCTATAAATCCCGACACGCACAGCACAGGCTTTAGGCACAACCCGTCCAATGTACGAATGCCAGAGCAATTGACGCCTGCCAGTGAGCGCTGAGCGCTGAGCGCCTGAGCTGCTGTAAATTGATGATGATCTGATCTCATTGGCCCCGACTCCTCCTGGGCGAGCGCAATATTATTGCAAGAAAGGCAGTTACCAAGGAACCCAAGGACAACCCAAGGACAACCTTTGAAATTCTGCAAAGATAGAGATTGATTTCGACAACACGAATGATGCAAATGACGCTGGTGACTCAAGCGGTGAGCGTATTTTGCGTGAAAAGATACGGTGTGGTGGCACTGCGGGCATTCAATTATAGGGTTCAGCCCCAGTCCGTTCGATTCCATTGATGCAGCAGCTTCAGTGCTTTGCACCTGTATTTATGATGCTTCCAGTCGGCCGCTTGGCAGTCCTAAACGCATCAAATTAGAATGACGCAGCAATCACGGCCGTGGGTGAAGACTAACCCGTGTACATTATTTCGTTTGGCACTCTGTGTACCGCTTGGCAGCTGATGCAGCTTATAAGGAGTCCGCTAACACTTCGGTCTTTGAGCTGTTGGTTGAGGGCCCACAGCTCGTTCAACGAGCAAGGTATATTCTGTGACGTTTTAGCACACCGCCGCCTAATATTCAGCCGGATGAACGCACCTCGACATCTGACGCCTCATTGACTCTGATACCAAGTTGTCCGTCCATAAAATGTTTTGGGCGTGCATTGTTTACGAATATACCACTGATGTGACAACCTTTGGAATCTTCATCTGCATCTTCAGCGTAGAATGCAGCTAGGATGTCGGGTCCCGATGACCAGATAAGGGATCAGACCAAGGGGGGGCGGGGTTGCCGAATCACTGGTGTTGAATCCATAGAGAGAAGCAAGAGAAAAGTACAAGTGGCATGGGCGACTGAACTAACGTGACACGTGACACGTGGCTAATATGTACCGAACCCTCCCTCACAGAGGTCGTGGGAGTCCTGAGTCGACTCGTGCCGTACTACATACTAACTTATATCCCAATCTCTGGGTCGCTCTCACCCGAAACATTTTCGTCTCGGGAAGGTTCGGCACCTAGAATGCCCTCACGCCATGTTAGAATGCCTTCATGCCATGTATCTAGGTCCCACGGTTTAACTGGCAGGCCTTGCGCTAGTTGAAATCCTCTCTGCAGCGAATGTTAGAACCTTGCCCCTTCAAGACTTGTTCATGCGTGAGCAGGCTGCTGCAGTCACTTACCTGAGAGCAAGGAGTGGAAAAGCATCTGAAGCAGAGTGTCATCGTCAACAAGGTAGGAACCGCAGCGAAAAGTTTCCTTACGCCCAGCATCTATTGTGCACGCTGACAATCGCGCCCACACAGCGTGCGCTGCTGCTACTGGAACCTCTCCCTGCCAATGTCAATGCCATGCGTTAAAATTGCGCCCCACGCTCCTGGTGAGTCCACCTCTGCATGGCAAATTGTCGAGGCTGATTCAGAGTCGATCAAAGCGATGAGCATCCGTTGGCCCTCAGGCTGTGACGTTGTAGTATAGAACGAGTTGTTGGGTACGAATATGCGATCTTGCCCATGAAGGATGTATAGAGAAGGAACAATGTCGGTGTCCATGAAGTATTGTGACAAACGAAGTTCTACTAAATTCAGAGTTCGTTTAAATTTGCAGCATGGCCTGAATAAACAAACTTGTACAAACCAGTACAAACTGCGCCGGTGGCCCATATTGGAATCACAACATGGCATTTTCTAACGTATATCTTTCAAAATGGATGATACATGTAAGATTGGCCTTTGAGCAATGTTCTTAATGGTGCTCATGTTTCTTACAGACTTCGACCCAGATAAAACTGCCAGCAGCCAGACAGACATACTAAGTTTTCAAAAATACGTGTAACGTCCTGAAGGCGGGGCGCAACGTCTCCATTGCAAGGTGGATCGTGTTCAAGAAATGGTCCGGAACATTCTCTACCTATGCGCTAAATGGATCTATGAAGCCAACATTGTCCACGCCTTGGACAGTGCAGTTAAATCAGTGAAGTGTGAAGTTACAGTCAGATCATCGCGCCATTTATGCATCTTCTACTGACATTGAATTGCTTTCGAGTCAGACTAGAGCATAGCCTCGGCCCAGATGGCTGAATTCACCATACCATGGAGCTTGCGTGCATTGTCAAACCACCACGATACACTCGCCGCTGATCTAATGGTCCGGGAAGCCAAGTTAGGGATCCCTCAATTTACGCGGGCCGCTTCGAGGTCGACGTGATGTCATTATCACTACAAATGATATGGTGGAAAGACAAACAAAGTCGGAATTCAAAGTAATCATCGGTTCACGTCATACAAGACGTTTGTCATATCCCCATAAATCCCATACACGCATAGGCTTTAGGTATATGTAATCCGTAGTCAAATGTGTGAAAGTTAGATCAATTAACGGCTGAGCTCATCTGAGCTGCTATAAATGATAATCTGATCTCATTAGCCCCGACTCCTCCTGGGCGAGCTCAATACCACCGCAAGAATGGGTGTACTCAAGGATGGCATTTGACATTCTGCAAAGACAGATATTGATTTCTAGCCCCCAAAATAACACGAACCCTGGAAATGACGCTGGCGACTCAAGCTGTAAGCGTATTTTGCGTGAAGAGACACGGCACTGCGGGCATTCAATTATAGGACTCAGCCCCAGTCTGTTCGATTCCATTGATGTAGCAGCTTCAGTGCCTTGCACTTGTGTTTATGATTCTTCCAGTCGGCCGCCTGGCAGTCCTGAACGCATCAAATTAGAATAACACAACAGTCACAGCCGTGGGTGAAGACTAACCCGTGTACAGTATTTCGTTTGGCAGTTTGTGCACTGCTTGGCAGCCGGTAGATCACAATTAATGCAGCTTATAAGGAGTCCGCTATCACTTCGGTCTTTGAGCTGTTGGTTGAGGGCCCACAGCTCGCTCAACGAGCAAGGTATATTCTGTGACGTTTAACACGCCGCCGCCTAATATTCAGCTGGATGAACGCACCTCGACATCTGACGCCTCATTGACTCTGATACCAAGTTGTCCGTCCATAAAGTGTTTCAGGCGTGCATTCTTTACGGCCAATATACCACCTATGTGACAACCTTCGGAATCTTCATCTGCATCTTCAGTGTAGAATGCAACTATGAATTGTGTGCCGATCTTGTCCCGCACTCGGAAAATAGGTCGCCCCCAAGAAACCTGCGCCTCGACCTATCCGAAACCTGTGGGGTCAGGACCCAGGTAACGTGGTTGCCAAGTCTCCTTGCCTGAGTCAATACAAACCAGCTTTCTCCCGGTTCAGGCGGCAACACAGGGGACTACGCGATGAGCAGAAAGCGGTACATGTATTTGTGTTCGAGACTCACATGAGCGGAATCGGGAAAGGCTATGATGTCGTCTAGATTGAGCGCATACGTGGTTTGCGTGCCTGCTGCCATATCCTCGTTCGTGTTGGCCTAGACAGTACTCCCAGGAAATTTCAAAGGCGCAAAGGCAGAGCGAGCTCCAGGTATAAGTGACGGTCAAGAACAACCCAACCTGCGACGTCCGACGGACCAACTACTCGACTGCTATGGGACACCAAGGCCCCACAGCCACCGAATACGCTGCTCACTATCTTATTATCTGGTTGCTGGATCTTGGTTAAATATGTCTGAACTCAGCACTCAATGTGCAGTATCTGCCAGTACTCTGGGGGATCTGCTAGCTCAACTTCCTGTCGCGAAGGCGCCCTTGGAGTCGTGGACAAAGATCGAGGCAACCGCTCAGAACCTAGCTAACGGTCTTCGGACCAGAGATGGTATGTCTTCATTGGCGTTTATACATTACTCGAGCTCACAATGTGGAGTGGGTTTATTCAGAGAAAAATCATACGGCGCTTGGACGTACATTGCTCCCTCGAACCCTGACCTCGCTGTTGAAGAGCTCTGTAAGCGATTCTTCCATCCCTGCAACGGGACACGAAGCTGCCGTTTTCGAGCTCCTCCGCATTGGCGCAAATCTTGCCATGGACCATGGTAGGCCATTGAATGCCATGTTGTAGGATCTACGCACTGAAACTTTATGCCTTGTATAGATGAGAACAGAGGACATCTTCTGGAAGCTGGCTTCCCGCAAGAAGTCGTCTCATTGCTGGAAGGCTACGTCTCCACCATTCCCGATGACTTTACATCTCTTCGAGAACCTCTACCCCTCACTATACCCCATTTGAGAATCATCAAAACCTCTATCGGAGCTCTATTGAACGCCGTCATTAGCAGTGGTTGGTGTCCCAATACTTCAGGGTGCCGTTTGAGCTGAAGATACCTGCGCAGACGCGGTTCGATCACGCCTAACCTCTCTTGATGCCGCAAAGACGCTGCTGCAGCTAGCTGTGGCCATATATCCTGCAGCCGCTTGGATCACCGTGGAGAAGATACCCGACACTGCGGAAGGGGATCTCCAAGAGTCGTGGGATCTGAGAAGCGGCCTTTCAAACTGGGCTTGGAGGACGATAGAGGAGCTCAAAGACGATGGTAGGTTCTCTGTGATAAGCACGGATTCAATCTTGACGAGTTCCCCCAGCCCACCCCGTCTTCAACCCCGATATCTTGCCCTTCCTCACACCAACGCTGCTGGCGTTTATACCACCATACGCGAAGCCTGCTGCCGCATCCTCGCACCCGCAACCCTCGCCGGCGCGTGCAGCTCTCTTGCGGACCGATTACGACGTGCTGGAGGAGATATGCACGCTGCTCGAATCGCTCGCTCTCGATGTCGAAGATGTCCGCCTATCTCTTGCTCGCGGAGTCCTCTTCCCAGCCGAGCACAGCGGCGTCCCGTGTCTCTCCCACATCCTCAACTTTATCGAGAAAGGCGATTATCCGCCTCTGTGGTCCGAGTCAGGCCTAGATGCAGCATACGAGAAGAAATTTGACATCTGCAAGGCGGCGCTCATCAAAGCTGTTGTTGAGGTTTCGGGTGAGGACAAGAACGAGGATGTGCTGTGGGACGAGACCGAGGAAGATCAACCTGGAGGGGCATTTGTGTGCCGAATGGTAGACTGGGTACGGAGCTATGCGCAGGGCCATTCCAACGGGAGAGATGATCTGGTTATATGTGCCACACTCTCCCTTGGGAACCTTGCGCGACGAGGTAAGCCGTCGCTGCTCATAGTCGTTTCGAGCAAGTTAACACATCTCTTCCAGAAACGCATTCCACAGCCCTTCTTACTCCTCCCCATTCCATTGCATCACTTCTCTCTTCCGACACCTTTTTGTCACCGGCAACTGACATCAAAGTCAAACATGGGGTCGTCGGCCTTCTTAAACATCTCGCGCAGTCCTCGGGAAACTCGCCTACGAATCGAACGGCACTCGACGAGTCTGGTGCACTTCAGAAATTGGTCCAAAGTGGAATTTGGGCTCAGCGAGGGGATGCAATGGCAGAAGTGGTTCAAATGGGGGCCATTGGTGTCGTGAAGCACTTATGCAACAATAGTGGTGAGCAGCGAACACTCTGGATACTACGCGCAAAATTCCTGATCTGCCGACAAAAGTGGAAAACTCGTATGCCTTGGCTCTGAAAGACGCGGACGCCCCGTCAGGCATCGCGCAGATCGTCTTGCTCGTGCAACAATCAGACACGATAGCGATCAAGAGCGAAGGGACACGTGTTCTCGTCAACGTCATAAAATCGTTGTGGGCTAGTGATGCCAAGCTGGACGAGGCACATAAGCAATTGCGCCTCAATGCAATCGCGGCTGTGCTCGAAACTTCTTCGGCGCAGATCCTTGCCAGCTTAGTGGGGCGAAGCATGAAATATCCGCTTCTAGTAAACGAGGGTGTCGTCGCTTTGACGTTACTCAGCACACATAAAGACGGCAGTGAGTGGCTCAGTCGGGGGCTCGTATATTCACTGACGCTGATCAAATCTAAGTTACATCGGTGTTGAATGCCATCCTCGCACCGCTGCCTGTTGAAGCAGCCCCTGCATCAGGGGCAGGATCCATACCCGGATCTGCTCCCATCAGCGAGGCCGGTTCGCCTGTTATC
Source organism: Athelia psychrophila (assembly GCA_001630335.1). Lineage (NCBI taxonomy): Eukaryota > Fungi > Basidiomycota > Agaricomycetes > Atheliales > Atheliaceae > Athelia > Athelia psychrophila. Next base: position 298,519 of record KV417524.1, on the reverse strand, counting down.
ATGTCCCCAACTTCGGCGTCCTCGCGAATTCCCACAACTCGCAGGGCTCTAGATCGACTTGCTGCGGTTCTTCGGAACCAATCGTCTGCCGATGCCCACCGGCCAAATCCTTTGACGTTCCCCGTTGAAGTGAGAGCCAATGTGTGCGCACTGCTTGGTCAGGTTGGCAAAGTTGCTTCTGGAGACCAGGCGGAACGGTTGGATACGGCTGTGAAGAGCACTCTGGAAGATCTGTCCAAAGGGGCCGGTCAGGGGAGAGATGGTCTGCTAGGGAATTGTGCGAAAAAGGTATTAGACGGATGGGCTACAGCTAAATAGATAATAAAATTTCTGGAGAGGACATGACATGAAAGACTTGTGTCAGAGCATTCTGACTCAGCATGATTACTGCTTCGCTGACCAGGCTGCGATATATGTTCCTCAATGGGTTATTCCCCCTGATTTCAACCAGGTTGGATGCTTCCTCTCACTCGCTTTGGCGGGTCTATAAAGGTCGGCTCAACTGCTGGCAAACAATTACATGTTCAGAGCTGTCTCTTTACTCATCCTCGCACTTGCCGTCACATACATCCTTCTTGATCCCCCCACTTCTACTCGCAACCAGTCTGAACCAATGGCCGTCTCAACCATATCCCGAAGCGTAATAAAGAAACTGCTCTCAGTAGAGACTCCAGAAGGCGCAGGGGCCCTCGTGCGACGCAGGTCAGAGTTACGATCTTTCAGGCAAGCTTCGTTGCTGACTTGCATGGCAGCATTGGAACAGAAGGCCTGCGTTCCCTTAGCCCCTTTTTGCTTCTCGATCACTTTCACGTCGCTAAGGGCGCCGGCTTCCCCGATCATCCCCACCGAGGGCAGGCCACTGTCACGTATATGTTGGAAGGAGCCTCTCAGCACGAAGATTCTGAGGGACACAGAGGCACGATTGAACAAGGAGGCGTCCAATACATGGTGGCTGGAAAAGGTGAGTATCATCAAACTCAGATCCCCTGGAATCGCTGCTGAGGACATTGTGGACAGGTATCATCCATGCCGAAATGCCCGTACATGCACCTGGGTTACCAGAGCCCAGAGGTCTTCAACTGTGGGTTGATCTCCCCAAACAGGTAGGACAGGATATTCTGGATTATCGAGTCCGTAGCTAATTTATTTGACACAGTACAAAATGATGAACCCAAGTACGTGTCGGCTAACCATCGACTGTCCAATTATGCTTATACATCGCTCATGCAGCATACCACGAACTCGGACCCAAAGAGATTCCTTCGGCGTACCCTGAAGGAAAGGCCGGACCCGTCAAGATCAAAATCATAAGTGGCAAGAGCTATGGCGTGGAGTCCCCGGTCAAGGCTGTCGGTGGCTGCTGGTACTTCCATGTTATCTTCAATGCCAAGAGCGCGATATTCCAGGAAATACGTTAGTGCTATCCATCGCTGGGCTAACGTTCACGCTCGTGCTCACGCCTTTTCTGTACAGCCAAAGGCTGGACATCGTTCATATACATCCTGAAAGGGTCGTTGAAAGTCGGCTCGGATACTGTGCAGCAGAACCAGTTCTATACACTCGTACTCTCCGCAAACGAAACCGAGGACGGGGTAGCAATTGAAGCCACAGATGACACCACAGAATTCATTTTGGTCGCTGGTGCTCCTTTAGACCAGACTGTGGTCCAATATGGCCCTTTCGTGATGACCACTCGCGAGGAAATTCAGGAGACACTCGTCGATTGTGAGTGACTCTACTTCTGTCGAGGCGCTAGTTTATTAATTGCATGCCTTGTCAGATCAAACAGGGAAAAATGGGTTCGAGAAGGCTCGTACTTGGAAAAGTGTTATCGGCAACTAATATGTACTTGATCTTGTTAGTAGCTTATGCTGCGCAACTTGTTCAGAATGTCAAATAGATCTTCGCTGTAGTGATTGCGTCCAGTCATTGTGAGATTGCATTCAACTCTGTCCAATGCGTGAAAGAAGTCCCTGCTCGCCAAATACAGCAAGTATGTGTACTTACAGAGCGTAGGCCCGTATTTCTTAACTACAATTTATGTCTGATCTCTTTCGCAGCTAGCTGCCTGAATCTCTCTCCCGGCACTCCACTCGCAAACCGTTCCGCCTGAGCGTACGACTCCCTCAAATTGACCGCGTCCGGATCATTTTTGTCCTTCAGACCCGTCTTGAGTAGATGCTTCACCACCAGGAGAGCGGTCGGATCCAGGCCCGCCAGTTCGGACAGGACCAGGGCCCTGATAGACGCGTGGAAGTCTGGGACCGATTGAGCTGGGAGTATTTTGCTGGGGTGTGATAGCTGGTCAGCGAAGAGCCGCGGTTTAGCTTAGATCCTCACTTTAAGAAACCGCAGCTCAGAAGGTCTTGGGCTTCTATTTTCTTGCCCCAAATCAAGGCCTCATTTGCCTTGGCCAGTCCCACTGAGAATACTTGTCAGCCGCGGAGAAGATGAGGGCACTTGGAAGGCATACTTCTGTTAACAAAGCTAGCGCTGGAGCCTCCTTCTGCGATGATCCCTGGACTGTCTGTGAGCATAGCTGCAACATATAAGAATACCGCGTGACTTACCGAGAAATGTGAAAGGCGTCATGAGCCATACATTAGGCATGGCATAGATGAACTGGGTACCTGCGCGTTAGCTACGGGCAAGTTGGAGACCAAAATGCACCAACATCAAAGTATCCTAGAAACGCTAGAGAGTGGGTCAACAGGTGCATTTGTGTGAAATGATTAATGTAGATTCAAACCTGCTGATATTCCCATTACAGGGCCATTGAGAGCCGCAACGCTGTCCATTTACTGTCAGTCGGCGTATTCCTGCACCGGAATGGAAGGACCTCACAGAATCTTCCTATGCGAGTAAAGCTGCGTGTGAGAAAGTAAGTGCTGAGGTGGCGTTAAGGCTAAAGAGAATACGAACAGCATGTCCAACGTCTGTGGTAGTCCGAGATACGTTGGTAGTGAAACTTTTGCGGATAGTATTCTTGGTAGTATTCTTGGTAGTATTCGTGCGACGGTTGACATCGGTCCCTCTGCGCAAGAGCACCTTCAGTCAATTTCAACTAAAGCCCAAGTGCAGATGTAGGCTCACGCGCAGAACCACTTCCCGGTAGCTAAATATGTCAAGGTTACTTTTGGTACGTCGGAGAGTCAACTTTACTCACCTTGCCAAACGGTAATAAGCACATCATCCCGCTTGTCGATTTCCCTCAGGGCCTCGGCAAATTTGTCGTATCCTTCATTCCAACGGGTTATACTGTCAGTTTGCCTGAATGTGCCCGGAGAGCGGTCTGCACGGACCGTCCGCGGTTATTGCGTTTAATGCATGGGGACGATTAAACGTTATGGTGGCAATTCTGTCTGATATCTGCACGTCTATCTCACTCATAGTGAGTGATTGTGGTGGGTGGTCAAGTGAGTATCGGTCAAGTATCGGTCAACTTAAGTATCGGTCATGTCGTGCGGGGTCGGGCCAGGGTCGGGCCACCGGTTGCCGGCGATTGACGCCGTGTACAATCATGCTCAAAACAAATATTGCACATCCTTCAAGTCATTTCATGCATATGCGTTGTCTAATATTAATGTTACCAACAACATATACAGGATAGGGTAGTGCTGTAAATCAACCAGCCTTGCTCTTTTTGGTTTTTCGCCGAGCTCCCTTTGGTCCATCTTCTTCATCACTATCTCCAGTCTCCTTCATCCCATCCCACACCTCTTCGTCTTCACTGTCGCTGTCATCGTCTGAACTCTTCTTTTCAGTTGGCCGGCTAGAGGTAACCTCACCATCCCAAATAATGACGGTGGGGGTGGTCTTCATGTAGACCTTTTCCAGCACATCTCCTTTTTTCTCGACCTGCTGTCCGGCTTCCTGGGGTGGGAGTGATCTACTGTGGATGCGAGTGAATCGATCGAGAGAAACCGATGCCATGAACGTCGGGGTAGCCGCAATAGAGGTCGCTGCCCCTGAAAGACCTAAGCGAACGGGTTAAGCAGGGCGGTAATCAATGGTTAATACACTGGTCGCACCTTTATAACCGCATAACACTGAGCCATTACGCAGATCCAGAGAAAAGAGGTTACATCCGGTATCGGTCACGAATACTTCGCTGCGAAATCCGGGGTCAATTTTGGCAGCTCAAGAGTGGTTTCCAGTTTGCTTACTGTTCCGCGAATCCTTTCTCTACGGTCTTCACACCTCCCATTTTCCCTACACCTTCCCAGTCGGCGACGGGCCGCCTCGCCGCACGCGTATCATATCTGCGGACGCTTCCCAGATGCGTCCCCGTCAACAAGCCATGGTGGCTGGTGGTTGAGAGATATGTAAGCGACGTGATTTTTACTGGTTGGCGGAGTTGCAAAGCATCGTGTGGGACCTGTAGTTGCAAGAGCTCAGCAGACGAAAGACGGCGAACTTGGGCAACAAACATTTTTAGCCCGCCATAATTCACCAGGGAATAAGGTATCGCCCCGTTTCCTCTTCTTCGCATCGGTTTCGGCAATCTTTTCTGGTGCAGGTGAAAATGCCCGAGTCGTGTCCCACAACGAGAGTTCGACTTCGTCACCGCCGTACGCGAAGGTATTTTGATCAGAAGCGATACGCCAGTCAAATAACCGAGTTGGCAGGGCGGCCAGCTTGTGGGCTACGGATGAACTTTCTTCGTCTAGGCGGGTCATGCGAAGTGCTCCGTTCGACGTGCAAGAGTATATCGTCCTGTTAGAGTGTAAGTATATTGAAAATATCATCTAACGACGCGACATACCTATCAAAGGCGGCAAGCCCAACATAAGTTTGATCAGGCTTAAGCCTGGTCTCTTGCCATACGTTCAACGGTTTGAAGCTATCATCCGCGTGCAATGTGGAAGCGGAAACAGATCCATCAGCGAGTGCTGCAGCAAGCTTCCTTTGAATAACATTGTAAGCAATCTCGCCATGGTTTCATATAGCGGTCCTACAATTTTGGGGCCGTTGGAGGTGGACGCGATCGCCAAACGCTGGACGGTCTTCAGCTTGCCAGTGGCTGATCCATCGTGAACAGTCTTCAACTCTGTTTTGAGTTCCGCATCGGCAGAATATTTGAAGACCTTTATATTGCCCAGTTCGTCGCCAGTAATGAACCTGGACATGAGTGTGGATAGAGCTGAAGCAGAAAAAGTTTGTCGGTGGATTTAGTAAGATGATCTTTGACACGCCGTACAGACGTGACTTGACTTTAACCCCACAGTTGCCGCTCGTTACTTGGTCATGGACGGTCCGCTGAAAGAGCTGGTAAAGCTCGAGAAGCTCACAGATAACGGCTCTGGAAAAGGGAAATCTGCATCCATAGGCACCTCATTGGATTCATTATTGCAATCTCTCCGTGATGTCAAGGACCGACTTGAAGCTGGGACTGAGACTGGGGACACCTTCAGCCAACTCTCCAAGACGGTGGAAACAAGGAAGAAAGAAGTGGATGAAAGGCAGAAGGAGATCTATAATTCGCTTTCTCGGTTTGGAAAGGCTCTAGACAAGGCGAGCTCAGTGCTACTATCATCATCGCTAAATCCTTACGCTTTGACAGACATTCACCAGCTCTTTACCAAGTTATTCGCCCCTCTTCACGTCAGAATCATCCAAGACAGAGCTGGAACGTGCTGTTGCTATTCATCTGCTCAGGAGCGGCCAGTTCGATACCACAAATACCTTCCTAGAGGTTAGTCTGGTGGTGCTCTCGTGATGCGCATGTTTAACCTTTCACAGGAGTCCGAACTGGAGATCTCACAGGACCTCAAATCATGTTTCATTGATATGCATAGGATTTTGACGGCCCTTCGAGGCTATGACATGATACCTGCGTTGGAGTAAGCTTTGCGTATCTCCCCCATAATCGCGATATTAATTGCGGCTGAACAGATGGGTCATGCGAAATCGACCATTTCTCAAATCTCGCTCGTCGCCCCTTGAATTCTATCTTCATCGATCCCGGTATATTCGCATGCTCCTCTCTTCCACCCCTGCCAACCAGGTCTCCGTGATCTCATATGCGAATGCCATGCTGCGCCCATTCCACAATGAACAGCCTGTGGAGTTTAGACGGCTGATGGCTTGTATAGCTTACCTCCCCGAAGCCAAGCTTCGCACATCACCATATGCGGATCTTACGTCTCCGGCCCTCCACGAGGACCTGGAGCCCCTATTCGTGAAAGAATATTGCGCTTCGCTTGGTATGAGTAGGCAGGATCCCCTGCGGGTCGTTGGTGACATTGGGGGAGGCGGGGCATTGGCCAGGATCGAGAAAGGCAGGAAGGTCATGCGCGAGCGGAAGAGCGAATGGAGCCAGACAGATGAACTTCCAGTAAAGTCCATCGTCCTCACGTATCCGAAAAGCATGCTAACGCTACCGAATAAGATTGAAATACCTTTGCCACCGGAAAATCGCTACCATTCCATATTCGCATGTCCTGTTTCCAAAGAGCAGTCAACGGAGCGGAACCCTCCGATGATGATGCCCTGCGGACATGTCTTGAACAAAGACAGTCTGCATAAACTGAGTAAACCGCCTGGCGTTGGGTGAGTATCGTGCACTCTTTCCCCTCACCCACACTAAATTCTCTCGACTCATTGTGACTGCAGACGCGTCAAATGCCCGTATTGTCCAGCGGAATCGTCATTGAGCTCTGCTTTGCGTGTCTACTTCTAGTGGCCATTGCTTGAATATATTTATATTTTTCGATCTACTGTATATGTACCATGTAGCATAGATTTTCTGCAGCGCAGTAAATGCACCCCTGATCAAGATATACATCTACTACTATAGGACGCGTGACGCTGCCGGCAGCTGATGCAGTATTCCCATTAAAGCAGTACTGAATCTCGAACTTCCGAACCCGGTTCCAACCGTTCCTCGCCGAAGTTCTGATCATGAGTATTTGCTTGCGTGCGGCATTTATCGCATCTCCGCTGCGCCGCTAACATGATAAGGTGGGCACCAACCAAGCACCAACGGATTTTGCGCGTGGTTCCCAGTCATCAGACCCAGATTTAGCACCCCACAAACGACTTGATCCGCGCTTTCCACCGCCGCGCAGCATCTTACGTTTGGAGAGAGGTGCCACTCTTGGCGTACTCTCGGAAAATCTCCCACTTCCGTGCTGCGCACCCTTGGGAACCCCTGCCAATGCGCACCCTAGTCCCTGGTAGCTCCGAAACTTTGTGCTGTTTAGGTTGCTAAGGCCTCTTTTAAATTCCCATCGGTCCTGAATTCGGTGTTCTTACTATGTATGTGCTGTACATGTGCTGTAAAAGCATCAATTGAAGAATTGGCTGTGTGCATAAGGACACGTGGCAGTGCAAACAACAAGATGGATAAATAGCGCGCATCTTCTCTCGGTTCAAAAACACTTTCCCCAACTTCAAAGCACACCATGGTAATTATGGACTCTTCTACCACTGCGGACAATACTACTGTCGTCGCGGGACCCTCGTCCGAATCTGAGGGCAAGCAACGCGGCCGTGGCCGATCTGCCAGTCATAGTGATACCACTACACACCGTGACGTACCGCCTGCAAAGAACCAGACCATCCCCAATGACTTCGTTCGCGCCGCGGATTATTCTTTGGAAGAGAGGCCATTCTTTGTAATCATTGGCCACGACGGTTTGATTGGTGCCCTTCAGAAATTGGACAAGCAGCTGGTAGAAGTAAGATTCACATCATTTCTTGATCACACTTATGGCACTAACGAACTTATGTTGAACAGTCGGGAAGAAATAAAATACTATCGAACAAGAAACCAGTCAGCTGGATCGGCAAGGAAGTTGCCCCGGGGCGATTTGGCATCATCAACCATGGAGGCCTTCCCAAGATCTTGACAAAACCAGGCCGCTACCCTGGCGCTCCCTTGCGCAATTGGTGGGCTCGCTCTTTTGCTGGCACTCGAGGATGTAAGTCATGGGCTGTTAAAGCTCTCCCGGTTTCTTGATGTTAAGCCTTCGTGATTGCGTTTAGTGTCAGACGCCATTGTCGAGTATCAAGGATTGACTGTGGTGCAAGTGTCGCAGAATCAAGCTGCTGTCATCTCCGACCCCCAGAATCGCATTTTTGTTGTCAAGAACTCTGGCTTCGTGGCCTTTGCAATTGAAGGTACGTTCTCGATAATGACTTATCTATGAAAACGAATTGACGTTGTTCCCAAGGCACTTATGACGTTCTGGCTATTATTGACCAGACCCATTTACCCAATGTCATCAAAGATTCAAGCACTGGCGTCACATTGGGCTCGTAAGCATATATATTACTCCATTGCATCCTCTCGGCTCTAATTTTACGCAGGACACATGAAGTCAAGATGAGAAGCTCCAATGGCGAGCAATACCATGTTGCACTTTTGTTCGTCGCTTTGTTTTTGATGGATGCACACATGCTTACCCATTCGTTCTACATAGCTTAAACATACCTGCGAATAATTGCGCAATCTTACAAAAAGGCGACGACCTTGAACTCCTTCCTGCCGGACAGCACTACATCACGAACCCTGATGTAACTCTCCGCGGAATGTTTACACAGGGTGAAAACCAGATGGAAATGCCCACCAAAGACATGTAAGTCAGGCGATTTCCATCCGTCTGAAACGAATTTGACCCCCAAATGAAGCTTTACGCGGGATCAAGTTCCAGTCAGCTTGAAAATCTATCTCAAGTGGCAACTGGTTCACCCATTGAAATTGACGGCCCACGGCTACCAAGCTCCTTTCGACGCGTTAAAGTGCGTATATGTGACAATGTTGCCTGTGGTCTTATCTCACATAATATAACAGAGACAAAACCCAGTCTATCCTAACCCAGATCGTAGCCCATCTCGACTACAGCGCAATGGTCAAGCAAAGATCTCTTGGCCCGGACAACATGGAAGACGGGAGCGACCCCTCATCCGCGTTTTTGGATGCCCTCAGAACTCGGGCCATGGATGAGATGCACGAAGCCGCACTTGAGTATGGTATTGTGCTCAAAGACTTGGCAGTTATCGACAGGCAGTTCAAGGGTATGTCTGATTTTGGCGCCCACTTGGATAGTCTGATTTAATTGCACGATTTAGGTGAAATTGCTGCAACAATGGATAAACTCACCACTCGAGCTCTACAGGCGCAAGTTGAAGCTGCTGTGAGTCCGCCCACCTCCTTTTTCTCTTGTTCGTGATGTTGATTTTAATTTGATTGTAGAACGTGGACCGAGAAAATAGCAACAAAGTGAAGCAAGAGGAGGGTGCTTTGAGTGTTGCTCACATCAAAGCGAAAGCTCGCAACGTGAGTTACTCTCAATACATGGGCGGTCTGACCAGTACTAACCCATATTCAGACCCAAGCGGATTCAGAGGCTTACGCGATTGTAGCAGCAGCGAAGGCGCAAGCTGAACGTACAAAGATCGAAGCAGAAGCGCAATCGGAAGCCATTCGTCTGACAGCAGAGGCCGAGGCCAAAGCCATTCGCATCAAGTCAAGCGCTGATTCCGAAGTCGTGGATCCATTCGCGCGTGAGATGGAATCCAAGCGCATGGAGGTGCTCCGTGTCCAGGCGTTCGGGAACAGGACCGTCTTTGTACCCAGCGATAGTGCTGGTGCTATGATGGGATCCTCTATGGCTGCCGGTATGGCAGCTGGAATGGGTACCGACGCAAGGCATACACAGTGAATGGGTTGACTGGCCACTAGCAACATATTTATGGCGGACATTGCATATCTCTATCTATCTTACAGTTACTAGTCTGTATTATTTTAAATCTTCATATACCCATCTGCATCGCATTATGTCACTATCAAGGTCGCCTTTCCTGGCACGCAGTTACCACGAGCTGCGGATCCGGAGGTTCAAGGCCAAAGTGCTGTTAAAGGCTCCCCGCCACATGCAGGTGTTGAATAATATGCCGCCTTGACCGCCTTGAGTCGGCCTCTGGGCTGGAGAGGTACAGCTGAGACAAGGCGCAGTACGCGTATGTCCCCAAACAGCGCAGTGGGCTGTGCATGATGACTCGAAAGATTGAGAATCAGCCAGATGAATCCGAACTGTTATTAGTGTTACCAAATCGGTCTAGTTCGGTGCTTTCCATCACACGCGGCAGTAGACCTTGAATCGCGCCCCCCTTCCACCACCTGCTACTTAACTGCTGCCTCTTGTGTATCATCCCGACTGCCACTTCTTCTCCTCCATCCACAACCATCTGTGCCATTTATCATGCGATCCAAGTTCAAAGACGAGCACCCCTTCGGTTCGTTTGCGTCCGCAGCTTCGTAATTAGGCAGCTTACTGAAAGTTCATTTCCTTTGTCAGAGAAGCGCAAGGCTGAGGCAGAGCGCATTCGACAGAAGTACCCTGATCGTATTCCCGTATGTGTATCCCGCACTGTGTGGGCAGAGTGGGCTTTTGACATTGTAGCGTGATTTAGGTCATCTGCGAGAAGGCAGACCGAACAGATATCCCGACGATCGACAAGAAGAAGTACCTTGTGCCTTCAGTATGTGGTCTATCCCGTATCAATGGTGTTTTGACTGATTCGCTGTCCAGGATTTGACTGTTGGCCAATTCGTCTATGTCATTCGCAAGCGGATCAAGCTTGCGCCCGAGAAGGCTATCTTCATCTTCGTCGACGAAGTCCTTCCGCCCACAGCAGCCCTCATGAGCGCAATATATGAGGAGCACAAGTACGTGCTTGAATTGATACTACCAATTTTGCCCTCTAACTTTGTCATCTAGGGACGAGGATAACTTCTTGTATGTCAGCTATTCCGGGGAGAACACGTTTGGACGGGAAGGATGGGTAGAGCTGCCAATGGATGCGTGATATGTTTGGACTTTCACGACTTTATCTGTTGGCAAGTATTTCAGTGGCAGGCATGGGCTTGCGCGTCGTAATGCAATTGGGCTCATCACATTGAGCACCTCGTAGTTGCACAGTTCGCTCGCTCGCTTCCTGCCTCTTGTTTATTCTTCTGCATCGCTGCGTACTTGCTCGACTTTGTATTATAATCTTGATTTCTCATTTATCAAACTGAACACGTATGGAGACATCTCTGGCCTAGATTGGTGTGATTCGTTGCTGTCTTCGCCTTGTTTGAAGGCCTCACTAATTAGGTGCAACCACATCAATGATGATCAGGGACGGACTGCGTCCACGGCAAAACTCTGACAGCCATGGATTGCCTTCGGATACAACGACGACGAAGACCTTGAACGATCGGGATGTTCCACCCACGTATACCATCGATCTCTCCTTACCTCCAGCCCAGCGATACACCCAACTAGCTACTGATTTCAAGCCGCTGCTTGCCTCTGTTGCTTCCATCTTTGACGATGTATTTCATGCCATGTATCCCAAGATGCCTTTGTCAATGTCAGTTGTACGGCTTCTTGCTCGGAAGGCATTGCGAAGTGTCTACAGCGCAGAAGAGACGGCAGAGCTGCGTGGAATCAGTGAGGTCTCCGGAGTCGAGATGTACCTCCTTATTGCCTTCAATACCTTTTTGGACCTCTTAATGGGCTGCACAAGCGGGGGTGTCAGGACAAAGTCTTCTTCAGGTGCGACAAAGATGCTGCACTTCAGGACTCTCGATTGGGGGATGGATGCTCTTAGGCAGCTGGTGGTACAGCTTGAGTTCGTGGAAAGCAAGGGAGACGCTCCCTTTGCAAGGAGCCTCAGTTACGCAGGATATGTGGGAGTCTTAACAGGTGTCCGGTGAGTGGACAAAGGTGCTCATTCGCGCTGCGTTGTATCTTACTCAACCCCTCTTTCATTAGGAGGGGTCTGTCCATGTCCTTGAACTTTCGACCCACCCACAATGGCACCTCTCTCTTTGAGCGGTTTCGGTTCTATGCCTTCCAGATCATGGTCATTTTGGGGCGGCGGCCATCCATATCCTCCATCTTGCGGCACACATTGTTGACGCCCACCACCACGAGTTTGCAAACCATCGCTTCGGGACTCCCTTCAGTTCCCTCAACCGCCGCTTATCTCATCTTCAGCGATGGCGAACAGACCCTTGTAATGGAAAAGGACCACGTATCAGCCACGCTGATGTACCGCAAAGACTTTATCGTCGCCACCAACCACGACCGAGGCGATGAAGGCCTGGAAGATAATACGGCTCCTGTAAATTCAAGCCCAGTAACACGCAGTATCATTGGCGAGGTGGATGCTTTTCGTGAAGAAAGTGTCGCCCGCAAACGCTGCATCCGACTGGACTGGCAAGAAGCCGTAGAGCTTGCCACTGGCGTTCTTCCTCCTGGTCAAGGTGCACCTGGAGACGCGGATTTGAATTTCAGTGCAGATCAGGCAGACGTAGTGACGTGGCTTGAAGAGTGGCCCATTACAAATGAATGCACTCATTATGCCACCATCTTGGATCCAAAGGAAGGCACCGTCAATTGGTTGAAACGATTTTTGGATCCAGTGGAGTCCTCAGATGGAAGCTTCACCGTCTCCAGCGAGGGCTTAGACTCCGAGTAATTGGTGGTACAAGGTGAATTTACAAGGCGATTGATATATACAAAGCGGCGCCCGCCACCTCATCGTGGCTCCTCTGCCACAAAGTTCATTCCACCGCCCGCACAATGCTTTAAAGTCCCTACCTGCACGAAGATTTTTCTTCCATTTCTTTATTCTCCTCGCACTTTGCCTCCTGTTTTCCCACCAACGTTCCTTTATCCTTTTCGAACCACAATCTATCCAATCGACAATGTTGTCAAATCGCACTGCTCGGTCGGTCTGTGGTATTCTTATGAGTGAGTTCTCTTAGCATTTGGTGGAAAACATCTGTTTCCTCATTGCAAACCTTTTACAGTTTGCTCAACACTCCTCGAGTCCCTGATTGTTGTTCTGTATTTCTTTTCTCTGGGTCTGCTGGGCCCAAACATGCGTTCTGGTGGCGGTCAGTCTTTCCGCAAAGCGCTCATTCCCGCTTATGCTAATGCCACCAATATTGCCATCAGCATTTGAGATCATGCCAGTTTCTTTCCTGATTATCGCGTGGATCGCAAGCATTACCTAGTGCGCTTTCAGTTATATTGTTGAAAACTATCTTGCTCATGGTATATCTTCCAGTGGCATTTACCGTTTGTTCAGCAGTCGTCAGCCCGGTGCTGGTCTGCGAGCGTCATTGGTCACATTTGGTGTCACTTTTATCACCAGTTTGAGTGAGACTTTCAACTTTCCTTGTTCTCACAAATCCCTGACCCTTTTTGCTGCAGTTTCGACAGCTGTCATTACTGTCCGTGCAAGCCAACGCGGAGGTCGCAGTCTATGTGAAGATTTCTCTGCGGCGCAATCAGCGTGCGCGATCGGCTTCAGCATTGTAGTACTCTCCTGGATCGCGACACTAATATGTAAGTACCAACTACACTTTGGTGTGCTCTCGCTCACTCCCAGCTCAGGTGCCGCAGGGTTCGTGATGTCGTATTCGGCCATGAGTGCGATCGAGGTTACGCCTATGCGTCACAACGACAAGGCGAATCGATTGGATCTGATAGCAGCTCCCAAGGCCAAACGGCCGACAACGATCGACAGCTTCGTGCAACAGGTGCCTAGAGCAGTTGTGCGACATGACAATCGATTCTGGACCATGGCTGTGGACCAGCACAATCCACCAAAGGACTTGTTTCATCAATCTCTACCACGATCTTGCCGCAGGCCAGAGGACCTACCCGTGTGGAATGTTTGACTTTCTTTCTGTATCAATTCGCTGTCTACTTCGTTTATTTACCAGCCACTGTATTTCTTTTCTTTTCGTTTACACTTGCCTACTACCCGCATTCATCTCCCCTTTGTATTTCTTTCCTCCTTCTTTTACAACCTACGAAGCTCTGCTTCCCCCCACTGTTAGCCACACATTCCTCACGTCCATCAATATCACCGTCATTAGTACTATTTCACTGCCTCAGAGCTGCCTCAGAGCGTCCGTTGAAAGAAATACAATTGACGGTACATGCTACACATCCTGGTGACGGCGAGCTCTAATAAGGGCCTATTCCTTAGGCAAGAGCCCCGGTGAGCAGATTATCGACATCAGCATTATTGTAAACACCCTCTGCCATCTCTTCCTGATCCCAATAAGAGTCCCATTCATCGACTGGCAGAGGTTCTTCCGTTTCGGCGTCCAGTACATCTTCTGCAGAGCCAACATCCAGCGGCGCAACTTGGGATGAGACCGGTTGGCTTGGGGGGTCATCCAAAGCTATCGTAGCTGGATAAAGGACCGGTGCTGCTTGCGCTTGTGCTCGCCGTGTTTCTTGAGAAACAGATACATCGTCAAGGATGGAAATACCCTCAACAGTGACAATATAATCGAGAGATCTAGGAGGCGCGACGGCGCTGAAAATGATGTTCAGTCGCCGAATCAGGGTCGCGACGTCGTCCTGCCCCTCCGTCGGCGAGCTAAAATCTTGGGCAACAATCTTCTGGACCTTGTTGCCTACAACGCGCACGTCTTCGAGGTGTCGTCTGCGCCCCGTACGGGTCAGCATGATCCGCACGTTCACTTGGTTAGCCCAGACGAGTCCCAGACTGGCTTCCTTGCCGCTTTCACCCGGCACGCTGTCACCGCGGTTGAAGAAACGGGATTGATTGCTGTATACGAGCTCCGCGGTGGCGCTTGATGGGTTCCCTCTGTCAAACGCATCGCCGACTTCGTTGAGAACAAGAATGGCTATGTGGTGCTGACTGGCAAGATTGTGGAGGAGACTCGATATTTCGTAAATTTTCCGTGACCGCTCGACGAGAGTCTGGGTGGTTGTCTTGTCGGAAAGATGGAAGAGCTCAGCGAGGGCGTCAATGACGAGTAGTTTGACAGGCCTAGCAGGGGGGCGGCTGTGCTCCTTGATGAGTTTCGGCAGGAGCGTCGTGAGCACATGAATAAGGAGAGGGATGTTGTTAGTTGGTATCGTTTGGATATTCCCAAGGTCGCACGCCGCAAAAAGCGGACGTGCTCGAGCTATTTCTTTCAGGCGTCCGGTTGGAAGCTCGGAGGAGGTTGGCAGATAGCATGCAGAACCCAAGAGACCGCCTTGCTCTAGAGGTAACTGAACAGCCAGTGAAAGTTGGAGCGCAAATTGCGTCTTCCCCGCCGCACTACAATGCCAAGATTCAACGAGCTTGCCCTGAAAGGAAGGCGACTACACACCTCTCACCGGCCACTTCCCACACAAGGCCTGTTCTGAAACCCCCTCCCAGTGCGGCATCGAGAGAGGAATCGCCCGTCGTGAACGTTTCGGCTTCGGCGAATCCTTCGGCCAGGCATCGTGGCTCGCGGGCATGCGTCTTGCATACACTCGTGATGATTGCTTGCGCTTCTCGAAAGGTAATTTTACATCGCTTTGCGATGTCTGCGGGAGCTCCCAGAAGTAGATCTGATACAGTGAGGACTTGTCCTGGGAGAAGAGATGTCAGGACAAGAGACAAGATGTCAAGGTCATCGAAATAGTACCAATTCTTAAGCTGGTCTTCTGAGACGGTGTCAGGATTGATGTTGAGGTTAGGAGGATAGAATCCATCGCAGTTGATAGGTTGGGGGCGAGATGCAACCTCAGGTTAGTACAACTTCAAATCCGGCCTTGGTATCGGTCACGAGACCATTTTGACGCGACGCGTTGATGGTGTTCATTGACAACGCGTCAATCCAAGTCGACGCTCGTATTGATAGGCCAATGATATGAGCTGTAGTCATTTTGCTTCTCGGCTTGTCAGTAGTACGAGAAGCCCGAGCATCTATAGCTTTATACATGGTAAGGAAGGGAAAATGCAAGAGCGAAAGTATGCAACGAATATGAAGACTAGACTGATTGTACACGGGTTCCACAGCGTTTAGTAGTGAGAAAAGGAGAGTGGGATGGGGGTTTAGAACGGGTAATTCAAAGTGATACTAAGGTATACGGATGGGCTGATAGCCATGCGGAAAACGAGTGTGGTATATATAGTGACCATAAATATGGTTTTTCCTGCTGTAGATACATTGAGTGAAAGCTTCAAGACTG
Source organism: Athelia psychrophila (assembly GCA_001630335.1). NCBI lineage: Eukaryota > Fungi > Basidiomycota > Agaricomycetes > Atheliales > Atheliaceae > Athelia > Athelia psychrophila. Next base: position 282,524 of record KV417524.1, on the reverse strand, counting down.
AAGTATGGTGCGCGTACGTATGTGCTCAAGCACGTCGGAGCCCATCAAGGGCAATCGAAACATCAAATTCGTCTGCGTCAAAGCTCAGCGAGTCGAATTGCAGAGAGTCCAGCCGCATCTCAAAGCTGACATCTTCATCTTGCGGCACATCCGCACTCGAAAGTCGCATTTCAGCCGACGTTCGCCAGTGTATTTTGCTGCTGGGTGTGGGCGGTTCACTGGGAGGGTGTGCGGATTCCTCAGATGTTGTGGAAGGATCGGAGGAGTCCTCATGCGACAGGGTAGGGAGGGATGCTGCGTCCTGCGATGGACGCGGTGTCTCCTGCGGTTCTTCCCCTGGCGCGGGTGCGGAGGAAGAGAATGAGAAGACCCGATGTAAATCGTGAACCGAAAACCGCTTGGATGAAGTTCTTGACGCTACACTCGGCGCCAGCTCTTTGGGTTGACTGGGGTCTGATACGAATACGCCTAGGTCGTCGACGACTACAGGGCTTGGTGTATTTCGCAACTGGGAAGATGATTGGGAGCTTGATGCGAGCTGGGAGGATGGTTGTGAGCTCGATGCGAGCTGGGGAGACGATTGTGAGCTTGACGCGAGTTGGGAAGGATCTGCTAATGTGGTGATGAGATCTGCGTTCGAATGATTTTTTATGCTGAACATCTGCACCAGCCGGTGGGAAGGTTTCCTTGTGAGCATGGGTGATGCTGATCGAGATGGGGAAGGGGTTGGCACAATCTCCTCCTGCGGCAGTGGCTCGGCAGGCTTGGCGCCAATGGAGGCGGAGGCGGGGATGCCCTTGGCAGACGGTTTCCGGCTGGAGGACCCTCTGCCCACGTTCTTGATGGACCGCAGTGCCTTCTGGAATGGCATTTTGAAAGTTTTGGATCGCTTCGTTCGAGCTGTAGGGGCCACCTCCTGGTTGCTCTCGCTCCGGCGAACTTTGAACACCTCCACAACATCCTCCGGCAGCTCCCTGCCACCATGCTGACGCCCTTCGCTGCTCCCATAGCTCATAAAGTTGCGAACACTGTTTGAGCGCTTCTCCGCCTTGCGCGTCGAGCGCACTTCCTCCACCGCCTCATCCATGGACGCCCTTGAGAAGATGGGCGCGACGTTCGCGTCATCTCCTGCGTGGTCGTTCATGAATTCGAGCGCGACATCGATGAATTGCACATCGGAGTTGTCCTGCCCCTCATCAGAGTAGTCAGAGGCATCGTCCGCTGGATTGAAGCAGCACCATGGGGGTGTTTCGGCTCGTTCTTCTTCTGGGGGAAAGACATAAACGTAGGGAACGAAGGCGCGTGGTGTGTGTGGTACGCTTAGTGCGGACGCAGGGGGATTTCTCGAGGGGACCTTGACGAGTTTTGTGGACGATAGCATACTAGACGAGTATGCTGTCCAGTGCAGAATATGAAACGTAATGGAAGAAGAGGGCGCCCGGCTGACCTGCCACTGCGGCCAAGGTGAACCTTTGGGGGTCACGTGTCTACCGCTCTGTATGTTACGCCGAGTATCCATCTATAGATTCTATACCCTCTCTCGTCGGTTCATCAGCACCACGAGGTGTAAAATGGCGCCCTTGCCCATGTCAGTCACCTTCCTGGGCACATCCTCGGGCGGCGGCCCCTCAGAATCCCGCAATTGCTCTTCTCTTGTCGCCGACGTGCTAGGCGACGGGTCTCTGTGGAGTACGCGCTGCATTATCGCATATTATCCTCCATTAACTCTTAGCAGTGGTGGACTGCGCCGAGGGCACCCTGCGTCAATTCGCATTGCAGCCAGGGTATGGCGCTGACCGCATCAAGGTTAGCAAATTGTCCAAGATGTTTATCACGCACATGCATGGTGAGCACGATCCCAAATCAACGGATACACTTGATATTAATTCGTGTAGCCGATCATGTAATGGGCATCATAACTGTCTTGCGTTCATTGCTTGGAATTCCAAAGCCCGATGCCGGGCCTTCGCAGAAACCTGTATGTTATATTCTGCGGCCATCAACATTCACAGTCTGATCGAGACTGGTTAGCCAAGGGTCGAAATCTATGGACCTGCGGGTCTGAGGACGTTTGTCCGATCCATACTCAAGATGACTATGACAAGTGTGGGTGATCGTTATGTTGTGCACGAGCTGCTTGGACCAGATGATGCTGTCACTCCGTGCAGTCAAGAGGTAGTACACTCTAGTGAGTGCGAAGGGAGGGATATACGATGCGGCGAGGATGGTTTCTGGCGAGATGTAGTCAGCGGCGGAGCGTCAAAGACTACCGTTACTGTTGATGCTGGCTTCATCCTTCATAGAGGTGCGCAAATCGTGCTTGAGCTCATAACACGCTAACAACATATCCCAGATCCCTGCATAGGCTACGTATTCCGTGAATCCGCCCCGCTGTCTCGTAAAATCGTGGTTCTGGGCGACACCTACGACCCGTCTGCCATTGCCCCGCTCTGCCTCTCTGCCTCTCTCCTTGTCCACGAGTCCACCGACGCATACATGCCGCCAAACGTCGACCCCGAGGCCAAACGCACGGTGGAAACTATCAACGCCAAAGTAGTCGAACGCGGCCACTCCACGCCCACCATGGCCGGCGCATTCGCGAAGCTCATTGAAGCTCGGCAGCTAGTCATGAACCACATCGGGTGCCGTTTCCCCGCACCGCAGCTCAGCCACCGGCAGCGGAACACCAAGGCCTTGCGGGAGGGCGTGTTGAAGGAGATGGAGAGGCAAGCGAACGAGGCTTGGGGCTTGGGAAGGGCACAGTCTGCAGTCGATTACCTCAAAGTCAACGTTTACGCCCTCAGAGGAGACCCCGAGCTGGAGCCTGAACAGGACGGTGCGGAGGAGGCTGCCGCGTCCTGGCGACCTCCTCCCACAGACCACCATCTGGTTGTGCACAATAACCGGGCTTCTTACCGGGGCCATCGCGGTATGGATCACGGCGATAGAGGTGCAGGCGGTAGCAGGGGCTATAGGAGGGACGATGGTCGTGGGGCAGGCGGTATGGACCACCGTGGTAGAGGCAGAGGGGACGGCAGAGGCTATGGGGCAGGTAGCATGGACCACCGCGGTAGAGGCGGAGGGGATAGTAGAGGCTACAGGAGAGGCGATGGTCGTGGGGCAGGCAGTACGGACCACCGCGGTGGAGGCGGATTCAGAGGGGACATGGACTATGGGAGTGGCGATGGCCGTGGGGCAGGTGGCGATTTTGCATCGGATAGAACGGAACCGAAGCGTAAAAGATTGGACCCATAATTCATGGCTGGGCCTGGCTGAATATACAATAGGGATACGTAAAATTCGTCTATGATGTCTATGGGATGCACTAGCGCCAGCGGCTTTTTGCGTGCTGAGCGCTGATCAGGGGGATCAGTCGATAGGAAACTAAACCTTCTCGGCGCCTTGGGTCGGACCCGGCTCAACCATGGTATCTGGCCGCGAAGAAAAGCCACTGCGCATGTCAGGCGGGTCTGTTTCCTTGTAGGCCCAGTTCGATTTGCTACGAATGTACTTGCCGTACCTCTGCAGTAATCTCGATGAGAGATGCCTTTCACACTCGGAAATGCCACCACTCACCCAAAACAAGACAGGCATGGGAGTGCAGACTAGCGCCAGAAATGCGAACAGCGTGGATGCCCATTGATCCCCCACTGTGGCGAACAGGGACGGGCTGAACAAGGGAAATGCCATAGCGAGCAGAGAGCGCAGGACCACAGTTGCTGCTATGGCACTGGCACTGTAAATGGCGTACGCGTCCATGAGATACGCCGTCAGGCTCTGCAGGATCTGAGCAACTGCGATGCCGAAGGGTACCCCAGCAAGGACGGGAACAATCCAATGTATTGATGGTTGACTCGTCCTAGAGGAAACAGTCAAATGCAATAAATGGGGCTTAAACCCGCATAACGCACCAGGCGAACCAGAACAGGCTCACAGGGAGAAGGACCCCTCCCACCATAGCGAGGTGCAGCCGCCTATACTTTATCATCAGCAGGTGACCTCAGGCAGAGTATGGAACGGTGGCGTACGCCTCCGGTGGCGCCCTCCCGTTATCGCTGTTATCAATCGCGCGCCAATATATCCTGTTCTGGATGGGCGTCAGACTCGCGCCAGCCACAATGCCCAGCCCGATGCCGAGGAATGCAAGGCCGCCCTGGCCGGGGGTGAAGTGCCTGTGCTCCTGGAAGACAATCGGGAATGCCGAGAACAGGGAGTACAGGATAGCGTAGGCGAGGGATATGTATATGGCTAGCAGTGTCACGATGGGCTCGGTGAAGAGGAATACAAAGGGTCTGCTGAGGTTCGTCCGCCATAGCTGCGAGATGGACTTGGAGCGGGTGAGATCCAGCACGGAGATGTAGTGCTGTGCGCCGTCGGATGCTTTGCCGAGCTTTCTGGCACGGCGGCGCAATAGGACAGGGGCATACTGGGAATAAATTGAGAATTGATTTTAGAGCTGGGGAGGGGCACCTACGGTTTCAGGAGTGAGGAGAAACCCTAGTATCAGAGTGGTGGCAGATAAAATCATCATGACCCAGAAATTGAAGTGCCAGCCCAGGGACTTGCGCTGGTTTGCCGGTATTTTCAGTGTCGCGTGATATATATAAAAGCTACTACATACCTCTGCTACGAAACCGCCGACGATGGGGCCGACAACAGGCTGTGAGACATATCCTCAGAACGATTAGTTATTAAATCAGAATATAAACATGCGCCTACTCCGAGAAACGGGGCGGTGGCATAGATGGCTGTTGCCACTCCCCGCTCGCGCGCGTTCCAAATATCTGCGAGGGTTCCTCCGGCATTCGTCAGCGGAGAAGATCCGAATATCCCCGAAAGCAGCCTGCAAGTGAGCAGCGTGGCAGTGTTCTGCCCAAGCGCACCGCCAAGGTGTAGGAGGGTGTATAATGAGTATGTAGACAGAAACACTGTACGCTATGGGTGGCGATGAAGTGAGTACATTTCCGCAAGAACCAGGTGGCAAGCTCACTCTTCCGAACATTTCGCTTAGTGGTGCAAAAAATAGCGGGCCAAGACCAAACCCAAGGACGTAAAGAGAAACTCCCAGCACAGCGACCTCCTCAGAGATGTGAAAGTCGCGCTCCGTGTATGCCAGACCGCCACTGTACGAGCTGCTGCCAAATGATACGGTAAATGTGCTCAAAGCCAGCTATATTCAAGTTGGCGTTAGAATATAAGTAGGAACAAGTCTAGTGAGAATGTTCACCTGCGCAGTGATTATCCACTTGCGACGTTTGGTCCAGTTGTATGGGTTAGCGACTTCCCCGAGCTCCCAATCGACGACGTAGGGATTTTGTGGAGAGCCTTCTCCAGGGTAATTGCCTGGCTGTGATGCATCCGCGACAGCAGTATCCTTGGAGTCGGAGCCGTCCTCGAATCTGACCATCCCCTCACCATGCTCGGGAAATGACATAGCAGACCTGAGGAGAAAGGTGTCTCGTTGTTAGTCACAAGCTGAGCGGCAAAAGGATCTGGCTACCCAAGTCCGGTTTGTGATTGCCGAAGTCATTTCTAATCACAGCCAGCATTTCTAATTAGCTCTCAGTATGGCCTTCAAGTTCGAGGATTCGCTTGACAGAGCGTGCAGTTTCGGAACGCAGATCAGTGGCGAGGTTCAAAAGAGAAAGTGGCGGAACAGAACCCAAACAGAACATGTCCGAACAAGGCCGGTCGGACCACTCAGTGTGGCGGTGCATGCTTCTTTCTGTGAAGCTTTCCTTAAAAATGAAACAGAGGAAGCATTTGAGAAAACAAGCGCGAGCGAGGCACGCCTTTCGAGTGGGATGATTCGGGGTGTTCGTCCTATTTGGACTGTGTTCCTGCTGTGCCAGTTCCTGGGATCTTGTGCTGATAGGTATGCGCCTCACATACAAGGAACCGCACCAAGGGGCCAAGGGCGCGATGGTCGCAAATTTCAAAGGATGCTCTGGATCCGGTGGGCGGATATCCGCAGCTTCTGCACTAGCGGCACCGGCGTCAAGCCACTCTGCAAGCGCGATACCAGGGGTTGCGGGATTCAGCCTGTAAGCGCATCAGCATTTCAGCAGTGCGGTTTGACAGTTATTCCAATGATGGTGTCCGATACTAATTTCGTATGTTGTTGTACCATGTTCCAAAGAAGTTGTACACAAAATGTCGCTTTAAATAACCCCCAATCAAGGGTTCATCAGTGCGGTTGACGTTGTTAATATTGCTGGACTTTATTGCAATGTTATGATCCAGGTTGTGATGGAAAGAGGCTGAGAGTGTCGAGAAAGACACTGATCAGAAACACAGAGTTGACTAATGCTAGCGTGGCGAAAGTGATCACCAGACCTCCCCCTTGGCTCGCCTCTTCGCACTCAACGGCCACTCACTTTTCCTCCCTCCCACTCACACGCACCAAACACATCCACTGCACCCACCCCCCTTACTAGCCTCTACCCACCCTCCTTCATTGGCAATAGCGCTTAGCATCCGCACCGCTTGCCCTTCCTCGTCGCTTTTTCGCACCCCCAGCCTTACCTCGTCCGCGATAGCACTTTCGTTTCCGCAATGGCAACACACGGGCCCATAAACGGCGTGAAGATCTCTCGTGAGTACCCTCCCCACTCGGCTTGCGGGCTGTGCGCGGCAGATGTGCGTGCACCCAATCAGGATCATATGCGAGACGCATCTGCCCCAACTTGGACTGGCTTGGATGGCCGCGCAAACTGCTGCCCGCGCCCGGCGGGCTCATCATTAGCATATCGCGACCCCCTCTGACCGCCCTTGCGCACCCAACAGCTATCGATGACCCACACAAGATCGTCAAGGTTATTGCCTCCGACGGGAAGACGGGCGACACCAGGGAGATATCCTACAGCAACTGCAAGGTGATCGGGAATGGCTCCTTTGGCGTCGTGTTCCAGGCCAAGCTTGTCGGTGGGCCAAAGGATGGCGAAGATATCGCGATCAAGAAAGTGTTGCAGGACAAGAGGTTCAAGGTGCGTGTTCTTGCGGGGGGCATCGCGTTGTCTAGGGACTCATTGCCGCTGCTTTCCAGAACCGAGAGCTGCAAATCATGAGGCTCGTATACCACCCCAACGTCGTTGACCTCAAGGCGTTCTTCTACTCGAACGGCGAAAAGGTAAGATCCGCCGGTCCCCTCCACGAGGCCAACCCTGACGCGCGGCACCTCCAGAAAGACGAAGTGTACCTCAACCTCATGCTCGAATACGTCCCCGAGACCGTCTATCGCGCGAGCCGCCACTATGCCAAGCTCAAGCAGCCCATGCCCATGCTGCAAATCAAACTGTACATGTACCAACTCCTCCGCTCGCTAGCGTACATTCATTCCGTGGGCATATGCCACCGCGACATCAAGCCGCAGAATCTGCTCCTCAACCCAGCGACCGGGGTCCTGAAGCTCTGTGATTTCGGCTCGGCCAAGATTCTCGTAGCAGGCGAGCCCAACGTCAGCTACATTTGCTCGAGATACTACAGGGCGCCTGAGCTTATCTTTGGCGCAACCAACTACACGACAAATATCGGTCAGTCAATGTGGGCCGCTATGCTGTACCCGACGCTGACATGTTGTGTGCAGATATTTGGTCGACCGGATGTGTCATGGCAGAGTTGATGCTTGGCCAGCCGCTGTTCCCAGGCGAGAGCGGGATTGACCAGCTCGTGGAGATCATCAAAGTGCTTGGTACACCTTCGAGAGAGCAAATCAAGACCATGAACCCCAACTACATGGAGCACAAATTCCCCCAAATCAAGCCCCACCCATTCTCAAAAGTAAGCAGCAGCAGCAGCAGCGTGCGCACAGCGCCATGTAGACCATTTCTGACGAGCGCGTGTGTTGGCAGGTTTTCCGTCCTCGCACTTCCTCGGATGCGATAGACCTTGTGGCGAAACTGCTTGAATACACGCCCGGCGCGCGGTTGAGCTCCGTGGAAGCCATGATCCACCCCTTCTTCGATGAACTGCGCGTGGAGGGAGCCAGAATGCCGAATGGCAAGGATTTCCCGTTGCTATTTGACTTTACGCGCGAGGGTACGTGTCGGGTTCGCTCACTGGCACTATTGCACCATACTGACGCGACCTGCAGAGCTCTCGGTGCGGCCGGACCTGATGCGACAACTTGTGCCACCACACACCGAACCCGAGCTGCGCTCGCGGGCGATTGAGCTGGACAACTTTGTGCCGATACCGTTGGAAGACATGAAGATCACGCTGGATTGAGCTGTACTACGTTCTGTTTTGACCTCTGTTTCACCCCTCTGTCTATTATCTTGAATGCAATGCAATAAGAAATGTACACAATGATGATACGTGATGTTGTTTATGTCCAGTTATATTGCGTGAGACCGGATGGCAAGTCACGAGTGGATTGAGGGCCGTGGGCCGGATTGCACCATATCGCGTGCGGAATACGATCGCGTTCGCCAAAATTACTGGCACCTTCAGCTGGGCCTATTGGCCACCCCACCATCCTTAGAGCTCCTTGTCTCCGCGCCTCGCCCTTTAATAAAGCCAACGCCCTTGCTTAAGCCATTAAAAGCCATGCTACCCCCCACCACGTCTTCTTACGTGTGCGATACCCTACCAGCCCCTCGTTTGGCATCGGTCGTTTCCCGATCCGAATTACAACCCGAACGGTCTCCGTCGCCCCCCAGTTCCTTTGTCCAAGTGTCCGACGACATGATTGTTATCAACAGAGCAGATGGCGAGCAGAGTACCGCGAACGAGGGCCAAATCGACCTCCGGTCCCCGTCGCCGCCGCCGGCCAGGAAGCTTTGTGTCAGACATCAGCGCATGGCCGACGAGGGGACCAACTTGAAGCTGCAGCAGGTAAGTCCGTAGACCTGCATACGTTAAAAGCTTCTATCCTGACGACTTTTATCAGTGCCTTGATGCCCTTCCGGTGCAGGAACGGGAATCGGTCAACGCCATCTGGTCCAACTTCTCGTCGTCCTCGCACCCCCGCAGGGCCTTGATCCTCCAGGGCCTACTCACCATGTGCTGCTTCTCCCAGCTATCGCTCCTCACGGAGCAATTGGCGCAGCTCATCCGCATCGACTGCTTCTCGGTCTTCCCCCGGGAAGTATCCCTCAAGGTGCTCGGGTACCTGGACGCCACATCCCTCTGCCGAGCTGCGCAAGTGAGCAAGCCATGGCGCCGCCTTGCGGACGATGACATCCTGTGGCGAGGGATATGCGAGCAGCATATCGGCCAAAAGTGTCTCAAATGCGGTTGGGGTCTGCCCATTCTGGAGCGGAGAAGAACGAAGCGATCCTCGCCCGGCCCATCACCTCCTCTACCAAAGAGGGCCTTGGAGCCTGCCTCCGAGGACGTGGAGCGACCGCTGAAGCGACAGCGCTCCGAAGTGTCGGAGATGATGTCCCACCACCACCACAGTCACCCCAAGACATCCACACCCGCACCCGAACCACACGACCCCAACTCCCTGCTCCTCCCCACCTGTCCCTCTTCCTCGATCGACATGGCTACGCGGCCATGGAAGGACGTGTACAGCGAGCGGCTCACAGTCGAGCGCAACTGGCGGCGGGGCCGATGTACAGTGCGCACGCTCAAGGGCCACACCGACGGCGTCATGTGCCTGCAGTTCAGCGAGACCCTCTCGCACCCCTCCTTCCCCATCCTCATCACCGGCTCCTACGACCGCACCGCGCGCGTGTGGAACCTCGAGACCGGCGCAGAGGTCGCGTGCCTCAAGGGGCACACGCGCGCGATCCGCGCGCTGCAGTTTGACGAGGCGAAGCTCATCACGGGCAGCATGGACTGCACGATCCGCGTGTGGGACTGGCGGCGCGGCAAGTGCATCCGCACGCTCGAGGGCCACACGGAGGGCGTCGTGTGCCTCAACTACGACTCGAACGTGCTCGCGAGCGGGAGCGTCGACGCGACGATCAAGGTGTGGAACTTCCGCACGGGCGCGGCGTTCACGCTCCGCGGCCACTCGGACTGGGTCAACTCCGTGCAGCTCTGGGACTCGGACATGAGCATCGTGCCGCACGCGCCCGTGGACGGCGGCGGGCTCGACACGCACCCGCCGGGGCCGCAGATCGACCCGGGGAAGATGCTCTTCTCCGCGAGCGACGACGGGAGCATACGGCTGTGGGATCTCACGCTGCGCGCGTGCGTGCGCCAGTTCACCGGCCACATCGGACAGGTGCAGAGCATGCGCCTGCTGCTCGTCGACGAGGGCTGCGACGACGAGGCGAAGAAGGGCGAGAGCGCATCGGGGAGCAGCACGCCGCCTGATCTCGCTGCATGGGACGGCTATCCAGGCGGCGCGGAGATGTCCGAGGGCGCGTCTTCTACGAAGCGGCGCACGCCAGTGCTGATCTCGGGGAGTCTGGACAACACGATCAAGATATGGGACATCCGGTCGGGCAAGGCGACCAAGACGCTGTTTGGGCATATCGAGGGCGTGTGGGCGGTCGCGAGCGACAAACTGAGGCTGGTCAGCGGCAGCCATGACCGCACCATCAAGGTATGTTGGCAAGGCAAACATCGGAATACCGTTGCTGATTTTGATTCAGGTTTGGGCTCGGGAAGATGGGCGCTGCACGGCGACGCTTGTTGGCCACCGGGGGGCAGTCACCTGCCTGGCACTCGGAGAAGATAAGATTATCTCGGGCAGCGATGATGGCGATGTTCGATTATGGAGCTTCAGTGGTTAGGTGAGATTTATATATATATTGACTGGGTATTATGAGATAGCGCTAGGGAATGGTATAAATGTCCTTAATATCGAATCGGGCCTATACATAGAGATGGGTTTGACAGTCCGCGGCGATTATTCTATCCCCAACATGTACAGCTCTGGCAACCGCTGCTCGCGCATCTTTTCTTCGACTTTCGCGTGCCTCTTGCTCTGTCTCTCAAAGCCCTGGTCCGTTTCGGCACCCACAGTGACACGGCCAAGCTGATCTTGCAGGTACACGAAAAATTCCGAGTTGCGGTGTTTAGACATGTCAGGCGGCTTGTGATGCAGGAATTCGTGAGCAGTCGTATGGAATCTGCGCCACTTTGCAAAATTGATCATCGTAGTGCCGTTGATGTCGACTTCATCGGGGCTCCGGGCAACTGTGGCGTGCAGATCGTGCATGTGGACGGCTGCGCGGCGCTCAGTAGGCTGGCAAGCAATGCGCGATAAAATGTGCGCACCTAATATCGGTATGCAAGGCTTTTCAGAGCTGATCAGGGCCGCCCTGTACGCGCTGAAGTTGTGCGTTGGGTCCAGGTACCCACCCAACTTCTCAAGGGAGCGGCGTGATTTCATGTCCAGGCGTTCAAAGGTCAGCGTCAAGCGCGTCAGAGTGAGCGACGATAGCGCCGTGACGATAGCTGGCATGATTCAAAGGTTAGATCAATATTGGAAGCGGGGGAGGGGTTAGCTCACCCCACAAAGATGCGAAATTTCGATATTGGTACGATATCTGAATGCGTCGATTAGGATTGGTTCCACCCAATGCCAGGGTAGGGCTGACGCACCTCAGCGGCCGTGATCATCGACTCCACGAGCCCACTCCTCACTCTCAAGTCGCTATTACGCAGGATGGCCTTTTTCACCCAGTACACCACTCTGTTGTTGAGATCCGAGGCTGCACGTATAAGCTCCTGTTCTTGACCGCGAAGGTTGTATATGCAATCGCTGGCGAAAATACGGGAGAAATTATCGCCTTCCAAAAGCATGAGAGCAAATGCAATCTCTTTTCCATTCGCGGGAGGGCTCAGTGGCACACCCGAAGAGAACGCACTCGGTACGGGAGACGTTGGAGATATCTGATGCGCGTGACTGTGATTGAGACAAGATGGAAACAATTGGATCGGAGGCATACGCACCGGTGCTCCGGATTCCATCATGAGCTCTTTGGCCAGCTCTCTCATCCTTGAGGACGTGCTTGGGTGACTGACGACAGACATGGCAAACGCCAGTATCTTGTCCTTGATTGCACTATCAATCCTAGTGTGCTCGCATGTCAACCAGTATCTCATGACCGTGATAATGCTGAAATATTTTCAGTCAGTTCGCCGCAGGAGGACCATTGATATCACATACTATATGCGTATTAGCGTGCGTTGCTGGCCTGGACTTGCATCTGCAGCATGGAACCGGCTAAGCATAAGAGAGAGCACCTCGTCGGCGGAGGTAAAGGCGACATATGTGGAGAAGAACACATCTCTGTATTCCGCTGATCGTTGCACGTCTGTAAATTTGCTAAGTTATGGTTGCAGTTAAACAGACAGACCACGGGGCTTACCAGAATGGGGTGCAACCAAATGTCCTAGCAAGGCGTCCAACGTTCCTGCCTCGACGGTACCATCGGCCGACCTTGACATGTTCGGATCATCGTACTGCTCTATGAGTATGGCTGTGTCGGAAGTACACGTGCGGGACGAGGATGACATGCTGAAACGTAACCCATAGTCATTAGGTAGGGAAATCGAGATTTCTGGCGTGCCCCCTCCAAATACTGGGGATAGTTTAGCCGAAGATGGAGAAGGTGTCATTACTGAGGGAGACCGCGGATGACCAAACGGGTTGAGACGACCGAGGAGTGATGATGAAGAGGAGGGACGACGTTCAGTTTTCGCAGGCTTAGAACTAGTGCTTGACATTGACGAACGGCTTGTTTTGATTCTGACAGATGGTTTCCTGGGCGGATCGGGGGGGAGTTCCATGGGAATTGAAAGTGGAGAGCTAGTCAGAGGGAATCTCACTGTAGACAGGAACGTGTAAGATTGCTTGAATCTCCATGAAAACCCCGCTGCTTACCAGGCTTTGGAGGCACCGACATATCACCCCTCAACTGCTTGATCTCGTCTTTCAAAGCAGTAATCGACGGCCTGAAATTAGGCTGTCTATTCCAGCACTTCCCCATAAGGGCCCAAACATCATCCGTAATGGCTGAGCATGTGGTTGGGCGGCGCGGAAGGTGCCCATGAGCGATGGTGATGGCCACCGTCATGTCATTCGGGAATTCGCTGAAAGGTGGCAGGCTAGTCAAAAGCTCAAGACAGAGCATTCCGAAACTCCATATATCTGTGCGCATCGAGGCGAACACTACCGCTGTTGACTGAGAAACCAACGTAGGGTTCAAGATCTCCGCTGCGGTCCATCGTGAGTTTGCTGGGCCCGAAGAGTTTCCTTGGGAACACTAACAGGGCAGAAACCCGTTCGGTAAGTGAACCTGATTATACCATTATGAGAACTCTTTTTATACCTCCTCAAGGATCTTTGAAAATCCAAAATCACTGAGACATGCTTTGTGCCTCGCTGTGATCAACACGTTAGCCTATAGAATGATAGGTCAGGACGACGAGCTTTCAGTAATGTGGCATTGTTGGCACGTACGCCTCGCAAATCTCCGTGAACGATCTTGGAAAGCTGAAGATACTCTAGTCCTGATGGGAAATAATTAATATGGGAAGAGAAAGCGCTCGGGTTATGTGCACGGACCGGCTGCCACCTCACTGAGAATGCGTAACCTGTCGGCATCAGGATGACTTTTGACATAAGAAATTGCGTTGCCATGGTCCATCCAATGGCTGACCTGTTTGTGGGCGTCAAAAATCCATAGAGTGTAGATAAAAAGAATTACACAATACCATATACGCGCGAGTGCCAAAGTAAGCCACACCGTATAGCCGAACAACATTGGGGTGGCTTAGGCGTCGCCATATATCAACTTCCTTTTCAAATTTCTGCAAGAGAATCGTTCAGGGATAACTTGGTAAATCATCAATGAAGCTCACGCTTTGCGATCGTTCATCATCCGGAAGAGCTCGAGGTAATCTGAGAGCAACCTAAGCAAATAAAGTCAACCCAAGTAGAGCAAGCTTTGTGATATGATTGACCTTTGTTTGGCCCGCCCACATTCCTGAAGAATATAACGGTTAGAATACGCTACTTACATGAGATGTGCTAGGAAGGCTTACCAATGTAAATGTCATTGTATGTCCCTATTGTTTTGGGATATTCCCCTATCCTCTCGACATCCCCGGTCACTTGTCAAATGAGCATACACTGGATGGAACACCAAGACATATCAATACTTACGGTCGGCCATTCGAGGCAATGGAACTGCGCGTTCGCGGATCACTGCAAGGTTGTTCTGCAAGTTATTTGCTTGGGATGTTTCAAGTCGGGGATCATCGAGTTCCTTTGAGTGTACCATGTCAGTAGGCCGCCAAAAACAAGGTCAGGAGCACAAAGCATACTTCTTCGATGCTCTGCATCATTTCCAGAGCCGCCGGAGGAGGCATCTGCCGGACGGCCTTCAACTCATCGACGGAGCTGGCTATAATTTGCAAAAGTCTTCTCATTTCCTCTCGATCTCTTTCTTGTAGTTGTAATTGTTCTCTTTGAGTTCTGTTCAGCTCCATGCTCATTTGGACCTGTCAATGATTCAGCAGCTGAAGTGACTTTGCGCGACGTGATCACGACGTACATTGTATTTGGCAAAGCATGCATCGAGATCCCGGTAGAAGTGGGCAATGCCCTCCTTTATGGCACCAATTGACCAGAAGCTCTTGACAAGGGTGTAACTTGCCCATTCTTCCACCTTTCGCCGAATCGGCGCAATGGTACTGCAGCACGCGAGGATAAGCAGTTTCGATCTTTTGCGCAGCTATGCGGCCTGTGCTCACCCTTCAATTTCATCAGCATATAGCATAGCTCTTGTCCCCACCATATCCGCAGAGCTCTCGTGTACTGCGAGTAATAGGGTGATGCATCGTGAAGCGAGGTGTTCACATTGCTCCTGTGATCGGCGGAGACATGAGGACATTGGGATGGTTTGGGACCCACAGAAGCGAGCGTGCTCACCCGATAAACCTTGACTTCGAGAGCGCTGTTGTATATGACTCCAACTATCGCCAGATAAGCGTGAGGAAGTAGCTAGTAGAATCAAGCTCACCAGTCTTTACGACCGCATCTAGTCCTGGCACTCCTTGGCCAGCCAAACGGATAACATCGCTCAAGCTCATGACGGCTTATTGGCGGAACTCGAGATAGGGTGCTTGAAGGATGAGTGCGGTGTGCTGTCCATTAGAGGCCAAGCCAGGGCATTCAAATGGACACCTGCTGTACGATCCAGGTACCGAACGGCGGAAACAGACAAATGGATCCTATAAAAGATAAATTAGTCGCGTGAATGGAGATCTGATCGGGATAGGCTGTGTTCTGAGTAGTGGCGTACAAAAGGCATAAATATTGTTAGGCACGATGGCTGAGTGGTTAAGGCGTTGGTCTTAAGATCCAATGGAGAAATCCTCGCGAGTTCGAACCTCGCTCGTGTCAAAATTTTGCTCTTGTTGCCAAGATATCAAAGTTGAAGGGTTTACCTTGGGTTTACCCGTCGCTTTTCGCTACCGATGTGTCAAGAAATACTTTTTGGATCAGGGTTGCAGTGTACACTGAGTGTACAACATCATTGCATTAATATAGCCAACGAAATTATACATGCATGAAGGTAGTTGATCAGAAGATCTGGAAAGACCATCAGTCTGCAGTAAACACAGGGGATACACAATGCTTACTCCAGTGACATGGTCGCGATCGGTACCTCCCGGCCCTTGCCTAACCCTACACACACACATCGTTAGCATGGTGTGAATATCCTGATGTCCATAGCTTACCTGCGCGTCGGTTTGAATTGCTCCTGTGGAGCATCGTCGTTCCAGAGGTTCGATATGCTGTCTCGACCTCCAGGCATTTCGCGTACGCGCCTTTGGCAAGTCAGCTCTATCACATATGTCCTGGATCAGGCTGTTCACCTGCTTGGCTTGAAGTCCGGGCTAGTATTTTCAGACAGAGGTGGAGAATTGATCACAGCCGCTGGTCCGGCGGTGGAAGCTTCCTGGAAACATATGATTCACCCAGTTCAGTGGAAGAATTTGCGGCAACAAATACCTCTTCAGTTAGCTTAGGAGGCGCCGTAGACAATGCATCGTCTTCTTGGTCGTTGGCGAAGATGTCGTGGTGTTTTCCACCAGGTGGGTCACGAACGCGGCGAGTGGGTATGAACGTGTCATGAGTCTGTGCACCGGAAGCTTCGGCTGCGACTGGATCCTGAGTGTCGCTAAGAGCGCCAGCAGCCAACGTGCCGAAAGTGGCGTATCCTTCAATCCAACAGATAAATATACAGCATAGAGTGGTCATCGGAGGACTTACGAGGAAGCTTAGACAAGTTCGTGAAGTTCGGGTCAACCGTGGTCCCAGTAGACCTGCAGCAGGACATTCAGTGCCGCGTGACATTAGCGCATATCGGCACGTACTTAAGAAATTCAAGGAGAGTGCGCTTGGTGAACACTATTTTGGTGCTATCCCAGTCCAACATTCCTGCAAAATTTGCGTTCAATATTGTCAAAGCTCGTAGATGCTACATCGCTACCCACCTAGATTGGCCTGCCAATCTCTCTCTTTCGTCGGGTCAAACGTTTCAGAAGGGGTAAATCTAGGGGATCCATTAGACGAAATGATGCATGGATTTCAGAGTCGCGTACGTTGAAGAAGACATGCTGCAGGAGCTTTGATACTTGTGGGAGAAGGAGAGAAGTGGTTGGCAACAGTCTTGATTCGGATACACGCGTTCAAGCTTGTGATCTCATGACTTTCCCTGGATACATGCAACGCCCGGTTGGGTAGCCGACTTCGCCTTGTTTGATATATGCCAGATATATGCTCTTGAAAACACACAGTCGCGTCTGCTAATTACCATCCCAGGTGTCGCTAGATCGGTGTCTCAGATACAAACACAACTACACAGCAGTACACACCTCACCGCGATCGCAGCCGGGAAGCTTTCACATCGACCTCCATGATCCTGGCCACCAATGGTTCTAGTCGCTGCTTCAAGCGCGTCTCTCTCGTTGCGTCGCGTTCAGTTAGGACTCAGAGGCCGTCCTCGTCGAGCGCTTCATCTGCCTACACAGGGTCTTTTGACCGGAATGACCCGTCAACGTCTACTTCGCCAGTGGGTTACACACCTGATCAACGGAACATTCTAGACATTGCTCTTCGAGTCGACCAAGCTGGAGAAGTAGCTGCCAACTGGATATACAAAGGCCAAATGGCAGTTCTTGGACGGGATGCTGTCGTTGGCCCACTCATACAGGTGATTTCTAGGGGTATCATATTCGGAGAAATGGCGTCTGACGTATATCTAGGAAATGTGGGACCAAGAAAAGAAGCATCTAGTGGTCATGGACAGGTTGCTCGCGCAGCACCGTGTGCGGCCCACTTTGCTCACAGGTATTGCCCAAGCGGCAGGCTTCGGCGTTGGCGCTGTGACTGCGCTTATGGGGAAGGAAGCGGCCATGGCTTGCACCGAGGCAGTGGAGACAGTCATTGGGGAACATTACGACGCGTGCGTTATTCATGGCCGATTGTGCTCGTGTAGTATATGCTAAACACCCATAACAGCCAACTGAAGGAACTGGACACGCTGCCATCTCATCCTAGCATCTCCTTATTGAAGAACGTCGTCCGCGAATTGCGTGATGACGAGCTAGAACACCTCGATATAGCGGTCGCAAACTTCTCTCAACGGGCACCAGCACATGCACTTTTGAGCACAGTTATAGGTGGAGGTTGCTTGGTGGCCATAGAACTTTGCAAAAGAATATGAAGCAGCCGCTCATTCACTCACCGTTCGATCATCTTGTTTCCAATGATAGAGCACAAAATCACGGAATTGTGGTGAGGCTGAGGAACATGAGTTCGAGAAAGGGTCTGGGATTGAGGTCCTATGACATTCTAATGATTGATTAATTAATCTCTTCAGAGAGGCTCTCCTTTCCTCTTTGCTGTCCAATCCCATTTCAACTATTGAATAATGAGCGAGATGTAAATGAGTCGTGGTTTAGAACACATACGTGTTTGGTATTGCAAAAGTAGAATAGCGATCCGGGTATGAGCACCAGGGCCACCATGGTAATTTTGGTAGTCCTAGAGTTGAACCGGAAGCGATAGAAAGCTTCCTCGCGCTAGAGAATGTTGAGACAGGTTGAAGGGAGCAAATGTGCAGGTAATACCATAGTGTTCCATCTCTCGATGGCAGGGTCGGTCTGGAGCAGCTCGCGTTAGGCCAAAGTCGATCCTTCATGGGATAGAATAAAGTACCTTGACGTATCCTATAGATGTCTCTCTGGTCAGCGTCGCATATCAAAGAATTTCCAGGAGCACTGACCGTGGCCCATGATGGTAAAGGTTGAAAGAGTGTATCCTGCTTCGGCCGACTCGAAGACCCGTGACTGCCTCCGCTAACACTGGTCTTGTCACCTCACCTTCAAAGCTACACTTTACCATCTACTCTACTATGGCTTACAACCGTGACTGGGACCAGGGTAAGGACTCGTGGAATCAAGCAGGCTACGACGACAACGCATGGGCTGCCGGAGGAGGCAGCAATGTACGCTACAGGGAGGACGATCAGTCACAGTGGAATAATGACGGGAAACGCAGAAAAACGAATAACGGGGTAAGTGGTATTTAAATATTAGCTATGCACTGCTCTAATCATCGCCGACAGGGCTACGATGCTTCCCAGGCAAACGAAGATAACAGCTACGACGCTGGTTACGGGCAGGGCGAATACGACCAGTCTTTTGACGACCGCTCCCAGCAGCGCGGAGGGTTCAACAAGACCAAACGTCTCATACCAAGCGAACCAAGCCCGCATGTTATATTTCTCGGCTTAGATCCAGACTTTACCGAGGCGGATGTCTGTCGACTTTCTTCTCTAGCCCCCATATTTGCAACATCTCACTGAACGCGGATTCTCGTCCAGCTTCAGGCATACTTGGCCAATGCCGACTGCAGCATCGAAACTGTGACCATCATCCGAGACAGATCATCAGGCACATTCCCATTCGTATTTGTCTCTGCACACACGAATTAACGTTTGCCCTGCCGTTGGATTTTCAAAGGTGTTTCAAAGGGCTTCGGGTTTGCCCAATTCACTAGCGCAGACCATGCCTTTGAGTTCGTGGACAAGCGATTTCCGTACATCCAGGTGCCTCCACCCGCATCGCACGGGGCATCTGCCACTGCCGCGTTCAAAAAGGCTATGGCGTCAGGAGGACCTCACGACGGCCGACGTATCAAGATTGATTATTCCCAAAGCGCCACGCCCCATGATAAGGCTCGTGTTCGTCATAATATGAACGACGGGACACGGGACATTGGGAGTGCTCAGGCGCCGGTGCTGCTTTTCCGAGGACTCGACCCCCTTTCTGGCCCTCAAGCAATTAATCAGGCAATGAGAAACTCAGCAGGCGAAGGGAAGGAAGGCGCGAAGGGGATGAAGAGAATTGTCCTTATCAAGGATAAAGTGACTATGGCGAGCTTTGGGTTCGCCTTTGTTGAGTTTGTGGATACACAGGTTTTTATAACTTTGCATCTTTCTCTTCAATATCTGATTTACTATGCGTCAGTCTGCTGCCACAGTGCTCGCCTCAAGCATGTCACCTCAGATCCACCCAGCTGGTTTCCGGATTTCTGACCGACCGGTAGCTGCTTCTTTCGCCCACCCCTACTCATTCCAACCGGTCGCGGATACAATGACCAAAGATGACGCTGCATTGGTCTCATCTCTCGCGCTTGGAGGTATGGAAGACACATGGGTCAGATATTGGGATGAAACTTCTATGGTTGCCGTACTGGAATTCGAGGTTGCGGCACCACTGCCGGTGCCGGAAGCTCAGACGAAGGAGAAAGAAAGGAAGAAGAGATCTAAAGGTTCCTTTTAAACATCATCGGAATTGGCGATGTATGAATTAATCGCCATCTAAACAGCCGACACTGGACTCACCGCCCCTCCAGCTGCATCTGCGCTGCCCATCTCAGACAAGCCAGTAACGCTCAGTTTCAACAAAGGCCCTATCATGGCCAAAATCACGACGGCATCTTTAGGTAGCGCTGCATCCAGTATGAAGAAGACCGGCCTTCCTGCTGCCCTAGGCTTCGGTGACGACGCAGACCTTGACGACCAAGATGGTCTCGGTCAGGCGAGCGCCAGCGCTGAAGATAGAAAATGTGAGCGTCATGATTTCTTTGTTCTTATCAATCAGCTGATTGTCTCCTAGTGACAGCTGCGAAAAAAGTAGCTCCTCTCATAGCGAGCAAGAAGGTATTACTATCACGCTTTTATGCGTAGCTTAGCCATTGATCTAACGGCTACGTCTAGACTGTCAACAATATCAACAAGTGGAATCAAGTGCAAGAAGAGTTGACCCAAGGCGTGGTTGCCCCCTCCCCTTTGGTGATTTATCCTTCCCTTGCTCTTCAAATAAGCGATGAGGCGTATTCATGATTTTCTAAATTATCTAGGTTACAGCTGCTACGCGCGCTCCTGTTATTACGCCAAAGGCAGTACCCGAGGCTGCCCAGCTGCCTGAAGAAAAAGATTACGAATTTTCTGACATGAAGGCAACATCATGCCTACTTTGTGCACGCAAGTTCAAAACTCAGGATCAACTGGAACGACACAACAAAGAATCAGATTTGCACAAGGTTCGTCTTTCCCTTCAGTCATTGACTGGCCTAACCTTCATTTCCACAGAAAAATTTCAAGGACGCCAACCTTCGTGATATAGCCCGGCAAAAGGCGGAGGCAGCACGAGAGGCCAACCTTGACAAAGTCGAACCGAAATACCGAGACCGTGCTTCGGAGAGGCGGATCATGCACAATCAACCCGATACACCTATGCCTGACATGCCTGCCACCAGCGTCACTAAGAAAACTCAAGTTGAGAAACCACCACCGTCACCGTCACCGCCTCCACCCCATGTCAATCCCGGACAAGATCAAAACAATGTGGGCAACAAGCTCCTGAAGATGATGGGCTGGACAGAGGGCACAGGCCTTGGAACTACAGGCGAAGGCCGAACCGAGCCGATGTGCGTAGACCAACAACCCAACGGGCTACGTCGCTGATGCCGTATATTTTAGCCAAACTGCGATATACGCCCAAGGCGTAGGCTTAGGTGCGAGTAAAGGGAAGGAGGTTGGGAAATACGCAGATGGTTACAAAGGGTATTTGAATATGGCGCAGGATGCGGTACGCACCTTGCTGCGACTCTCAAGTCTTGGTTATTAACATGCTACCTGTTATAGGCGCGAGACAGATATAACCAATGAATCAACATCTTCAAGTATCTCACAGGCTTGCACAGCGTTCAGATTCAGGTTCCGAGTATGGAGTGCAGAAGCACTGTTTCTCTTTCCCATTACTTGTGCGGTTAGTACATATCTGAATTCTCAAGGAAAAGCAGAGGCGACTGCGAGAGAAAGATAAATTCAGACGAATAATACACAGGACGTACAAACAAGATAATGATACAGTAATGGAACAGATATAGTGAAATAAATTATGAACAAGCAAGATAACGATGCAGGATTGAGTACAGCAAGACTACTTGAGATTCATAATTAGTCGTGCGATACATTGAGCACACGCCACGGGAAACGTACCTTGAACACAGCCTGAAGCGCTTGGGGTACCAGTTGATCACCTCGTGCACGGTGTAGCTGGGCGTATGCCCAAAGTGCTGGTGACGCTCGCGAGTGCACGTCGGGCGCGTGAAGTGGTGCTGTGCGTCGGCGAGTTCTTGGTGCACAGGCGTAGGCGTTTGGGTAGACGTGGTACTAGAGATGCATGTGGGCGGGTGTCGTGCGGCAGCGCTGGCGAGATAGGAGCGTCGCTGGCCTTGGCAGGTGCCTGGTGGGGTGGGGTGAGGTCGAAGGGCTAGGCGCGGAGGCGAAGGAAGGCCAGGGTGGCACCGCAGAGCGGGTATGCGCGAGTTTAGGATGTGGGAGATGGCGTAGGGTACGCGTGGGATGAGCGAGCGCAGGCTGAATTGGAGATATCGTTAGTGGTGGACAAAGCGAAGAACACACAAAAACCCACAAGTCGATATGCAGCCCCGATAGTCATGCGTTGGTCTTGCGTCTTTGGTGGTGTCGTGGATGAGTTTTAGGTAAAGAAGGAAGGAGATAAGTAAGTAAATGAAAAGTGTATATATGCATGTCGATGAGAGAAGTGGGGGTACGTTAAGGTCGGCTGAGAGGGTAGCTGTAAGGACATCGTCAGAGGTTTAAAAGTCAATGAATATTCGGGAAAGTTACTGCATGATGGGTGGCTTGAGCACGAATATGAAGAGATGGTGGTGGTCGCTGATAGAAGCTCGTTAGTTAAGGTTTTGATGCGAGGACAGTGACATACCATAAATGATCGGCGCAGGCGCATCTCGTACGCTATCCCGCCCTGCCTATCCCAAAACCATTTCCACTGTAGACTTTCCAGTGAGTAGATTTGGACGACTAGCCTCGGCTAGCCGGACGCCTCCAGTCACTTTCCAGAATACCCATGATACGCATGCCTCATGGCAACGTCGCATCTTCATTCCGGAACACCCAAAGGCAATCCTGGACGGTGCTCCATCCTGTTAAAGGCACCGCAAGCAGGGCGAACCTGGCTCACTAAGTGCCTCCATAGGTGTGGCTAATAGTTTCGAAGGGTAAGTAGGGACGAGATCATCGTACGAGAGGGTGTTCAAACAACGGCGAGATGCTGGCGTCTGGCCGCTGAGAAATGAACATTAGTTGGGTTATTAGAGTTGTATGAGGGGTTGAATAAGTTACACGACACTCAGGAGGCTGGCGGGTTCGATGCTCGAAGCTGGCGGGTTCGATGATACTGGCGGTTGGCGGCGAAGAGCAGCGTTAAAGAAGGTTTGGTGCCAGGGTGGTGGCGGCGAGGTAGACTATTGAAAGTGAGGTCGCAATCATCATGGAGAAGGACAGGTGAAAGCGAGATGGTGGTGGATGAGGAGAGAGAGAGAAGTGGGGGCCAGCCTTTTTATACTGTTCTGGACCCAAAACACCGTGACCAGAATGAACGATCAACAAAGAAATCCATACAGCCACAGTTTGCACAGCCACATTCTCCAATACTTAACGCGTTTTGAAGCTTTCAGCACCATTTTCTACGCGTTTTTGTTCGCGTGAGGGTTGTGTCAGGTCATTCATGAGAGACATTTCTAGTTTTCTCAGCGATAAAGCAATAACCGTGAAACTGCCGTGCGGAACGCTGAGACGAGGCGCCGATCTCTTTGGGTGCGGGTTAAGGGAGGGAGGTTGGAAAATACACAGATGGTTATAAGGGGTATTTGAATATGGCGCAAGATGCAGTACGCACCTCGCTGCGATTGAAGTCCTCGTTGCTAACGCATTATCGATTATATATAGGTGCGAGACAGACATAACCAATGAATCGACGGAGTGCTGATGCACTGCACAGATTGAATCGAGAATTTTGAATCTCAGTAACCAGGATGGTGTCGTGGAATAGGTCTGTAATTCATTCTCGTGTTATTCTCAGGTATATGTGGCTGCAGGATAATCCGTATACTAGTATCCTCTCCGGATTACTTCATTTACAACGTCAGATCCATCCAATCGTTGAAGATATATGTGCTTCATATCAATTTGGCTCTCCGATACAATACCGTGCGCTATACACTTCCTAACGTTAGGTTGGCAGATCCATAGTCTTACAAATATTGCAGGGCCATCGCAGCTGCATGTTGGCTGCATGAGATTCAGAGATAGCGAACATGATCATGATGTGTCGTGCTAGCTTGAAGTTTTTTGTGTTTGAGATACGTGCTGCAAAATGAGGGAGTGGAGGGTGGGGGAAATGAATAAAGCGAGACTGGCCAGTGGCGAGATCTTGAGACAAGTGATGAGCATAGGATTATATTGGTATAGTATATTTAAGTACTTAGGCACAACGTACAATATGGAGAACCCGCTTAACAGGGATTTAATTATCGCACCTATCGTAACTCCGCATCCCACGGCTGTCCACCATCACGAACGTCAATGTATTGCGAAGTTTGATAGGAGTTACTGGATGAGGGCGAAGTCTGACGGAATTTATTGGAGGCTCCATGTGCTCGGGCGCTGGGATATCGCAGCTGTCGCGATGGCTCAGGCCGGGCTGCGTGAAAGGCTTTTTAGCTTTGACTCGGGCTTTGATGGACTGGAAGAGCCTGGCGAACCTGCCCAGCAAAGAAGTACGGGGGGGAATGACTATTGTAGTTGTAGGAACGGAAGGTAGGAAGTTAGCTACCTGGGCGCTTTGGGCAGCTTTGATCTCTTTGCGCTGTATACTGGGGGAGACGATCTCCTCACTGCCAGTGCTCTTGTCACTACCCCCGTCCCCGTCCCCACAGCTGACAGTCTCCTCAGAGGTCGAGAATAGGGCGCAACATGTTTCGTTAGTGTCATTCTCTGAGAGGACCTGGTGTGCGGGAGGCCTCGGTGAGTGGGGCTGCGTGTCGTTCTCGAGGTTCGAGGAGGTTGAAGGTAGGCGCTGGGCGAGTCGGTTTGACTGTTCGTGGTTGTCGCAATCAGATTGAAGAAAGTCAGACATAGGTAAGAGTGAGAATAATTACTTTGGGAAGATTTGTGTAGTGTCAGAGATGGTGGAGGTTGAAGAAGAAGAGAGCGGATTAGGGGGTGGTAGAGGTTTCGCAGACTTGCGGTGTCCGAGTCCCGGAAATAGGGGGCTAAATTGAAACCCCCTCTTCATCAGATTCGGCCTATACGTTAAAACCTTCTGTGTCTCCTGCGTCGGTCCCAAATACCATGATCACAGTCCGCTATCTGGCAGAGATGCCGGCGGATTTCTGCATACATGCGCTGGAATTCTAAACAAATTCAAAACGACAAGGTCCATCAGTCCCTGTGCCACAGTCAGCCCTCAGCGCATCATTAACGCGGCGGGATCGATGGCACCCCGCCCCGTTCTATTTCCTTGATTTCGCACTGACAGGATGCCACCCAACAACAAGCTGGTCAATTTTTCCGTTTGGAATAGCTTCTGCTGTCGGGTCAGACGGGAAGCTGCTGGGCTTTCGCGTTGTTGACTGGGCAGCTGCACTGTCCGACAGATGGCAGCCCGTGTCAGATCTTCGCACGAGATGACCTAGGAAGCGAGTGCAAATTTTGGTGTATGCAGCGTCTTGAGGAAATGTTTGGGATGCCCTTCAGCATACCAGGCGAGGCGAGGCCCTCCGACTGAGATATCGAGCTCAACATTGCCGCCATCATATCCTTCATACGTGATCCCCGAGTTGCCATAAGTTACGGAAGTCTCGCCATATGCATTCATGAGCGTATTAGTAGTGGCCCACTCATCGCTGTCGCAGTTGCTGAAAGGCACTCTGGATGCTTCATCGTCCGCGCTTGTTGTTGCAGAGATGGTGCTCCTATCATTTTCGTGAGAGTCGTCGACGTCCGCCGATAGGCTCCAATTCCGCAGAATTGTCGATTCAGACAATTGCTGTCGGGATGAAATGACAATATGTTCCTACCCACTCAGAGTCGTGGAATAGTACGGTCGACACTGAGCAGCTGGAAATGATGACAGTGGGCGGAGCCTCAGCCTGAGACCTGATAGCGAGCTCAGGCCACTAAGTCCTGGCATCATATCTAGTACCCCTGGATTCATTTTTTTTGACCTGGGCCCCAGAGAGATAGTACGCGCTTGGTGTGCCTGTGGGTTTGCAGCGTAATCCCATGGCGTGACAAGGACCCTCGAACGCACCCATTGCCTCCTGTTGACTCTTCATTTCCCTATGTCGATCCTCCCCACCAGGTAATTCAATGACGCAAAATACATTTTCTTCAATACCCAGTGTCTTGAAGTGGGGAATCCTGCCCGAGGGAAGTACGGTACTGAACAGGTATCCGCGTATGCAATTTCGTAGCCGCATCCAGCAGCTTTGTGGGAAATGGAAAACAGTGCAGTGAGAAAGGGTAGGGAGGTAGGGGAAAGCTCCGAGTCGCTTTGAGGCTAATTGGACAATGCGTGCAAGGTTGGTTCAAGGGCTTGAACTCGCCTTGAGCAAATATGGACGCTTTGAAGATCCTTCAAGCTCCTGGCGATACTGGCAGAGATATTGCCAATAATTCGGGTCAGAGCAGAGAAGAACATGTGGTTTGCATGTGGTTGCAGAATGCGATGTTAACGTTGGTAAACATATGGGCGCCTAAAGCATTACTTCCGATTTTCGAGCTCAACGTAGGACACAGCGAGCGCGACTCTTGATATAATTTCGCAAAATACACATCGTGAGTGTCTCTATGATCATCGTGCCCAGTGGCCATGCTGTTACTTCTTGCTTTGGTGGATGAAATGGGCTGGATGGAAATCTGCTGGATCAGATGTACTTGCGAAACTTGTGCTGACGCGCCTGCTTTCTACCAAGATGTCTGCCACTATCGAAGAAATACATTCCGACCACTCTGACCACGAGGGCCACGATCACGGTGACCATGAAGGCCACGATCACGCCGCACACGAGGAGGACCCCACCTCTGCTGCTGCCCTTGACAAGATTCAGTCGCGTTCGGAGCGGAAGGCAAGGAAGGCTCTGCTGAGTCTGGGGTTGAAGAAGGTGGAGAGCATCACCCGTGTCACCCTCAGGAGGCCCAAGAATGTGCGGATTGCTATTTAGAAGGTCGATCTGACATGCTGAATGTGGGCTTTGGTTGCATCTTCCTATCGCAGGTTCTATTTGTGATCGCACAACCCGATGTCTACAAGTCATCCAACAGCGATTGCTACATCGTCTTCGGAGAGGCCAAGGTATGTGCCATTTCACTTTGGCCCCTCAAAGCGTGTCCGATCCTCACCCTTATTATTTAGATCGAGGACATGAACTCGCAAAGCCAAATGTCCGCGGCTCAGCAGCTCGCGCAGGGAGGAGGTGGATTGGATCTTGAGCAATCTGGTGGCGGAGGTGGAGATGATGACGATGACGATGACATGCCCGATCTTGAGGCACCTGAGGATGAGGGCCCCGTCGACGAGACAGGCGTGGACGCAAAAGACATCGAGCTTGTCGTGACACAAGTCGGCTGCTCACGAGCCAAGGCTGTTCGTGTATTAAAAGAGAGCGGAGGGGACTTGATCAATGCTAGTGAGTTCCATCCTCTTCCAGCCAGCAAACAGTACTGATATAGCCGCAGTCATGGCGGCGAGCGAGTGATCTGGGTTTCTATGTGTTCTGGCGTGCTTTTTGTACTACAATGCATTTTCGGCCATGGCCAGTGATTTGTACGCTTGAGTATTATCTGCTTTATTGCGTTCATTCATTAGTCCAACATCGCAACTCGACATAATAATTCGACCGCTCCCAGCCATCTTGGACAATTTCCACACCAGTCTGGCTGAGCTGCCTCCCATCAGATGGTCCAACGTAAAGCCCCAGGTCAGTGGCAGCATCGTGCACCAGCTCCGTCAGTTCCCCCTTCGCGAACATGTGGTAGTAACGGTTGAAGACCTGTGGCGGCGAATGCACTTCTTGGTCCGTCACTGGGGACGAGCCTGCACCAGCCAGCTTGCGTGCTTTTGGCTTGGTGTTGGGTGTCGAAAGCACCCAAGGCACAAATACATCCCTCCCAGCTTTTGAATCCTCATCCGAGGTGCGTTGGTCTGGCACATTCCGCTTTGAAAGTTCGTCCTGTTCAATTGCCCAGACGTATACCAAAACGCGTCCGTGATACGGAGAGACGCTTTGAAGAAGACGCTGCTTATGCTCAATATTAATACGTACGCTCAAATAACAGTTTAATCACCTTTACAGCTGTCCTTCGTCTGTCGGGCGATGCGAGATGGTGGATAGTGGCTATGGATATCGCGTAGTCCTGCAGGATGTGTGAATAAGAGATGACCGATCTATCATTGAAACGCACACACGAACGCGCCAGCTCTCCAGCATTTGCTAATCACGTCGCCCAATATGACTTCGCGCGTAGTCCCGCCAGCCATGCGAGCAATGTTGAGGAGGTTGCGACTTCTATCGAGCCCAATCGTCCATACACTCCCAGAGGGTCGATTCGATGGCAGTGGCAAGTACTTGCCATTTCCTGTCCCAGAATCTAGACCAATGTATCCTGTCGGCAAAGAATCGAGAAATTGAGCGATGATAGGCCAAGGCTTGCAACAGAACGCGTGAAGGTCAATATTCGCACATCAAGATCGAGAAACTAACCTTGTACCGCGTAGAAGAAAAATGGGGTGCGATCTGGTCATATATCGCGTGAACATGCTCATCTTCGTGGTCTTGCGGATTGGCGGATATCTCTGCAGGTTCTACATTTTTGGGCGCCATTCGAGAAACGATCGTCAAGAGGAAGCCAGCAACTGAAACCGCGGATCTCGCTTCGTTCGATCATCCATGTCTGTCGCAAGCATCTCTCGGCAAGTCAGGTCATTACTAGCAGGCTCTTCGGATACGCCTAGCACCATAGAGACCCTGCGAAATGTGGAAGCGTTTGTCCTAGAATGCTCTGCTTCTCCCGAGCAGGATAGTCTGCTAGATGCTTTGGACGACGAGCTGCAGGGCATACACCATGACTTGGTGGGGCACGGTTCTTTGGAGCAGACCCAGGTCTTTCTCAGAGTGCTGTATCACCTGCGCCCTATTCTTTCATCTACATCAATTATCGCGACATGGTTTGACCTGGTCCTGCGGCCTGCGCTACGAGAGCCAAAGCTGTCCACCGAGGCCGTGAACTACGCCAAGGAACTCATAATCTGCGCGCTCGAGGGATCGGGAAGCCCTGAAAAGGTAGCCGAGTTTAGAAGACGACTGTTTGATCTGTACCTTCTGGATGCCATGAACGAGGGATCGGGGGCAGACGTCCTCGAGTGGGCCGACCTGGATCAGGAGCAGCGGGATAAGAAGACTCAGTGGAAGGTTAATCTAGAGGACTTATTGGTAAAGTATGGACTGCAGAGACCGGATGTGAGTGAGCTAGTATGCTTCCAGGTCCTTGTGCTAAATATTAATATTTATTTATGTCACAATTGAAGGACCTATTCACGGAAATCGCTATATGCTTCTCGACTCCCTCTTCACGGCTTCAGCTGTTCATGTTTCTCAACGTTTACACGTCTCAGCCCCCATTTCAAGCGATATCCTCAGTATTGGCCGCCCATCCACTCATGTCCATCCTCCTCAGATCACTCCTCTTGGACAATTCTTCCACAGTGTGTACAACAGGGTTGACTGTTGTCGTGAAGCTGATCTCTATCCTCGCCGTCCATGCCAGTGCTGATCTCAAATCCCTCCTCCCACAATTGTACGCGGTGTTGGTACGCATAATTTGCTGGAGGGAACGGCCACTTTCCGACCTTCGCTCGAACTCGTCGGCAGCGGACTTGTCAGAAAACCGTGCAGAGGCCGAAACCAGTTTGGATCTAGAAATACAAACCGAGAGGGCGGCACTGCATATCCGACCAGACCTCGATTGGGAGAGGCTGGAGTTGACGTTTGATGGCACGGCTTCGTCGGCGCCATCCTGCAGGGCCTTGTTCACGATCCTGTACTATTTGTTTCCCCGCACGACTCTCCGGATGCTGAGAAAGCCTAGTGCGTGCTTGGCCGAGAGACAGTTCGAGACGCCGTATACCATCAGCTGGGAAGAGGCATTGGATAGTGAAAAGATCAGGAGTCACAGCGAGGTGAGTGTAATTTCTTGTGAATCAAAACATATGCTAAATTTCGATATAGTCACTCACTCGAACGCATATTCTTCATCCATTGATCATATGGAGAGACACCACTTCCGAGTTATCTCAGCCCGACTTTTGGGCCAATTATAGTGTCTCGCAAATAGCGAGTGAGAGTATGATGATGGATCTTCGCCACGCTGCCTTTGCGATGCGTGCGCGCCATCCCGAATTGGCGCCCCAGCCAAATCCAGACGACGCTTTGGAATCACCAATAGATTTTGGAGATGACGTCCCTATTATCAACCCGCCGTCTCTGTTTGGATCTGCGGAGGATTTATCGCTGAACGCGCTCACTCCGCATCCTCAGCCGATCGAGCTACGAGAGCCGGCGGGAAGGCCGCGGATCTCACTACAATACATGCTCTCCGCCTCGGTTGCGCTAAAATCGAATGTCGATGTCGAAATCATCCAGCCGTCGCACTCGTGGCCGTCGGGTCTCTTTCCCACTGCGGCCAGCTCTCCTTCCCGGAGAAGTGTATCGTTGCCAGCGGAATCCGAGACCTCTTCGCTATTGCAGCCAGAATTTCAAAGCCAAGAACACACGCATCACCCATCTCACGTCGCACAGGCCATATCTGGACTGCAGCGTGAAGTACTTTTGCTGAGGAACGAGCTCAACTTTGAGCTTTGGCTCTCGCGAGAAAATGTCAAACACATCGGCAGGCTATTTCAGGACCAGCTATTATCTAAGAATGCAGAAAATGAGAGGCAAGGGCTTGTGCGTTTTCATTCTCCAATTTTGGCGAGATCCGTGCTTATCCTATATTATGCAGTACAATAAATTGCGTAAATACCGCGCACAAGTTACTGAGTTGGAACGCGAACTCAAAGAGCACAAGGAGCAAGCGTTCTCGGCCAAGAACAAATACGCTGATTGGAACACAGAATTGCAAAGCAAGCTGCGCGAATTTAGGCAAGAAAAGAAGACCTGGATCACTGAGGCAGCCTCCCTCCGTAGTGCCGAGAAGGACGCCAAGGCAAGCGCTTCAACGCCCGACTCTAGTGCTGGCTGATATTATTGCTTGCAGGACCGGTTTGTGGCTCAGGGGAAGCTGCTATCCGATGCCACAAAACAGGTCTTTGACCTTCAGACACAGAAGAAAGCGACGCAGCACAAGATTGACAGGTTACATGACTACGAGCGGCAAATAGAGCAGCATGTCAAGATGCAACGGCTATGGTGAGATTATTAGCGCATCGAATTGTGCTTTGGAATAACGCTTTCTCTAGGGACGATGATTTTCAAAAGTTCAACGGAAGAGGGGAAGAGTTGGAGTTCATGAAGAGTAAATACCGTCAGATGGAGATGCGATTAGAGACCTACGAGAAGCTCCATGCAGAGATGGATGACGGTGCACGGTTGGTGAAATTCCAGCTTCCAATTGACACATATTGACTCTGATTAGCGTCTACCGACGACAAATCCAAGCGCTGGAAGCGCGTCTGGCTGTGGCCAACAAAAAGAATGCCACGCCGCGACACATGTCAGCAGAGGATATCGCGGCGTTTGCTGCCGAGAAGACTGCTTTGGCGAACTCCAATGCGCAGCTACGAGAGGAGAACATCGACTTGCGAGAAGAAGTCGAGGAGATGACTGCGATGATCGAGATGTTGAAGGCTCAAGTGAGCGGAAGAAAGGGTCTGATTTCGGCGCGGGCGAGTCCCATCATGTTTGGATGATCTTATGCATTGTATTACTGCTGTATTGCTGTATTCCATTAGTCTCGGCGTGTGTACAAAAAGTCGAACCTTGTGTACCAAAGGGGAAGGTCATGGAATGTGCGAGAACGATGGCATCCCTTACGGGGCCAATACTGCAAGTCTATCCTGTGTCGAAACTTCGAGAACTACTGGGCGGAGGGCTACAAAAGCAACATGCGCTCGAAAAATTTAATCTGCAGTTCGAGCACTACCCCTTCTCCTACCATCCATCCCCCCCTCCCTCCTCCCCCACACTCTGTTAGTATCTTGATCCAATTTGACCCCTTGCATCCGCTTATCTACCCCGCAGATCAAAATATGGCCACAGAGAGCTTCGGTTTCCAGGCTGAGATCAGTCAATTGCTTGACTTGATCATCAGTAAGTACTCTTCACATGTGCGTTTATTGAGGTCGTGTTGACATTCGGATTGCAGACACGTTCTACTCGAACAAGGAAATCTTCCTCCGAGAACTGATCTCCAACGGCTCCGATGCCCTCGACAAAATCCGTTACGCGTCTTTGACCGACCCGTCGGTCCTTGACTCTGGCAAGGATCTTTACATCCGTATTGTCCCTGACAAGGAGAACAAGACGCTCAGCCTGCGCGACACCGGTGTTGGCATGACCAAGGCCGACATGGTCAACAACTTGGGCACAATTGCCAAGTCCGGCACCAAGGTACGCGCGTTTTACGCGTCCCAAAGTCATACATCGAGCTTACGAGTGTTTGTCTAGGGCTTCATGGAGGCCTTGAGCTCCGGTGCCGATATCTCTATGATCGGTCAATTCGGTGTCGGTTTCTACTCCGCATACCTCGTCGCCGAGCGTGTCCAGGTCATCTCCAAGCACAACGACGACGAGCAGTACATCTGGGAGTCCGCTGCCGGAGGTACCTTCACCATCACCACCGACACTGTCAACCCCGATCTCGGCCGCGGTACCGAGATCAAGCTGTACCTCAAGGAGGACCAGCTCGAGTACCTTGAGGAGAAGAAGATCAAGGAGATCGTCAAGAAGCACTCCGAGTTCATCTCATACCCCATCCAACTTGCCGTGACCAAGGAGGTCGAGAAGGTTAGTCGTTTAGTCAAATCTGAGAGATCTTCGCTCATTCAAGTAACAGGAGGTTGAGGACGAAGAGGAGGAGGAGGTCAAGGAGGGCGAGGAGTCCAAGATCGAGGAGGTCGAGGACGAGGATGACAAGCCCAAGGACAAGAAGACCAAGAAGATCAAGGAGCAGGAGACCACCAACGAGGAGCTCAACAAGACGAAGCCCATCTGGACGCGTAACCCTTCGGACATCACGCCTGAGGAGTACGGTGCCTTCTACAAGAGTCTCTCCAACGACTGGGAAGACCACCTTGCCGTCAAGCACTTTTCCGTCGAAGGTCAACTCGAGTTCAAGGCCATCCTCTACATCCCCAAACGGTGCGTTTCATTCTTGGTTTTATTATACGCGGATATTGACAAACGATCTTTAGTGCACCCTTCGACCTCTTCGAGAGCAAGAAGAAGCGCAACAACATCAAGCTCTACGTCCGTCGGGTGTTCATTATGGATGATTGCGAGGACATCATCCCCGAGTACCTCAACTTCGTCAAGGGAATTGTCGACTCCGAGGATCTCCCCCTCAACATCTCCCGTGAAACCCTCCAGCAGAACAAGATCCTCAAGGTCATCCGCAAGAACATCGTCAAGAAGTGCATGGACCTCCTGAGCGAGATCGCCGAGGACAAGGACAACTTTGCCAAGTTCTACGAGGCGTTCGGCAAGAACTTGAAGCTCGGAATCCACGAGGATGCCCAGAACCGCAGCAAGCTCGCTGAGTTCCTGCGCTTCTTCTCCACCAAGTCCACCGAGGAGCAAGTCTCCCTCAAGGGTGAGTCGCATCAGCTCGTGGTGTCAAATTTAAGCTGACTTTCATCACCAGACTACATCACTCGCATGCCCGAGGTCCAAAAGTCCATCTACTACCTCACCGGCGAGTCTCTTGCTGCCACCCGCGACTCACCGTTCCTCGAAGTCCTCAAGAAGAAGGGCTTCGAGGTCCTCCTCCTCGTCGACCCCATCGACGAATACGCCATCACCCAGCTCAAGGAGTTCGACGGCAAGAAGCTCGTCTGTGTCTCCAAGGAGGGTCTGGAGCTCGAGGAGACCGATGAGGAGAAGAAGGAGCGCGAGGAGGAGGTGATCAAGTTCGCCGACCTCTGCGCCGCCGTCAAGGAGGCCCTTGGCGACAAGGTCGAGAAGGTCATCGTCTCCAACCGCATCACCGACTCTCCCTGTGTGCTCGTCACCGGCCAGTTCGGTTGGTCGTCGAACATGGAGCGTATCATGAAGGCGCAAGCCCTGCGTGACTCCTCCATGTCTTCGTACATGGCGTCGAAGAAGACCCTCGAGCTCAACCCCACAAACGCGATCGTCAAGGAGCTCGCGCGCAAAGTCTCCGAGGACAAGGCCGACAAGTCTGTCCGCGACCTGACATATCTGCTCTTCGAGACCGCACTGCTCACTTCCGGCTTCGCGCTCGACGAGCCGACATCGTTCGCCAAGCGCATTCACCGCATGATCAGCCTTGGTCTCGACGTCGATGACGAGGAGGAGGAGGAGACTGCCGCTGCAGAAGCCGATGCACCTCCCGCAGCGGAGGGCGCATCTGGCTCTGCGATGGAGGAGATCGATTAGATATAACGGGGTTCTGGGGATGCTGCTTTATTTGTTTGTACACTCACTGCATACGCTTTTCTTGTATTTTTCATACTCTTGTTGTTACTCTTCACGCATCATACATTGCATTAGTACTCTAGTCATTACTAGACAAAATCTCAAACGTTTCAGTCATCGTATCCACGCGTGATCAGCTTCAATTCAGTCAGTCGGAATCAGAAGATACATCGTATTTGGATGGATGCGAAGCAAAACCGGTGGGTCAGAGTTTACGCTCGTAACCGCCTGGATCATGTGCATGAGGTGAGCAAAATGCGGGCTCATCGTGCCATTAATTTCATGTAACCTTGAATCTCATCTGCTTTTCTATCAGATTCCCACCCCTTCACGGGTCATATCTTCAAGCCATTCGCTGTGGCATGTGCGGTGCGCCACGTAGTCCCAAAACGTTCTTGTCGCACACAAGATCAGATTCTCACTCTTTCGCGAGTCGTCTTCAAGCCATTCGCTGGCATGTGCAGGTTCTTGAGAGGGAAGGAGTCAGCTGGACACGGTTGATGCCTTTTCCTGCGTTCATCCTACTAGGATATAGCTGGCTCTGCGTTTGTGCTGTCAGGGCCTCGAGCACTTGAAGAGAGGGAGGCTGTACACGGAATTAAACGGACTGCCTAAAACAGCATAGCCACCGCTGGCCGTAAGTTTTCGGCGGCGCAGGCCCCAGGGGTCGCGTTTTCTGCTTCGTCCTGTCATTGTTCCCCTCCCACGTCGCTTGATCCTAATTCAGCGGGACAATGCCCATCGCCCATATCTAAAGTTTACTTATATCACAGTCGCTCCTCCATTGTCTCCTTTATCAATGCTTTACCCCTTGGACCCCGCAGCACAAATCGCATCGCCAATGTCCACCACGATCATTGCACCAGTGCCCCTCCGAGCCTCCACACCACCTAGGACCAGGTCCTCGTACCCCCTCCAAATGTCTTTAATGGTGCGTGGTTGTCACTGTTTAGATGCGACTAGTTGCTGACACGCGATTTTTAGGAGGTAGACGCGTCGCGACGCGTCGTGAAGGCCGACAACCTCATGTCCCCCATCCACCTAATCGATCCACGCGCCGGTAGTGCCCGCTTTGTATGTGCCATGATCACTCTATGAACGGTTCCATACTCACTCGACGCTCAGAAGTCACAATCTCCAGCTCCCTGCACTCCCCCTCGCCGTCGCACCACGCGTCGTCGCCGCCCATGTTTGCGTTCGGACTGCCGCATCGACCCTCACAGCGCAACCATCGCCTTTGATCGCCTGCCGTGGATTTCCATCATGGAGTCTGCCCCTGCACACACAAACCCGTGGGACATGGCCGACTTATCTCAGCTGCCCACCGAGGACCTCGATAATGCATCAGGACCCGGTCCGGTCCGCAGGCGCAAAACATCCTTGCGCTCGAATCCCCTGACCACCGGCCCCGCCGAGGAGCTGCCGCGGTTTCGCATGCCACTCCTCGCAGCCCTTCAAGCCCCCGAACCATGCAGCCCCCACACACCCGTCTCAGAGTCCTTCAACCCATTGGACGTCCAGTTCCACAACCTGCTGCCTATTCTCCCCTCTCCAAATCGTCATAACGACGACTTGTGAGTGACGGCGCACCCACGACCGCCTTCTCACCGTCACATTGGACATTGTATTCGTCGCCATCGCATCTTCTCACATAATCGAGCACTCCACCTCGCACTGCCACATATCTCGCGCCTATCTTAAGGCCGATTGTATTTTTACCTATTCTGCCAGCCAGCCTTTCATCTTCATCTTCACTTGCACGATTTTTATTGGTGATTTACGGACTTCCTAAATTTTTGGAGCCGTGGTAGCTATCTCTGCTTCTTGTTATCTATATTTACGTCGACTTGCCCACTCACGTCTCACCCATACTTTCACTTTCCCTACCATATTATCTATCAATTATGTTGAATGTACACGTTCCGACCCTTATCAATGAGCCATTTGGCTGCTGTGAATACATGATCGAAAGCTCTGCATATCAGCGCTCAGCCGTCAAAGACGGAACTGTTGCAGGTTCAGTTGTCAGCGCCCATACGTCAGGTATATTATGCAAGTGGCACGATGATCGGAAAGCTGGCAGGATGCCGATCTTGTACCGACGATATCTGTACTGTGCAATTAACTCCTTTCTGGATGAAGACCTTGATTTGATAGGACCAGTCACTCTTCCACACACCAGCAAGACAATAATGGACACCAGATGTATCAACTTTGGAGCGGGCCCGTCCGCACTCCCCCCATCTGTGCTGGAGGAAGCCTGCAAAGGGCTCATCAATTTTGAGGGCACCGGCATGGGGATCGCAGAGATATCACACCGATCCAAGGAATTCGTCGCGCTCCTCGCCAGACTCGAGGCCAACATCCGCACACAGCTGCAGGTCCCCCAGACACACGCCATCCTCTTCATGCAGGGCGGCGGCACCGGGCAGTTCTCGTCCATAGTGATGAACATGCTCGCGCGGCACCGCCTGCTGCAGCCGCACCTCGCCGACCACGAGCGCGCCATGGACTACGTGGTCACCGGCGCGTGGAGCAAGAAGGCTGCCGCCGAGGCCCAGCGGCTCGGGGGCGGCGTGGTGCACATCGCCGCGGACGCGCGGCCGTACTCCAAGGACTCCAAGTCCTTCGACAACATCCCCACGCACGACTCGTACAGCTTCTCCCCGGACCCCGCGCTTATATTCTACTGCGAGAACGAGACGATCGACGGCGTGCAGTTCGCGTACGACGGCGCGTCGCCTGCGTCGTTCCCCTTCCACCTGCTGAAGAAGGACGCGCTCCTGCCGCTCGTGGCGGACTACTCGTCCTCGTTCATGTCGCGGCCCATCCCGCGCCTCGCAGATCACGCGATAATCTATGCCGGCGCGCAGAAGAACATCGGGCCCGCGGGGCTCACCATCGCCATCGTCCGCCAGGACTGCATCGTCGATGTCGACGCCGCGGCGAAGCTCGGCGCCGCCCCCGTGCCCATCACCATGGCGTACAAGACAGTTTTCGACGGCGCGAGTTTGTACAACACGCCGCCGGTGATTCCGATCTACATGGCCGGGTTGGTGCTGCAGCGGATGGCGGAGCAGGGGGGGCTGAAGCACTACGAGGAGGTGAACAAGCGCAAGGCGGCGAAGCTGTATGCTGTCATCGGGAAGGGCGAGGCCAAGGGCGTGCTCCTGGCCAAGGTGAGGCCGGACGCCGGGAGCTGGATGAACGTGGTTTTCGATGCGCTTGGGGAGGGTGCCGAAGCCAGATTCGTCGAGGGCGCAACTGCTCGGAATATGAAGTCGATAAAGGGCCATCGGTGGGCACATTCCGTTGATTCGCGCAACAGCTCCGCTAAATTGATTCGTCTTCTAGATCTGTCGGCGGCATCCGAATCTCACTTTACAATGCCGTCACGGAGGAGCAAACTGATGAACTCGTCGCTTACATGGAGGAGTTCATCGCCAGCGCCGAGCCGGCAACAATCAAAGTGTAATCTTTGCTTATGTACCAATACATGTTATTCATATCGAGAACTTCGACTCGTTGTAGTTGGTCGTGCGCATCACAAAAATGCAACATGGCGATGACGGCCAAGTGGATCGAAGAAATACAGATTTCTGCTTTACAATCTAATATATTTGTATGGAATTTGCCGATTGGTGTTGTGTTTGTTGAAGCTGAAGTGACGGGGTGGCCACCATGTCATGTAGCCTGGATCGTATAGTTAATGGGTTGGTGCCCAGCAACATTAATCCTTCCCGGGGTATTCATTCGACTTGCACGAACTTCGTGGCCTGAAGCCAAGTTGCTTGGGGCTATCGACGGTACTGCGTAGCGCACAAATCTCACACAAGTTGCGCCACCCAAGCGCCACCAGGCTCAGTTGGGCCGCCCGCTTTCAACTTGATTCTTCATCTTCAGCCTATTAGCACATCTTAAATTCTATCAGGAAATCCACATCGTAAAATTGATTCCCTGTGTGTCGTGGATTCATTTTCCTTCGCTGGATGGTCTGGACGAACACTTCCTTCTTCCCTGCTCCTCAGTGAAGCTATACCTGTCAATGGGATCTCCAAAATATATGCCCCATGGCTAAGTTGGTTAAAGCGTCCGACTGTTAATACCACAACAGCAGCTTTATCGGAAGGTCCTGAGTTCGATCCTCAGTGGGGCAGTTTTTGCTTCGTGGAGGTCGGAAGGGGGAGGCGGTATTTTTGTCCCGCATAGTGCACGCTGTCGCAGTAAACGGAGCTGACTCGGTGGGCCTGAACACCAAGCTTTGGGCGAGGATGCGAGTATCATGTCCTTTGCGAGCTTGCGAGCATCATGTCTTTTGACCTTGCGAGCATTTTGCTGTCTTTTGCGAGCTTCCCGTCCAATTGTGCACTAGCCAGCTCAGGCTGCTCGTGCACGTGTCTACGATCAGTTGTAATCCATGCGCGCCTTGCAAGTGTTAATCGTGATTCCGAGCAGGGCTCACCGGTCACCCATACCACCCCCATCTTGTCATGCAGGTTACCATTCATTTACTCAAGGGACAGAAAGAAGACGAGTCCAAGTTTAAACGCTTTCGTGTACACAGCTGCAGAGGATTACAAGAATCTGGCCGGCTGCCTCATCGTTTACTTCCTCACGCTTGCCCTTAACACAGAGGGATCCTTTGCCCTACAGTGCCACCTATGCCCCATGGCTAAGTTGGTTAAAGCGTCCGACTGTTAATACAACAGCAGCTTTATCGGAAGGTCCTGAGTTCGATCCTCAGTGGGGCAGTTTTTGCTTCGTGCAGGTCGGAGGGAGGGAGGCGGAGTCCTATTTCGTAATGACTGGATTCCCATTGGGAACCTGGCTATAATCTACGGCTGGCATTCGCTGCTGAGCGCTGAGCGCGCTCGGGGGGTTTTGTTTTGTTTTGAAATCATTGTTTACCCTAGGACCTTTCGCTGGGGAGATTCCCTGTGGCAGAGGGCTCCAACTTGTATGTATATTTTCCAAATCTATCGGCTTTGTAACTTGCGCACCTGGACGAGGGGTCTACCTGAGACTTCCCCAAATTTGATCCTATGGGCCAGTGGTACTTATGTATGTATGTGAAGGCTGGGGAGTTGTGCTGCTTGAACTGGCTCCCTGCTGCTTCGCTGTTCGGGTGGTGGACACGCACGCTGGGAGTCAACGGCACCATGCTGCAAGCAGCCGTAAATTATGTGTGACGCGCAGGAGGCGAGGCAAAAGTGGGATGTGATAAATCCTGATTTGTCACAATGCCGTACTGAACAGTGAACATGCGCAAGTGTAGATATAATGTGGTGTGAGATAGAGTAATACTTAGCAAGGAGTACCAAACGTGCCCACGCCTGCGCTGGATATGTTAAAAACCCCATCGGCATGATGCATGATGGGGAAGGGCGGTAGTACCATAACTGGACGGCCAAAGAGCTATGGAAAGTCACTCGGGAAAAGGCCGAGTAGAAATCACCAGATGATGGGTTGATGGATGTAAAAGGATGAAGGAAGCGACAAAGAAGTGGTCTAAAAGGATTCGGGAAAACAAACGCATAGCGGCAGTGCGGCCACGTATATGTCAATGTTGCTTTCTGCTACTAGTCCGCCTTCTTGTCAATATTCGAAATGAATCAAAAGTCACAGGAGACTGGACTCACTGATATTTCTTGGTGTAGTCATGTATAAACCACCACTTCTTTTCCTTCTGGCGAGAAAAGCCTGGCATCTATCCCTTCCACCCTTGTATCGGCCACCCAGTGAAGCAGATCGTGGTCTACATGTCGAACGACTATCTCCACGATGGGGCCATTGAAGACCTCAGTTCGCTTCCGAGATAACAGCATCTCCCAGGTTTCCGTTCGCAATGGCAGGAAATCGTTGACGAACAGTACCTCCCATATTCCTGTTTGCGATGGAAACAGATTATCGATGCAGTTAAGCCGCAGCTTGGCGAGGTTGGCTACCAAACATTTCGGGCCAGGGGTATGAATGAGCCAAGCCAACATCGGGAGATCAAGAGCCAATACACTTCCGGCGACGAGCTCCAGTGTGGTTAGGTCGGGACAAGCCTCAAGACACAGTATCAGTTCATTTGACCTCAAACGAGGAATATTGAGAACGAGTGTCTGTATTGAGCACTGCGATCTTCCAATTAAATCCACGAGATAAGTTGCGGAGAGTGAAAAATAATTGTCGCCTGCGGAAAAGCTATAATGGGGAATGCGAAGGGATATGTCGAGGTTCTGAAGCGCTGGTAAAGTCAGGAGTTGGAAGAGATTGAACGGATCATCACTGCTTTCCATAGAAAGCCATCTCAAATGCTCTAGACGTGCGCGCGGGGTTTGGGACAGATCTCCGTTGAGGTCCTCCACCACGACTCCTTTGATTTGGCATTCCACTAACTGGTGACATTCCGCAAGAACTTTAAAGACTGAGGTGGTCGTAGATAGGTCGATGACAATTTTTGTCAGACGATTCCAAGGTATTTTCAAGAAGGCTGGGCTAACGCCGGAGCCAACCACAAGGCTTCGGAGCCGTGGTGCATGTATGAGATTGACGGGGTTTACCCATCTCCGACCGGAAAAATCGATAGGGATGGATATATCGAGATGTTCCAACAGTGGGAGTTGTTCACGGAGTGAGCTGAAATGCTCCAACAAGCCATATGAGATTTTTAACTGCAGCGTCTGCCATCGGCTGGAGTGTCTCAGCGCCATATGTAACAGTTCAGCCCTTCGCAGGTCTTTTTCTTCTTCTTCATGATAACCTCTTCGAATTCCCAGCGCCAAAGTTAGAGGAGTTGACCCTCCACGAAACAGCCATTGCTCCGCCATGAGGACTTCGATGGCGGCGCGTTCGGAGGTCATCTGCAAAGTAAAGGATGCCCATAGCCTGTGACCCATTTGAATCGTCCTCGCTCTCTCAGAATATTCAAGCTTTGTAGTTGGCGTAGACTAACCTGGGAGTGGAACGCGCTATATCTCTCCATCTCCTACAAATGCTCTGCACGAGGGTTGGCGCATGAGAGGAGGATGTGGTCATGGTCTGCGTGGGCAGGCACCACTCGAAAATTTCACCAAGGAGTTCGTCGGGAAGCCGGCGGATGGGGTTGAAGATCGAAATGTGTGCCTCTGCTTGATTCTGCAATGTGGAGCGTATGGTAATCAAGGCGCTCAGCGCTTCCTGGACCTTGATTATTTCCGTTTCCAAAGCATTGAGGTCGCCTCGGATCTGCTCCACGGACTGAAGGACGCCCGCGGCTTCAGCGGGTGTGGGCGGGCGGTTGGTGAGGAGCAAGTAATCGGTAGGATACTCTTGAATCCACTGGCATGTCTCCTTTCTATCCTGTGACATTGTGGATATGCCCTGACGATTGAATTTGAGTACAGTGTGGGTGGGTAAGAGGTGTACGTTGAGGTTGGCGACCCAGGAGTCAGATTTGGCAAGACTTAGACGGGCACTGCAGTGAGACGCGGTCCGGTGCCAATTGCAATTACCTCAGGCCAACGTCTCGTTGGCCCAACACGGTCACTGAGTCGTCAGCCCCTTTTCCTCCTCCTTCCTGCTCCTTGAAATTCTACTTGCAACTCAGCATGGCATCACTGAATCAATCTGTTACATTCATCGCGTACATTTCAGCTTCTGTACCATGTCAGCAGTCTTGTTAATACAGTCCGATTCTTCCTTGGAGCCAAATTTCTGTGACGCGTTGGGAAACTAGGAAACTCCTCAGGCTGTCGGTGCTCCCACTATGCCCTATATGCCCGGCTGCTGGCAGCTTATACTGTGTCCTATCTTGGCCCTATTCATCTAAATTTTGTTGACATAAAGCAGCATTTTCGATGCGAGCATCATTTTACGAGTCACTCTGAGTCTCGACGGCGTTAAAATCCTACCAGACTCCACGACCATCGAGAGCTCGGAGCCACATCATCTTTTTCTTGACTGCGCATGTTCTGTCAGCTACTTTCACACTCTGAATCACTGTTCTTGCATCGCATCGAGCAGTTGATGCTAGGCTCTAGCTGACTGTTGATGTGCGCGGAGTGTGTTTGATGCCGCTTGCCCATCAGCCCCAACCGAACCCCACCCTCGAGCACCCCGCAATTTAGCCCCTTTTGCTCAGAAATTGCATCTGCGTAGGGATATAAAAGCAGCCTGCCGATGTTCAATTTTATTATCAACCCCATCTACTCAAACACAGCTACCCACTTCCCACATACACACCACCACACTTAATAACAATGCAATTCTCCAAGTCCACCCTCTTCGTTGCTATCGCCTTCGCCGCGACCCTTGTAGCCGCTGTGCCCTCCCCCGCGTCCGCCGACTGCCCGGCCAGCGAGTACGGCCAAACGTGCACCTACAATTCGGACTGCGCTTGCCTCAACA
Organism: Athelia psychrophila; assembly: GCA_001630335.1. Taxonomy (NCBI): domain Eukaryota; kingdom Fungi; phylum Basidiomycota; class Agaricomycetes; order Atheliales; family Atheliaceae; genus Athelia; species Athelia psychrophila. Next base: position 240,115 of record KV417524.1, on the reverse strand, counting down.
AGTGCATTGCATCTGTGAGCGTCTCTCTAATCACGCGCAGTTTGGGTGTTGCTGACAATATATGACAGAACTGCGTTTGAGTTAAACGCAAGGACTGTGTTGCTGTCGAGCAATTAGCGTATCTGTTCTCTTGGTGCGTTCATTGTCATTTGTGGGTTTGGGGGATCTTACTCATGCAGCGCGTAGTTCAACAGGTCCCACATGTAGCTAGCTACATAGTAATCACGGGGGATGTTGAGCACATTATCATATCATTGTAATTATCCAACGCATTTTTATTTAACTCTAAATGGTGGTCACACGAGTGGACGGGTGACGTATAACTATTAGGTACTTCGTCCAGACTGACGTCCAATTCAACGTCATGTATCCGCAGTCGTCTATATTTAAAGGACTCAAGATGGTGGTGGTTCTCATCAACACAACATGTCTTTGAACGAAAGAGATCCCACCATCGCCGGCGGCAACCCCGTCGCTGCTAACTTTGTGCGTATGCCCGAGCTATGGCTGTGGCCTGTCCTAATGCTGTGGTGACAGGTCGATAACCCGACCTCAGACGATCTCGGTGCAGGCGCTGGACCCAATTTCCACGGCGGCGCACACCATAAGCACCCACTGAAAGACACTGCTGGAGTCATTGGCAATACGGATATTATTGAGAGCGCCCACATCGCTCCACTAATCGAGAACTCCAGCAATGGTTAGCTTCACCAGCCCGGCTTTATCGTGCTTTGCGCTCATCATTGTCATCGCTTCAGACGACTGCTTCGCGAATATGGCAACAGACACACGCTCGAAGGCTGATGTTAACCTGGAGCAAGCCCGCGGTGTGGGCCAGCGTGCGTACGAGACCGTCAGTGGCGCGGCACAGATGGCGTACGGTCATGTCGTTGGTGACGAGTCTGCAAAGCAGGCTGGTCATGAGGCGTACGGCGAGAGGCAGTAGTGTGTGCTGAATGTAATCTTGAATGTATGAATATTGTATGAATGAATCATTGTATTTCTCTTTCTCATACACGTCGTGAAAACCAGGAGTGGTTCATTTTTGATAAGATGATGCAAGCACGACATACTAGCTGATTTTTGGCATGTCCTTCTGCTGGTCCCCAGGTTTCGCGCTGAAAAGTTTATGGCTGTCCAATTTCTGCGCTTGAAAATATTGATTGAACAGGTCTAAACCAAAGGACCATCGAGGGAATACTGCGCGAATAAGCTCTCGGGGAAGTACCTCGCGCGTACAGATTTGCCACCGAAGAAACGTCCGTCCAACTCTCGAACGGTCCGCCAAGCCCCCACTGGTCCCGCAAACAAAACATATATCCTGACCGCATCATCCGGATTTGGCGGCGGTGGCGACACAGGATGGACAATTACTCGTTCGACGGTTCCGTTCTTCGAACATTCGTCACCTGCAAGCAATTAGGATACCACCACTGGGCAAGTATGGATAAAGACGTACCGATCTCCCCCCTGAGGTCCTCATCTTCGACATCCTCAACACCCACCATATTCGTCAAAACGACCACCCGACTGGGCTCACCAAATCGCTGGCGGTCCTCTCTCGCTTTCGCATCGTCGTTGTTATTCACAATTTTGCCCATCTTCGAGCCAGGCCCGCTAGCAGCGCCCGCGGCGGCCTTGCCGCCTTTGCCTTTCGCGCCTTTGGTCGTCCCCACCTGCTCGACGGTAAGGGCGTTAACGATGCCAGAGCCATCGACGCCGAGGCCCTGGCCCTCTTTGTGGCCCCATTTTGCCATCAGTCGCGCGGCGAATCCATGCGGATCGGGTCTGTCGCGGGGTGCGGGCATTAATAAGGCTGGCGCACGGTTACTTGGTGGAATATAGACTTACTTCTTGGGGGCCTCTTCAGCGGCTGGCGCGCCGGATCCGGATGCAGCCAACGCACCGAGCTTAGCCGCGATAGCTGCAGCCGCTTTTATCCTTGCGTCCAGAAGAGCAGCCATCCCAGGAGGACCGGGTGGAGGCGGGGGCGCCGATGGTGGGGCGAAGGGGTTGTATGCCAGCGCTGACGGTTCTTCCTCTGGTATTCTGTTTGGAGGCGGGGGGACAGATGGTGGAGCAAAGGGATTGTACGCCAACACTGGTGGCTCCTCTTCCTCCATGTTGGTAGGAACCGTGTGCATGGGCTGGTTGAACTGGGCATGGGCTTGAGCTGGGGCCGTTCGTCGCAGGTATGCCTCTTCACCGGTTTCGGTTGGCAGCGGCGCAACTGGCGGCATACTTTCCTCTTGCAGATGGGCAAACGCAGGTGGAGCCTGTGGAGGAGCGATTTGTGACAAAGCCAGGCGCCGTTGGTAGGCCTCCTCGCCAGCGAGGTCGCTCGTTGGTGCTGTAAACGACGGAGCCGCGACGCTCATTTGTGGAGTGGCGTCCATCGAGCGGGTCCAGCGATCGTTATGCTCGTCGTACCGAACTGAAAAACAGGCATCAAGAATGCGGCAATGCGCTGCTCACAAAGACAACTCACCAGATTTACGCGGCCGCTCATCCTCAGAGGCGGTGTGTTCGCTGTCGGAGTCGTCGCCGTCGCCTCGGAAGCGTTTCCTGTCTTCCATGCGTTTCTCCTCGACCAATCGCACGCGCCTTTCAATGCGGTCCTTTTGCCGCCATACTTTGTATTCGTTGTAGTCGTTTGGACGCAATGGGTCATACTGCTCGAACGGGTCCCAGACATTGATCGGGAGCGCATTTTTGTTCTATGGATGTATGGGTTTGAGTGCTCGGTGTATGACTGTGGGAAAGGCATACACACTGACCTTCCTGTTCTTCTTGCCACCCCCGCCTCGCTTCTTGTGCGTCGCCTTGAACCCATTCACGTCCTCGTCCAAGATCATCGACGGTGGTTTCACTTTCTTACCCCACCCTCCTTGGCCCTGCGTAGTCTCCTGCGCCGCCTGGGACACCACCGCCACCTGCGCAGGCTCTACGAGTGCAGGCGGGGCAAAGACCGTAGCAGTCGCCGAGATCACAGCAGAGTGGCTCCCACTGGGTGAATCGAACGCTGAAGCTATAGCTGCACCCATAGGGAGCCGTGGAGCGGCCGATTTGGCCTTGTTCGCCTGGTTACGGCGCACGGGGGCGAATGCGAGCGCCGCGCTCCATCCTTGTGAAGAATTCCGTGCGTTTCAATAAGACGAGTCTAAGATGTTATGATGGAAACATAGAGTGTATACCGGCTGTAGATTTTCCTGAGGCTGATGCATCGTCGGCGCTGGAGGCAGCCTCTGTGGGTGCAGGTGTTGTCACTTCTGCTACTGCAGGAGCAACAACCTCGGGTTTGGGTGCAAGCGGTGGAGCAGCGGCTTCTGGGGCAGATGGAGAGAGTGTAGCGCCAGATGAGAATTGTATGCCTCCATAAAGGCCTCCAGCTCGACTCGACATCGATGGTTACAGTGAGAGTAGGATCACAGATGATATGGCAAGAGTGAAGTCAATACCCATGAGCTTGACTCTTCGGTCACATTTCATCGACTCGCGTCTTCAGGTCAGCCATGTTCTCCCCTTGCTCATGCTAGCCAACCTCCCAGAAAGCGGCAATGTCTCTATAGGGAACAACTCATTTCCCGTGGGCTACCCCTGCTGATGTCGCTGAGAAACCTTGGAGGGGTTCCATATTTGCTCAAGACGAGTTCAAGCCTTTACACACATTATCTCACAAACCTCAGAGTACCTCTACCTCGCACCGATACTTTCAAACAAACGAAACTGCCAGCCTTTGAGATCCCCTGGAACGGCTGAAAAAACCGGTACACCAAACAATGCCAATGCACTCACGTTGCACTGCAGTCGCACCAAGCGCGTGCCTCTGGGACCCAGCCAACAAAACGACTCGGGATATGGGTATAATTCTGGAACTGAGAGGCCTGAGCTCGCCGTCAGGCCCCAGACTCCACTCACTGTCATCATTTACAGCTCCTCGGTGTCGGCCACGTTATCTTTCGACTCTGCTGTGATTGCGAAGGAACTGAGTGGCCTTACCTCGTCCTCAGGCTTCAATTATGGAAAGTCTGGACCCACCAACAGATATCGACGAGTCTCACAGGAATGATAGGAGCGCCATCTCTACAACAACGAGCGCAGACGGTGAAGCGTCCAAAGCGTCTTTCAGCAACTGCAGGGGTGACGACGAGTGTGCGTTTGTTGATACGCGGATGAATCCGTATGGGGGGGAACCTCTGTCATTTTTGGCAACTCGGGAATCACGCACGAAGCGGCGATGTTAGGCTCGATATGTTAGTCGGAGGGCCTCGCCTCCTGGCATGCTCAAGGACATCCCAGACATTTCCTCAAGACGCTGTACACAACGGACTCCCCTTCCTTCCATCTCAATGGCCTCTCATACGAAGATCTGGCACAACCTGGCATGTGTCGGAGTCGGAGAGTGCAGCAACAGGGCCAACAAAAACAGGAAAGCCCATCAACTTCCCGCCCGGCCCGACAGCACAAGCTGTTCCAAGCGACAAAAATGGACATCTTTTTATTAAGTGGCACTCTCGTTGCGAAATTAAAGAAATAGAACAAGGCGGGGTACCATCGATCCCGCCGCGCCGCGTTGATGCTGATAGTTGCATAGGAACTGATAGACATTGTCGTTTTTAATTTGTTTAGAATTCCAGTGCATGTATGCAAAATAAATAAGAAATACGCGGGCCTGCCAGATAGCGGACTGTGATCATAGTACCAGTCTCCATAGGTAGTAATTCAGCCATACTCCTCCTCCTTTTCGTTATTTCCTTCCTCCCTCACGCTATCGATAATCAGCTACCGACGGAGACTGGTATCGAGTCTAAGGGTTACCAGGGTTGTCATTTATCACATTTATGATACAACGACGCAATTTGACCGGCTCAAGCACGGTGGTGAGATACGGCTTCCTTACTTATACGCCACCCGAAGGATAAGTCCCTCGTGCTGGTCATAATCACGTTCAGTGTGAGTGCATGTGCCTTATCTTATATAAATGACACACACACAACAAGCGTTAGTTCTGCAGGAAAATGTAATTAAGATTTCGCAAAAAGAAACTAGTACACGCGCTTGAAAGGGGGAACAGCCTTGCACTCGGCCTCATCCAGAGTGTGTCCGATGACTCCACGGTACTGGATGTCCACGTCAGGCTCGTTCACGTCATGCTGGAAGGTAAGAGTGTGCTTCATCCAGTTCTCGTCATCACGCTAAGCAAAAATGGCACGTGAGTAAATCGACAAGTCTGCAAAAAAGGTGACATACGTCAGGGTAATCTTCACGGGCATGAGCGCCACGAGATTCCTTGCGCGCAGCAGCGGCAGTGATGGTTTGAATGGCACATTGCAAGATGTTGCGGAGCTCGAGAGTCTCAACGAGATCACTGGATTTGCCATTAGAACATGAGTGGGTCAACTTGATAACAATAACACTCACGAGTTCCAGATCATGCTCCTGTCCTTGATACCCACGTTGTCGAAATCCTTGTAGATCTTGCGGATCTTCTCGACACCTTCGTCCAGAGTCTCTTGGGTCCTGAATACGGCGGCATCCGTTTGCATGGCCTTCTGCATTGCCAACCTGATTTTAGCAGTGGGCTCAGAGCCGTTGGAATTTCTGGCCCAAACGTCAGCAGCCAGCCACAGACCGGCGAGAAGTTTCATTTCACATACCTAATTTTGTCCAAGAACTCGATACTAGGGTTGCCAGCCTCGTCAGGGATCGCCCTGTGAGGTTTACCAGGGGTGAGAGTGTCCCTAATATGATGTGCGCAGGCACGTCCAAATACGACGATGTCGAGCAGAGAGTTTGCACCGAGACGGTTCGCACCGTGGACGGACACGCAAGCAGCTTCACCAGCAGCGTAAAGCCCGGGAACAACCTGGTCCTTGCCATCCTTGTCCACCGTGATAACCTCACCGGTGTATTTAGTCGGGATACCACCCACTGCAAAAAGATGTCAGATAAGTTGGAAGGGAATGTACGCGTGCTTACTGTTGTAGTGGACTGTGGGCAAAACCGGGATAGGCTCCTTGGTGACATCGACACCAGAGAAGATAGCTGCAGTTTCGGAGATACCAGGCAGGCGCTCGTGCAGAACGTCAGGAGGCAAATGGCTGAGCTGGAGGTACAGGTGGTCCTTGTCGGGTCCAACACCGCGACCTTCACGGATTTCGATGGTCATGCTGCGGGAGACAACATCGCGCGAAGCAAGATCCTTCGCAGTCGGGGCGTAACGTTCCATGAAGCGTTCACCCTCGGAATTCAGCAGATATCCCCCCTCGCCACGAGAGCCTAAGGAGATCAGTCAGTTTGTGAAAACATTGATAGAAGATGGGACGGACCTTCAGTGATGAGACACCCCGCGCCATAGATTCCTGTGGGATGGAACTGGACGAACTCTGAGTCCTGAAGGGGCAGTCCAGCACGAGCAACCATGGCATTTCCGTCACCAGAGCATGTATGTGCGCTGGTGCAGCTGAAGTAAGCTCGCCCGTAACCACCGGTCGCCAACACGGTCTTGTGGGCCCTGAAGCGGTGAAGGGTTCCATCCTCCATGTTCAGAGCAATGACACCAACACACTCGCCGCCCTCCATGATCAGGTCGAGGGCAAAGAACTCAATGAAGAAGTTGGTGTCGTGACGCAGTGATTGTCCGTAGAGAGTATGGAGCAGGGCGTGCCCGGTACGATCCGCAGCGGCGGCGCAACGATAAGCCTGTCCACCCTTGCCGAACTTGAGAGACTGGCCACCGAAAGCACGCTGGTAAATTTTGCCCTCCTTCGTTCTCGAGAAAGGAACACCGTAGTGTTCAAGCTGAAGTATTGCATCAACATCGTATATGGGAGGATGCTGCCAATCCGACTTACCTCGATGACGGTGCTGGGTGCCTCGCGACACATATAGTGAATGGCATCTTGGTCACCGAGCCAGTCGGATCCCTTGACTGTATCGTACATGTGCCATCTCCAGTCGTCCTCAGTCATGTTGCCAAGTGCGGCGTTTATGCCACCCTGTGGATAGATGAGCTAACGCAGGAAGAACAGAGCTGATAGTACTAACCTGGGCAGCAACCGTATGACTTCTCGTGGGGAAAAGCTTGGTGATGCAAGCTGTTCGGAAACCAGCTTCGGCGAGTCCAAAGGCAGCTCGCAATCCCGCTCCTCCAGCACCGCTAGTTCAAAGTCAGTCGCGAGAATCCGAACGACTGAAGGTGAGCGACACTCACACAACGATAGCATCATATTCATGCTCGATCAGCGGGTACTTTCCAGAGTCCCAAGACTAGGCAAACCGACTCAGATGACATTGCAAACGGCGAACACGACACGAGTTTGAACGCACCGACACTTGCTCGGCCTTGAGCGGGCTTGATCCGACCACTCTCTTTACAGATGCAGAAGTTTGGAACGAACGCAACCCCCGTGGGGGCGAGGACTTTAAGAGAGCCTTTCTGAGCATGGTGAAGGGAGAGACCAAGGTAAGGTAGGTTTACACCGTACGGTCGCGAAATCGGCGATGAGAGAATGTCAATGACCCCGTGAAGTTCCGAATGCGATCACTCAGCGACCAATAATATCCATATGATTTTACCTTTACCCGGCAGGCCGGTGCCGAGTAAATGTATGATAAATGTACAATATTCAAGTATATGCTACAATGCTCCTAACGGGTCGTGCTGTACGAAAGTCTTGCTTCCTGTTGAAGGTGGGGAGGTTGGAGGTGTCGCGCGCGACGAGTGAACTGTCGACGAGGCTGGTGGTGGCCGCTGGGGTAGAGATGCCCACTGAGGCAGAGTCTGTGGGACCGTCGGCCGTAAACCCGAAACATGGGATTTGGTGGATCGCATCGCGGACACTGGAGGAGGTAACGACGCAGGCGCTGAGGCGGACAAGGCCGTCGAATGAGAGTGAAGTGAACGCGAGCTCGTGAATGAAGGCTGGTGTTGCAAGGCCGTAGATTGGCGGGATCCCCTAATTTCACTAATGGAGACTGGTGGAGGTTTACTGATGAGCTGGTTGTCGTGCCTCGGGAAGGAGCTGGAGGTTCCACGTGTGTGCTGAGAGGCTAGCTCCCTCGACCTTCTTCTAAATTCTTGTTCGCTCCACAGCCTCTCTTCTTCAACATTGGTAATTCCACCGTTAAGGACGTCCCTAACATAGGAAAGAGACTCCAGAGCTTCCCGCTTTTTTCCTTGTATGCTTTTGAGCCGCTCTGGCTCTTTCACCCCCTCCTCATCCTGGAGAAGCATGTCCACGATCCAGCTCACAGATTTGCCGAGCTTTTGGTTAAGTGACCGGATCTCCGAGATTTCGCGCTCCATCTCGAATCGAGATCGCGGCTCCCAAGACGGTCTCTGCTCAGCGGGTCGCTCGTCGGACAAAGGAAATGCCGCAGCGTACGGCGGTGGAGAATTTAATGGAGTACGACTTAAAGAGGTAGAGAGATCTGGAAGATTGCGCTAAAGAGAGTAAGCTCGTAGGATAAGTAAGAAAATATGAGACCAATTTACTTTCAATTCAGAGACTGCGCTTAGGAATGTCTTGTTGATGCCCATGCTCTCGCCCCGGTCCAACAAATTACGGGCAATGCTCTCCATGGGGGAAGGCTGCCTTTGGATGCCGGGCCTTCCATTTGCGCCAGACGAACCTTCCGAAGGCGAAAGTTGGTGAGCGCGCTCACCAGGTCGGACTCGCCGACGTATGGGCGCAGGGGGGGAATCAGGAATCTCGAGGGGGATATTGAGCAGGTTCCGGTTTTCTACAACAATGGATGCCCCGGTGGATGAGTTAGGAGACAGCTGCAAAGCCACTGCTTGTCTAAGAAGAAGGGTTATATGATGTGGTGAGTCCGGCACATCCGACGCCGAGGTGGAAGGGTAACGGAGGAGAAAAGTCAGTTGAGTGCTGTAGTCAGAAGGAATAACTTTTCTGACAGTCAGATATAGCAGACAAATAGAGAAAGAAGGGTCTCACGTTGGTTTCGTATACGTAGAAGCATGGCAATGCATATCCATTGCACTATTTCAAAAGTGGGGTCGCACGCAAATAGCCCATCCCATAATATCATGACATCCTGCATGTTGAATTCACGAGTAAATAGTAGTCTCAGCCATCGTCTGATTTACACGTCAGTGGAAGCTCTTTAGGATCATATCAAGTCACGCACATGCCATATATTTGCGGTTCAATGCCTGTGCCATGTAACGTTTTCCAGAGGATTGGGTCAACGGTGCGCAGCAGAGTCCCTTGCAGATGATTGCAATCCTGCACAATCCGTGCGACGTATGGTTTGAGGTCCAGTTTTCCATCAGAGGTTAACTGGACGTGGTTCGGCAAGGGCGAAAACCCTCCAGCAGTGGCGACGCTATCAGGTTCGCGCCATTCGTACCAACGAGATACACCCTTCATAACAGCTAGAAATAGAGCCCATGCATCGGCAGCAACGAAATCTCTCGAGCATAGCTCCTTCATTTGAGGCTCCGCGGTATCGACATCCTGTGGAATCGAGTCGTAATCCACAGCGTGATAGAGCGGGGCAAGCAGCTCGTGCATTCCCTGTCGATATCCAATATTGGGTACGGACACAGAATAGAGATATAGAATGTTTGTGAGTTGGTATTGTACGTCGGAATCCCGAAAGTAGCCAATATCAGGAAACCTGCGCACTGTGCTAAGCACAGAGCAAGCCTCAAAGTTAATGCATGCTCACGTTCGTTCAACATCCTGGAGAATGGTCTTTCGGAGTTCGACAGAGGCGAACCACTCTTTCCAGGGGTTCTGCGTGCAGTATTTAGAGTCGAAGGCGGCGAGCAAGAATACCATCCTGCCCACACCTCGTCATCCAGGCTCAAGGGATTGTTCTTCTCAAGATCTGCCGCCTTCCTGTCCGTTCTTTGGGGGGATATATTTGAACCAGGTAAGACAAAGCTATCTTCATAGCTACCATCTGGTGCCCGCATTGTTGCCAACATAGTATCGATGTATTTCTGCCGTGAAGTCCGGATGGAAGCTAGGGGAGGAGTGGCTGGGGAGGCCAAGGGCATCTGAAGAGGTTGATCTGGCAGCAAAAATAGCTTTCCAATTCTCAAGAGTCAATATGAGCAGCTCGCGATCTACTAGAGGAGTGGCCGCACCTTCCATGCGATGCTTCTCCCAGCGATCGCTGCTGGGTCGGCATCGTTTGATAGCAGCTGACCTCCTATCACTGCATCCTTAATTTTCGTCAGACTGAGCCCCGAGTGGAAGAGACGATTGTACGCCGTTCTAATCCAATAAGCGAGCCTCAGTAAACGTCTTCATTTCGATTAGAAAGATGGAGTAACAAACCCAACCAGGTCTAGGGCGGGACGCGTATGTCCCTCCATCACCTAAAGGCACTTGTGATATCGAATTGCACTTGCTTCCTGGCCTTTTCGAAGTTAAAGACGTGTATTATGAGATGAGCTCAAGTAGCAGCGGAAGACGACCTAGTAACCGGAAGCTTTAACGATGAGGAGCAACTGAAGTGGAATCAGAACATGTACAAACATCAAATAAAAAAGTAGCATGTACACAAAGGTTCAGATGTAATATAAAAAGGAGATGCAAAGTATATCCATGATTTTGGATTGCGAAAGGGCTATGAATTCGATAATGTGACTCTAGTGTAAGCCACTAGGTATCATGCAAGAGTTTACTTAACTGTTCTTAACTGCCCAATTCCTTGGCGCTTCGGCAAAAAATTGAAATGAGGCAAAGGGAAATTTAATTAGTTGTTGAGGCGACGATGGTATGCAGAGATTTCTCCGTTCCACCATATACCCCTATGTATGTTGGGAAGTAGGTTCATGAGCGATTTCGTCTTCAAGGTAATAACCACCCAAAAATCTTACAAGCAATCCCCTTGCGTGAGCGCTCCGTTCCGTTGTTTCAATTTGAGGAGCGTTTCCCTGCACTGCTACTTGATGCCGCAGAGTGTCGGCAAATAGTGGCCCATATCGGGGCTGTCTGACGCTGACATGGACGCATCCAGCTGGCTCAACAAAATAAAGAGTAAACAGCTCCAGGATGGCGATAATCTGACGCTACATGTGCGTATCCCATTGCGTGGATTAGAGTGCGAACAGGGGCGTCCCAAGGATACTCGTTCGTTCTTTGCTAAAAGCAAACTACTAGGAGATTTTTAACTGCATTGATAAGGAGCATATAAGCGACTGGTAGGCGGTATGCAGATCTTCAACCGACCTTGATCAGGAGTGCCGCAGCAAAAGTTAGATGAAGGAAGGTCCCCTAATGCAAAATTAAGATATCATGTTATACATGAGAACTAGACCTCACCCCTAGCGCAGATCGAAGGTAGCCGGTTAGAAACAGGTCAAATTGTTGCAGAAGCATGTTAATCTGTTGGTCATATTCGCAGACCGTCAATTCTAAATCTTCCTGCGTACTATAGATCGTCGGATGTAAATAATGCTGATATTTCTCCAACAAGCGACACTCACCGTGCGGCTTTACGCTTCTTTCGACCGCGAGGAAAGCAAAAATGATTGCCTGCCGGGCACCTTTGGCAAATTTTTGAGCTGGGTTACAGTTGCATCTCACCTGGTCGTGATAACGTTTACTACTGCCTAGCTTGCGAGGGTATAGTCGGTTTACTTTGAGAGATTTACAATGAACGCAAGCCCTTGAACTCAACTGCGGTGAATTTATGTAGAGGGAGGAGCAATCACTGTTACCCACAAGGTTGCACATGAGATCTCGTCGCAGTCACCGCTGGGTAGATGGGGCGGAATGCCAGATGACGATGTTGACATACTCCTAGAAGTCCCTTGCATAGTATCAGGGACGACGAAATGCAGCGAGTAAGCTGGCATGATCTGACAGGGGACTTGTGGTCTGGTGTTGGTCCAGATACGGGGGAAATGCCGGTTTATGTAGTTCATTCTCGGTTATCTCCAAAGAACGTCACAATAATCATTGTGCTTCTGCATCATACCTGCCACCGGGATATCATTTAGAACCTGAGCGAATATGGGACGCGTGTCATAGGCTCAGCGTGAGTGTTTCAGGTGGCAGCCATATGTCGATAAAGTCTATTGACCGACCCAGTACCACTTTGTTGTAGACATATCCAATCATGAGATGTGCGCTCGGGGAATTGACATAGAATCACAGATGTCGACGTTCCGAGAATAAGGTCTTCCCATGACAACAACTGTCAACCGGTCACGACGAGCAAGATATATGCGTCTCCCCAGGCGTAAGTCCAAGCATTCGAAATATTTGACCAAAAGCTCCTGCGGAACTTGTGTGCGGAACTTTCGAGGAACTTAAATATAGACTTCGAGGCCCAATCAAGGGCAGTAAAACATCATGTCGACACCTCAGGCCTGAAACCTAGCCTGACACAAATCCATGCCAAATAGTGTTTCGATGACCAAAATTCCCAGCGACATTGCGATGTCAGATCTGCCCACTGCTATAAAAGTAGCCCAAGAAGCCAATTCTGCTCTTGTTTTCCGAGGTTACCAACGCAGGGTGGCTCGAGAATGAAACGAGTTTGGAGCAAGTAAGTCCGGAGAGAGTCTCAGACATGGTGCCTAGGTCCTGGTTTCAGTCGCATGAATGGCGTTCGACGGTTTAGAAATAAAAAGAATGCAGTTGCGGTTGACTGTTTGTCTCCGCATTCAAGTTTCAATTTAACTTGCGCATCCAATGAGCGCAGCGTGATATCTCACAAAAGCGCACGACCGAGGGGAGTTGCCATAGTAGAGCTCATAAGAATGATGAGGAGAAGCCACGAGGAACTTGAAGCAGCGGAAACTCGAGTCTCGAACACGAAGGTTTTTTTAGCAAAGTTGGTCAAGAAGTTGGTGAGTGGCAGATTTAGGGAAAAGCTCAAGTAAGCGGAGCTAATACCGGTAACTGCTACAAGCGCTCGGATTTGGAACTTGTTCCTGCAAGCACATCTGACCTTATCTCAGCACCATCATGAGGAATGTACTACCAGATGTCTCTGATCTCATTATCAATAATGGCAACATTTCATCTCAACAAAAAATCACATACACCCCACCAACCTTCGCGTCGGCAACAGAAGAAAGGGAGTGGTTGAAATTCAGACTTGCCCAGGCCTTTCGCATCTTTGGTAATGGCTTAAACGAATGGGATTCACTATACATTAACACCTGTTACAGCTCAGCTAGGTTATGACGAAGGAGTAGGTATGGTTGCCTTACCTTGATGCTCTACATGCTTGCACACGCTCACATGATCCAGCCGGCCACATCACCGTTCGTGACAACATGCGGCCTGATTGTTTCTGGGTGAACCCCTTTGTGAGTCAATCAGGTTATAATTAGCCCCAGGGCGCATCTAAAAACTGGGAGACAGGGCTTGCATTTCTCGCTTATTCAACCGTCAGACTTGATCTTGGTCGATCACAGTGGCCAAGTCTGCGTAGACGAGTCTGGCCCGCACCAGCTATTAAACAAGGCGGCTTTCGCCATCCATTCTACGATTCACACGAATCGACCCGATGTGCTATGTGCCGCCCATTCTCACTCGATCCACGGCAGAGCCTTCTCGACGCTTGGTGTTGAACTCGACATGATCACTCAAGATTCTTGTGCATTTTACAAGGCGAGCGGGAACGTCGCGCCTTACTAAAAAATATCTCAACTTGCTATATTCTCTCAGGATCATGCAGTTTATCGGCAATTCAGAGGCGTTGTGCTGGATGAGGAAGAAGGTCGCAATATCACGGAGGCCTTGGGCTCGAGGAAGGTGTGTCACGTTTCAATTTTAAAATGACTATTCAGGTCTTATCTATGGCCATGGAAAACACGGCTAACACACCGCTACCAAGGCTGCGATCTTACAGGTTTTTATTTATCCCCTTGAACGCTGGCGACTTTCTCACTCCCTCACAGAACCACGGTCTCCTCGTCGCGGCTGGGTCCATAGAGGCCACCGTGTTTTACTTCTCATCTTTGGAGAAATGGTATATACGTGAAACGGTGCCTTCTTCGAATTTGAACTTAACTGGGGTTTATCAGCTGCAAAGCCCAACTATTAGCCGACGCCGCTGCGGGTGGTCGCGGGATTAAGACTATCAAGATAGCGGATGATGAGGCTGAAGCGACTCACAACGTTATCGGTGATTTATATTTATATTTGATCATTCCACAGATAAGTACTGAACCAATTACCCACATTTTCTGAACACAAAGGAGGGGAGAAGTTTGGGAGATTTAGTGGCTTGCCGTTGTTTCATGCCCTTGAAGCACGAGAAGGACGTTCTTTCGAATTCCAGGCCCAGTAACGTTCAAGTCATGTCTATACTTTTGATGGTGTACATAAATTGATTTTCGTCGCGTAATTTGGTCTCGTGTGCCAGTGGTCCAATCAAAATGGGCGGGTAGGCAGGGGTAGCCGTAGCACAGCATCGAGTTACGCGGCGCCATCAGTGATGATACTCGCTAGCCGATCGTTCCGGAAAGTCTCACCCCGCCGCGTCCGAGATGCTTAAAGACATCACCCACCACAACGACCACACTCGAACTCCTACCATCCGCGCTTGAGAACGAAAAGTGCAGCCACAATGTCGGCAGTAAATTCGAATACTGAAGTCGGCTCGAACAAATATGACGCCGACGAGGAGCATCTGGCGAAGCTGGGCCACAAACAGGTCAGTATTTTCACCCATCCTTTCCGCCATACATGGGACTGAGATTTCGCAGGAACTCAACCGAGGATTCTCGCTGTTCTCGCTGATCGGTCTCGCGTTTGCTATTCTGAACTCATGGGTAGCCATGAGCGCGTCCATGTCGCTGGCTCTGCCTTCTGGTGGGCCAACAGCCGCGATCTGGGGTATTCTTCTTTCCGGAGTGGGGAGTCTTGCGATGGCCACGAGCTTAGCTGAGATTTGCAGTGCATACCCTGTTGGTGAGCATATTTGCACTCAATATATCCCTGGGTCCGTCTCATGCTATCATCAACAGCTAGCGGGCAATACTACTGGACAGCGATCCTTGCGCCTGCAGGGTGGGGTAGAAGCCTTTCGTACATTTGTGGATGGATCAATGTTGCTGCTGTGAGTTGCTCTCGTGCGTGAGGTCTAAAGCTATATTGACGATGTTTTTGCTAGTGGGTAGCTCTGGTTGCCACTGGTGGATCGCTTGCGGGCCAGCTCATTACTGGAATTATCGCCATCTTGCACGACGATTACGTTCTCGTGAGTATACGCACAAGAAAACATTTTTGAATTTGGCTGAAACACCATGACAGCAACGCTGGCACATTTTCGTAGTGTACTTGCTCTACGTCATTGGTGCATTCTTGCTCAACGCTTTCGCCGTCAAACTCCTGCCCGTTATCGACAAGGCCGCCCTGATGTGGTCACTGGCCGGTTTCGGGATCATCTCCATCACCCTGCTCGCCACCGCCGCCCCCAACTACCAGAGTGCCGACTTTGTCTTCCGAGGCTTCGAGAACCAGACCGGCTGGTCTAGCGGCGGCGTCGCTTGGATCCTCGGGCTGCTGCAGAGTGCCTTCGGCCTGACAGGATTCGACGCCGTCGCGCACATGGTCGAGGAAATCCCCAACCCGGCCCTGAACGCGCCCATAGCCATGGTGTCCGCTGTCATAATCGGCACTTTCACGTCGTTCATCTTCATCATAATCTGCATGTTCACCCTGACCGACATCGACACCGTCATCATCAGCCCATTCGGCGCCTTGTTGACGATCTTCTACCAAGCTACCGGCAGCAAGACCGGCGCAGTGTGCCTCTTGATGTTCCCTGTTGTGTCTATGGCGTTCGCGACTCAAGGTATCTTGACGACTTCCAGCCGGATGACCTGGACTTTTGCGCGTGACAGTGAGTGTCGTTTACCTTGCGTGTGTTGGGACACCGGCTGACGATGTTATAGAGGGCTTGCCGTTCCCTGCCTTCTTTTCCCGTGTCAATCCCACTCTGCAAGTTCCCCTACAATCGCTGGCGCTCTCCACAGTATTCGTCATCATATTTGGATTCGTATATCTGGGCAGTAGCTCTGCTCTGAATGCCATTTTGGGCAGCAGCGTCATCTTGTTGAATTGCAGGTAAGCTATAGTGAAGTCACCATTTGACACCTGTCTCACGAACAACTCTTCGTTTCCAGTTACATCATGCCCATTGCTCTGTTGCTCTTCGGAGGACGAGACCGCCTTCCTGACCGGCCCTTCAAGCTCGGGAGATTGGGAGTGCCCACGAACGTGTTCGCGCTGATGTTCGCTACCTTCACAACCGTGTTCTTCTTCTTCCCTCCCGACAAGCCATTGACTGGCAACAACTTCAACTACGCTATCGGTGAGTGCTAATGGGCTTCTGATCATTTTCGCATCTAACAACATCTCTGCAGTGGTTGTCGGTATTGTTATCCTGTTGGCGACCATCACTTGGTTTACCAACGCCCGTAAGAATTACGTGTCCCCCGAAATCACAGAGAAGCAGGCGCGCAAATTTGAGACGTCCAGCGTCGAGCTGGAGGAGAAGGAGAAACCCAAGAACGAAACATATATTGTAGAGAGCGAAGTCAACTAGATTATTGTCTAGTGCCTTGTACTGTTAATATCTTAATTATTGAATGTTTGCCCTAATCAACGAATTTTCCTCACAGTGTACTGTCGCCGATTACTTACTAGATGTTGTTGGGATGTCGTCATGGATGTCGTCAAAGGGGTTACTTAACGATTACTTATCATTGGATGTCGTCTAAAGGGTGCATGGAAGCCAGTGTGAATTTTCTTGAACGTGAGCGCAAATACTTGAATTGTACTGGCACCCCCTCGTACCTTCCAACATATTTGTGCGCATGTTCAACATCTATCAAAGGAGACAGATGGAACTCTCCAGAGCCACCCATCCGGTTCGCGTGAGTTCGAGGAGGCAATACAGCAAGGGTGAAGCGCTAAGCGGTGGCGTCATCACGTTTTGTTCTGAGAAAGTGCTGGAATGGTTTGGAAAGATAGCTTTGAATAAAAAGCTCAAGCTGCGATGCCTCATTTCTTCAGTTTAATCTCTTGTACCTCTCCCTCCCCATCCCCACCCACACCCTTTACGAATAATGTCGGTTTCCTCAAAAGCCATCGGAATCGATCTCGGCACCACCTACTCGTGAGCTGGACTTGATCTCATCTCGCCGACTTTTTTTCTGACTTTTATCCCGCATTTTAGCTGTGTCGGTGTCTGGCAAAATGATCGTGTTGAGATCATCGCCAACGACCAGGGTAACCGAACAACACCCTCTTACGTCTCGTTCTCCGACAATGAGCGTCTCATCGGCGATGCCGCCAAGAACCAAGTCGCCATGAACCCCCACAATACGTGAGTTTACCTGATTCTTCGGTCGATCTTGACTCTAATGTTGTATTTCAGTGTCTTCGACGCCAAGCGTCTTATCGGCCGTAAATTCGACGATGCGGAGGTTCAGTCCGATCTCAAGCACTTCCCCTTCAAGTGCTTCAGCAAAGACGGAAAGCCTTATGTCCGTGTTGAATACCGTGGCGAGGAGAAGGAATTCGTAAGTTTTGTAGTTGAACTTCCAATTTCACCGATCCTAATTCCTGTCTGTTTAGTCCCCCGAAGAGATCTCCTCCATGATCCTCCTCAAGATGAAGGAGACCGCCGAATCATACCTCGGAGGCACCTGCAACAACGCTGTTGTCACCGTCCCCGCCTACTTCAACGACTCCCAGCGTCAAGCTACCAAGGATGCGGGTACCATCTCGGGCATGAACGTTCTCCGTATCATCAACGAGCCCACCGCCGCTGCGATCGCCTACGGTCTCGACAAGAAGGTCGTCGGCGAGCGTAACGTCCTCATCTTCGATCTCGGTGGAGGAACCTTCGATGTTTCCCTCCTCACCATTGAGGATGGTATCTTCGAGGTCAAGGCCACCGCCGGTGACACCCACTTGGGCGGTGAGGACTTCGACAACCGTCTCGTCAACCACTTCGTCCAGGAGTTCAAGCGCAAGAACAAGAAGGACCTGTCCTCCAACCCCCGTGCCCTCCGTCGTCTGCGCACTGCTTGCGAGCGTGCCAAGCGTACCCTCTCCTCCGCGGCCCAGACCTCCATCGAGATCGATTCGCTCTTCGAGGGCATCGACTTCTACACATCCCTCACCCGTGCCCGTTTCGAGGAGCTCTGCCAGGACCTCTTCCGCGGCACCCTCGAGCCCGTGGAGAAGGTCCTCCGCGACTCCAAGATCGACAAGGCCAACGTCCACGAGATCGTCCTCGTCGGTGGCTCCACCCGTATTCCCCGTATTGTCAAGCTCGTGTCTGACTTCTTCAACGGAAAGGAGCCCAACAAGAGCATCAACCCCGACGAGGCCGTCGCCTACGGTGCCGCCGTCCAGGCCGCCATCCTCTCCGGCGACACTTCCGAGAAGACCCAGGATCTCCTGCTCCTCGATGTCGCCCCCCTCTCCCTCGGTATCGAGACCGCCGGAGGTGTCATGACTGCGCTCATCAAGCGCAACACCACCGTGCCCACCAAGAAGGGCGAGACCTTCTCCACCTACTCCGACAACCAGCCCGGTGTCCTCATCCAGGTCTACGAGGGTGAGCGTGCGCGCACCAAGGACAACAACCTCCTCGGAAAGTTCGAGCTCTCTGGCATCCCCCCCGCACCCCGAGGTGTCCCCCAAGTCGAGGTCACCTTCGACATCGACGCCAACGGTATCCTGAACGTCTCCGCCGCCGACAAGACGACCGGCAAGTCCAACCGCATCACCATCACCAACGACAAGGGCCGTCTCTCCAAGGACGAGATCGAGCGCATGCTCAGGGAGGCCGAGCAGTACAAGGCCGAGGACGAGGCTGCCGCATCCCGCATCCAGTCCAAGAACGGCCTCGAGTCGTACTCGTACAACCTGCGCAACTCCCTCACCGACGAGAAGCTCGCTGACAAGTTCGAGGCTGCCGACAAGACCAAGCTCGAGACGGCCGTCAACGAGACCATCCAGTGGCTGGACGCCTCGCAGGAGGCCTCCAAGGAGGAGTTCGACGACAAGCAGAAGGAGCTCGAGGCGATTGCCAACCCCATCATGCAGAAGCTGTACGGCTCTGCTGGAGGCGCACCCGGTGGAGGAGGTTTCCCCGGCGGTGCAGAGGGCTTCCCCGGAGGTGCAGGAGGCGCACCCGGCGGGTTCCCTGGCCCAGGCGAGGACGGTCCCAGTGTTGAGGAAGTCGACTAGTTGTATCTCTCTTCTCGGTTACGTCGCATCTTCTTCACTCACGTTCCTCTCTTCATTACGCCTGCTCATAGGTGGACGAGTATATATCAAAATAATGACGCATAGTTGTACGATTGGCATGTTTCTCTAGAATTTCATTTGCATTTTATCGGCATATCCTGCGTGATTCTGAGGGAGTGGAGCGAACATGAAAGCTACCGATATCATTGTCTATTAATTATAGGAGCAAGTACCAGGATGGTGGGCATATGCGCAAAGAATGGTTCGAGACAAGGGATACAGATTCCAGGGTGACAAAGACAGTATACTAAGTCGTGAGATCGAAATGTAATGAGAAAAGGGAATGTATGAAGCGTCACAGTCAAGCGACAAGGTTGGGCAGTATTTTGCATCACAGTGAAAAGAAGGTCAAGGTTAAAGAGCAAATCGACATTATAGAACAATATGATTGGGGCGTAGGGCAGTGCTGCTTTATAGTCCACCTTTGTGGACTGGCACAGAGTCGTCCAGACTTCTATGTGCTTGCAGATCACGAATGACGCTCGCATCCACTGGAGGTCATAGGTCAATGTCATGCGTAAATCGTATTGTTTCATTGCTCACCTGGAAGCACGCTTTTGCGGCGCACATGTGGTCCGCCTGCCATAGGCGCATGCTCTTGGTTCACTGGCGGGAAAACTCGCTATATCGAGCTAGTTAGAAAGCGCATCGGCAAAAGTACTCAATACACCCACATCTGATACTGGATCTGCATTGGGAACCCTCTCGAGACCAGACTCGTCTAGATCGCCTGGAACATCCTCCAAATTTGTGGCGCTGAGCTCCATCGAAAGATCAAGAATATCCGAGTCATCGATAGTCGATGGAGGCGGTGGCGGAGGGTGCTCGACTTCGTGGAAGCCCGTTGGCATCTTTCCACCAGGTGCGTTGTTGATTGCCTTCTGCTTGAGACGCTGCCACTGATCATATCTATCGACGGCGTGTTGACGCTCACTTGGTGTATATGAGTTTCTGGGAGAGCACGTATATCAAGTCACTTACTCCATTTTTCGCTGCTTGTATTGCTGCATCGACTCCTCGAACAAGTCGGGATTAATTTCCATGAATAATTTCAGGGCATTATATACCATTCCGTGAATTGTGCTGTCAAAATATGAGCCGTGCAATGGTTTTCGTGGAAATTGGCAATACGTACCGGTTCCAGTGGGACTTTGAGTTAGTGTACAGTGCAGGGAACACGATGGGCAAGATAGCCGAGAGATTGTCGCTCATAAGGTTCACAACATATTCGTTGTTCCAGTACAGTAAGGCGCGTTCCGCAACCTGGAAATGCTGGCTGTTGATGCAGCGCGCGAGCTGCTGGAACAGGGCCACCTGTATCTTCTGGAATTCGACAGGATCGGTGACGTCGAGTACCTCCTCGACCTCATTGAGGAACATGACCTCCTTGGGGGAGTTCACCTTGGGCCAGTACTTGAGCAGTCCCATCATGACTTCCTCCGCGAGCATGGGGTCCTTCTCTAGAAACTGCACAACGCAGTATGCGAGCTGCGGGTGGTAGAGCGAAAGGCTCTTGACCTTGTGCAAGGGGATGAGCACGCGTGTGAGGAATGTCTTGTGCTCCTCCTTGAGCGGGAGGGCGAAACCGTTGATGATGGAGCCCAAAATCTCAAGTAGCTCCGCGATTCCGTTGTGCCGTTCAGACTCGTATATAAAATGGAAGAATACGTTGTTGATGGAGCGGCGGATGAACGCACGGAGATTAAGGAATTTGCCGTAGATGCGGTGGAGCGTCGTCTTGAGGAAGTCACGCTCGCGGGGGTCCTCAGAATCGAAGAGCTCCAGGAGATTGAGTACAAAAGGCTGATCGATGTACCGCTTGGCGAGGTTGGTATTAAAGTCGGGGCTCTCTACAAATCGGAGGAAGAACTCGTAGACGATCTGGAGGTGGGGCCAGGCGAGTTCTAGGACGGGCTCATCTTCCTCCGGGTCAAAAGCATCGCCTGTGGGGTTGACAGGAGGGGGTATAGAGCGGAAAAGGTTCGTCGCAAACTGTGTATGTCAATGTCAGATAAGGTGTCCTTTTCAATCAGCCATGCTAACTTACCATGTTGACTACCTCGGGGTATACGCTTTCAGTGATGACTCCACGCTGAGTGGTGATATATTCCAGCATCTCGTGAAGGGTCTGAGCCTTGATTTGCTTGCCCTTCAGCTCGGCACTCGCGTCATTGAAGTCAAAAAGGACCCGACACTGGTAAAGTTTCTTGATGAACAGCTGTGGCCGCTCGCTGGGCGGGGTTTCTGATGCAAGGAACGCGTCAGTTCCTGAAATCCAAAGCGCCCCGAATGGCTTAGAAGATGCTGCGCACCCAAGAACGGAGGCAAGCGTTCAATCTCTACTTTCTCCGTTACGACAAATCGACTGCTCCTTTGCTTGCGCGGAGGCTTGCCGACCATAGGGATAGTGTCCTTGGGTCCCGTTCTAAGACGATTGAATGTGCCCGCACGGGGCGGGGTCGCACCCCCGCCAAGTCCGCCCTGATCCAGGCCGCCAGAAAGTCTGTCAGGAGAGCCTCCACGCTGATCACCCTGGTCAGGGCTGACGACCACTATAGGTGGAGTACCTGGGGTGTCGCTTGTATGTCTGCGATCAGGTGTACCGGGGCTTGCAGAGGCCGGGGACGGGGCGCGATTGGTGTTGCTAGCAACGGTTGATGAACCAGGTTGCGGCAAGGGCTTTGCCGTGTTTGGAGGGGGTGGAGGGGCTGTGGTAGTAGGTGCAGGCCCCGGCTTTGCTTCCTTATTTTTTGAAGACGAGTTTCCTCTGCTAAGCTGTGGAAGGGGGCCGGTTGAGATGAAACGCGTAGAGGATGAGTATTTTAGATCACAAGGCCCAGAATGACGAGGACTTACCAGACTTTTCTTTAGCCCCTTCATAGCTGGAGGAGAATCGGATGTGGTGTGATATAAATTGAACGGTTCGCGATAGAATCTCCAGAGGACGACGAGATGATCAGAATTTGGACAGTCGAAATCGTGGCCTGTGGATGAACTTGCTCAGGCTAATTTAAAGATCCCGCGTGCACATGCCTTTTTAGGCAGACATCCCTATACCCCCTTGTCACCCCCTGGCTGGGGCTCAATACAATCTATATTCGCGTGTCACTAAAAGCATATTATATAGTGCAAATCATTTTACAGCACCAATCCACGCGGAGAATGCAGGAGCATGGCTGGCAGGTTGCTTTGGGGACTCGAATACATTCCATCACGGGGTCAATGGCAATGTACGAGCCGGATCCGAGTGCACAACACACTGTTGCTGGTAGCCAACTACCACGACTCAACACAAACGACCAGAACGACGGCCTAGTAACTCTACGACAAAGACTACGAGCAGCACTTTGATTGTCTGGAAAATCTTGCGATGGCAGGCATGTTAGCAACGTTCCCTCATAGGCTTTATTGGCTAACTGCGACTGGCTATTACAGCGATCTATGCGGTATACACTTCTCCGACGCACCCTCCCATCCCAAATCACCTCCCGACTTTAATTGTGACCCCTCATGGTACCGTCTTGTATCCTTATCATCATGAGCGCTCTTTAACGCCCAGCCGCAGGACAGCCATCCAATATCCTATACTCATACCTGCACACGAACTTCGTAAGTCAATCGTATTGATTGTATTTTTGCATGCTGAAAGTATACATTTGCCAGAACTCTGAGAACTACCTGTTGACTCCTTCTCCACAAGGCGACCTCTGTGTCGCCAAGCTCTTCCCCCCTCGCACTCCCAATGCAGCACCAGGCGCCAAGGCAGCATCAGATCCCGGACATTCCGGACCCTCTGCAGCAGCTCGAATCGTGAAGTGCGAGGCCTCACGTAACCTCAAATGGTCCATTGCCAACACCGGTGTCATCTCACCCATCTACAAGCTCTCCCTCCCCTCCCCCGATTCCCCCGACCTGCCCTTGTTCCAGATCAGCAAGCCAAATCCCAATGCTGCATTCTGGAGTATGTTCTATTTTGCCTACGCCGGGCATAACATCCCGCCCAAGCGGATCGAATTCGGTAAGATCCAGAAGAATCCACCGGGACCAAATGGTGGAGGCACAAGAATAAGCATAACAGGAAAGACCCCCGAGGAGAAAGCCGTGTGGCAGACTTTGGGTGAAGGCAACGAGGACTGTGTCGAATGGGTGGTCTTGTGCGCAGCGCTCAATCTCCTCGAGTATGTCCTTGTTACGTTCCATCTTCATCCATATCTGACATGTGATTGATTTCAGTGACGAGATCATCAAAGCAGCGGAAAAAAATCCTCCTGCGGCTGCTGCTGCTCCCCCTCAACAACGTCCCCCAGTGGCTCTTCGCGACAACGGCCCTGCATCTCCTGCGCCATCGCAAGCCAGCGGCGGCCCGCGCCCTCCTCCCCAACAACAACAACAGATTCAGCAGCGGGGCCCCCCACCACCTGGTCCTCAGCAGCCAAACGGCATGCCTGGACGTCCCGCGCCTGGTCCTGGCCAAGGAGGGTTCCCACCTCGCGGTTATCCGCCCCCAGGACAAGGGCCTCCGCCTGGACAACCTGGCTTCCGCGGCCCGCCCCCCGGGCAGCCCCCGCAAGGATACTCCCCTCAGCAGCAGCAGCAGATGCAGATGCAGCAACGGCAACAACAGATGCAGATGCAAGGGCAGCAGGGGCTGGCACAGAGAGGGCCACCTGTGCCACAGCAGCAGCAGCAACAGCAGCAGCCTCAAGCTGCGAGGCGGTTCTAACCCACGAACGAGGCTTAAATGGTCCATCAATATTTAAGCTATTCACTGTACATCTATTTACTTCTTCTTGCTTTGATGATTTTCTTTCTTCGGTTGTGATAGGGAGGGGCGCTGTCGTTCGTTTGATCACTGTACTTCTACCACCAGCTGCGCTGTGTTATGATATGATACCATGCATCCCTTACGGATGGCAAATTGAATGTTGAGCCTGATTTCCCAATTCAAATCATTTTGTCGATAATCGCTGGGCGCAAAGCAAAGTTGTAAACACTGATATTCCTCGCTTCTCATTTATAATGCTATACATCCGTTCTAGTACACTCCTTATGCCTGCTTGGCGAGCTTTTCTAGAGCGTCGAGAGAGTATGCTGCCAACAAGAATAAGGGATACCGTCAAAAGGTAGAATGAAATGCGACTCACATTTGGGCCTCTCCAGAGGCAAACCCAGAGCTGTGAACTGTTAGTTTGATGTACGGCCAAACAGAGCATAAAGCCATACCTCGGGCCCAAACGAGTTGCGTCAAGCATCCAAGAGCTAAGGCACAAGTCAATAAATTAAAACAGGATAATACACAGCGTACGTACCACGAGAGACACCGAAGATGACGGTGTAGTACTTGAACTCAGTCAGACCGTAGTGGTGCAGCACGCAGCCTATAAATCCCATCAGTAACGCCTAATGAAATCGGAAAAACCAGCACTGACCAGAGGTGGCGTCGACGTTCGGGTATGGGTTTTTGGTCTGCCAGAGGTGTAAAAAAACGGAAAGTCCGGATTAAAATGAATGGATTACCTTGCCATGCTCTTTCAGAACGTCAGGGGCAACCTCATAAGTCTAAGCAAAATATTAAGTTGCGTTTTTTGAGAGATAACACTAATAGAGGCATACCTTCTTGACGAGCTTCACAATAGGGCTCTCAGACAGATCCGGCCGAGAGTCACAGAATTCCTGCAGTGCCATAAATCGCGGGTCGCTCTTGCGGAGGACACCGTGGCCGTAACTGTGTGTACGTATCAGAATAAGACAGTCAATTGTTTCACAAGGTGCTCAACATACCCAGGGACGACTTGGCCACTCTTGAGGGTCTTCCAGAGGTATTCCTTAATCTGCTCGTGGGTGACATCGTTTCCAATTTCTTTTTGCATGGCTAGTTGCCATCGGAGAACTTCCTGGTTGGCAAGGCTGAGGGTAACAATTAATTGACTGTCCAAGTAGAATGGGAAGCTTGTGCGTACCCGTGGAGAGGTCCGGCAAGCGCGAACAGCGCAGCAGAGTACGAGATGTAAGGGTCAGCGAGGGTGGACCCGACAAGGTCTACCGTGCTTGATTAGATCGATTGGAGCCCTGAAATGGTGAGAACGTACGAGAGGTATGCGCAGAAGCGTTACCACCCTCGTGGTCACCGTGAAGGGCAATATAAAGACGGAGGTACTCCGTCAAGTCCTTGTTTTCACCGTGGCCCATCATAGCAGCGTAATTTCCTACAGTCATGTCAATAAATTGAGATGAGATGAGAAATAATGCTGCTGACCGACGAGGTCCAGGTTCAGATCGATAGGTGCAAGGGGGTTTTCAGGGTGGTAAACATTACGGTAGATCCTTGCCGCGAGCGCCGGCAACTTGGCAAGGAGGTTCATGCAATCATCGAGCGTGTGCTCCCAGTACTCTGACTTCTTCATGCCCTTCTCATACGCGGCTTGGAATACGCTGTCGTGGTTCAGCGCGGCCACACCGATGCCCAGCTGGGTCATGGGGTGGAGAGTTTTGGGCAATCTATAACCTACATGAGCGTGTTATTTATATTCGGCTGGATTTGGCTCACGAGTCAACCAGGACCTCCACGAATTGGGGAAGGTCGCCTTTCTCGGCGAGCTCGCGTGATAACACGCGTGTTTGAGCTTCGGTCGGAACTTGGCCGGTGAGAAGCAGCCAGAACATGCTCTCGGCTGTCATTTCTTTGCCCCCAGGAGCGGTGGGTAGAACTGCCTGACAATCAGGAATGGACAGTCCGTGGAAGCGAATGCCCTGGATGATTCAACTTGTTAATTATATGTCACGTAGCGTAGATTGCTTAGACACACCTCGTTGGGATCCAAGACAGACGCCTCCCACAGCATAGCCTTGAGACCTCTCATTCCCCCCAGAATGTTCTCTACCTATCCTTGCATGTCAGTGGACAACGATTTGACTAACTCAGTTGACATACCTTGACATCGCCGATGACCGTCTGGCTGTGCTCAGCTTTCTGTTTGCCAAGTTAACGCCAAATTTCAAGGGAGAGAGATGATTGCATACAAACTGCTTAAGCTGGGCTTGTTTGACCGGGATGACCTCTTGAAGTGTCTCCTTCAACGTCTGCAATCCTGGTTAACGGGGCCATCAATATTGATGAAGACACATACCTTGGTCGAGGCCAGACGACGGAAGGAACTTCCAGAGGAGATGTTCCTCGGGAGCGTTTTCGATATAATTCTGGTGCGTGCGAACATGGTTGCGGTCAAGGAGAGAGGAGAGATAGTACGTCTTTAAGTAAATTCACAAGCGTCTCTGCCCGGGGCAAGAGCTGCCGAAGTGATCGACATGGGGAACGTGACACAAAGAATTCAATGTGGCTTCGAATTCACGCGTCGCCGCCGGTCGGCTTGGGGTAGGCCGTATACAGTCCTGCCATTCGGCTGAGGGGTAAACTCAGGCCGAAGCGGCACCTGTGCCGGGGCGTTAAAGCTACCTGCACCTGCGACCAAGTTTACCCCGTTTTTTGACAAAGGTTAGCAAATGTTATTCTGACGTCCGTTGACGGACCTTGTTTTGACGACCTTGCTTTGACGGGCCCAAACCTCGATATTGGAGAACGTCTAAGGGCTGGGACAATGCGCTACGCACGCCAAGTCATATGTAATTAGTTTCGCCAAAGGACCACTACGCCACTCGATTAGGCATAGATCCACTAAGTATTTACATATGTGTGCTTCGTGAAAAAGCCGCATTAAGTACGCTGCTTGATCAGGCGTAAGTCCACTACGTGCTTACACTGGTATGAGCTCCGCCCGGCGCCCCGGCGGAGCTTGCTTCACATGTCGCCGCCCATTGTTCGCAGCTGGATAATGCCTCGTGTTGTGCTTCATGCTGAGTCTCCTCGATTGGCTTCGGCGGCTGGACGTTTATTGCCTCGGAGCAGAATATGCTGACGGGTAGGGAGAATGTGATTGGCGCATTTGTGGCATTTTGAGTATGACGCCAACTGATATACTCCTTTACCAGCTGTGGTATTGCATATAACTGAATATAATAGAGAAATAGGTGCCATTGAGGCTACACATCGCTACTGCATGATTTGTAGACCACCATAAATATATCGGGAGATGTGATGCAGTTCCAAAGGTAGCATTGCATTGGGCTCGACTCCAGCCGTTATACGAGCGTTTTTACACGACCGCGTGAGGGTAATACTTACCGTCAATTATCTGAGACCGCACACACCGAACACATCGCAGAACAGCGGCAGGTGGCCTTTTGGCACCGTGGTCAGGGTACTAGAGAAGAGCTGGTATATCGTCGCGGCGAAGGTTACGGAGTCCCGCACGGCGGGCCGTAGATCATGAGGGTTTACTGTGCGCGAGAGGGTTCAGTTCATCATCCTTGTTCCTGACATCCTGATATATCGATCCGCACAAGAGCGTGCTGACTGCGCAAAATGAGGGCAGTGAGACGGACAAGAAAATCGGTGCTTAAAATTAGAGGTGGCACACCCTCTGATCCCGGGCCTACGTTTAGGGCTGTGCGACAAGGTGCTGAACGAGGAACCCAGTTACGCCAGTTATAAGGACAAGAGGTTGAGAAGTTAACAATATTGCGGGTGAACGGGATTGAAGGATATTTGAATGGTGAATTTCGCCGACAGTGACTTGAGATTTTATACGAACTCGACTGCTGACCCAGTTCGACCAGGGAATCATACTAGGCGTCTACGTGGTCGTACAAGAGGCGCATAACTCGCTCGGACCGCGGCCTCCCTGGATGCGTATCGCGCACGCATTCGGCGTGTACATGTCCAATCTTCTGATAAGTTAATTTGGTACAGATGTAGCTTGAATGAATATCAGAGTGTGTGTATGCCGAATTGGTTGGAAACTACTGATGACTTAATACGATTACCCAAAAGTGAGTTAGAGGAACAGACAGCCGATGAAGTCTTCCAGTCCATCTGCATCAACAGATGTGATTGTGCCCTTTCAATTCCAAAGGATCCTTAGGCCTAGCACTGGACCAATTAACGAATCGAGAATCAAGGTGAGTATTGGTGGCCAGGTGCATATATGATAGAGGATGGACGTATGTCAACCTCCCCTGAGGGTCTGATGGAAATACACGGGTGCATCTGACACCTGTGACCGAGAATTTCGGGTTCAAAGTTGCCTCAAGGTAAGAATATTAATCACTATAGACGGACCGAGCTAGGCGGTTGCTTTCATCCAAGTCGGAAGTCCGCAGCGAGTAGCCCTGTATCATTTCATCAGTCATAATAGAAAAGTCATCGGAAGAAAGTAATGCGAGTGTCCGGCAGACTGCAGTGTCGGTTCCAGGCTACAAACACTTAATAGCACTGAGAGTCCAGTGAGACAGCAAGCGTCCCGTCAGCACGGGCGAGCCAGATAGTGGTCGCTGTCATGAGAGGTTTGGGGGGCTGCAAAGAGCACGGAGCTCGAGGGAGTCCCAAGAAAAGCTATTTGACAAGCATAGAAAGCGAAAAGAAGGAGTGTTACAGTGCCCATCACCACTTCACGGCTTTCCTGTTTGGTGCAAAGTGGCTGAAAATTTGAAACTCTATCTACATTTTGCCCACACATTTCCAAGCCCCAAAAACACATTCAATGACCTTAGTATAGCAGTAAGTAGTCAGCTTGTACTTTGCTAAGTCATTGCTCGAGGTCAAAATTTTGACATCGCCAGCAAAATGAAACAGCACGTGACATTGTCCTATTAAGGTATGAATTACTCGATTAGGTTGGTTGCGCCACCTTGCGCCACCGTGCATTCCGCCCGGAGTTCCCGTATTTGATGATGTTGACATCCATGCACATGGTCTTGGCATATTCTCGTCTAAAGGTTGATAGGATCTGATAGGATCTGTACTTTCTAGCTATGTGCCGAACATTTAGCCCAGCTCTACTGGGCATTGAGAAATAATTTCGTGAAATTTCGAGTTTTCCGGGCTGAAAATCGCGCTTGAGGGGTCACTAAATTGTGCTGGAGGCTTCGTAGAAGTGAAACACCGTGGGAATTCCGTCCCAATGCGGACGGAAAAAAGTTAGCAACGTCAGGAGCATTCTTTTGGCTGGGTTCCTTCTGTATAAATATTTTCACGATTTCTACGATTTTATTTGACCCCACACCCGATGTGTCAGTGAAGTGGTGATGGGCACTGTAGTAAGAAGTTGCGCGTGCTCACCGGCCAAATGTCACGGTCATGTGATCGCTTCTGTCAGTCAACTTCAGTTCCTAATACTAATAGTAACGCGTGCCTCCTTCGTCCCTCTCGATTGCAAATACTCGCGGGAGAATCCCAGGTGCTGAAACTCTGCGTCCCAAATATAAGCTTGGGGCAGTACAAAATACTGAAGAACGTCTTGGCGCAGTACTAGTAGAAGGCAGGTTTCTTACTTCTGTAGCTACGTCTCGTAGGTCTTAAGTCAGACTGAGACTCGTTCTTTGTCTTGATGCTACGCCATACAGAAAGCGGCAAATGCAATATAAGTAAACGACTGACCGAGCGCTATCTACAGGTGTTTCCGCCCGCTCATGGACGCCGTGCTCGGATAGTTTGACGCGAAGTGCTGGTGAGTGGGCAGTTTACCGGTTCGGTTTAGACAAGAGTTCGCGAGCAATTTAGTTTCGTAGAGACTCTAGTACCGAGGCTCAATATAGTTGGGGTGCTGTTGTCAGTAGGAAATACTTTTCAATCTACAGTCGTAGCAGCTTAACCTCTGCTTTGCGTCAGAGTTCCACTCGACCTGCCCTTAAGTGTTGTTCCTCCTCCGAAGCAAGGGTAAGAACGACGGCTTCTGTTCGTACTAGGTACTGGACCGCCTAGTGTAGCCCTTTCCACAGTGTAACAGAGGATGCCCGAGTCCCTTTTATGCGCACAAGCTCCACAGTTTTCTGCCGTTCTGCGTCTTCCTCAAGTGTCCAAGCCTTTACTAACCCTTGTATGGACTAGGTCACCTCGAGATACGTCTCCATAAACTAATACTAAGGTTGGTAGGTGCTTCATTGATTGTACAAATGTCCTTTATGGACAGCTCCTCGAACTCCGGCTACTACGGCTGTTTCAGTAGTCGCAGAAGGTAAAGAGCTTTCTCCAAAGTGCTTGAGTGCCACAAGGAAAGTTTAAGCAACAGTTCGGACACCCACAGATATGAGTAACTAAAACGGACACAGGATTGTAGTTGACGAGGTCCCGCTCTTTAAAAGCCTCTGCTTCTTTGCGGAGGTCCGTGCTTATCCACAATGCCTGTTCCTGAAACGGTTCATGGCCAAGCGGGAGTAAGTTCACCGCTGAAAGTTCGTCGGAAGCATATAACTTCTACCATGCACATTAGAGTATAAGAACGCTCAGAACGACTGGCTTCGTTGGTCTGCTGTGTTATATGCTGGTGTTTAAACGGGGTCTTCTGCACGAACCCGACCTGGTACAACTGTTCAGCCCGTTCTGGGCCAGCCCACGACCCGTCGGTAGATAGCAATAGTCTCCGATTTATCGTTACTGAGCAACCTAAAAACCCGTACAACAAACATAGAAAACAGCAAGAGTTAACATGAACACAGAGGAGCTAATGTGCTTAGTCAGAGTGGCGGTTACACCCAACATCTTATTTATAGTCTTACTACGTACGTAATTTCTTGACTTACGCCTATTATACGGGTCTTCCATTTTTACATGTTCGGATCGCCGCCAAGAAACGGAAGAATGGGACGTTCTTTGTCGCCTACTCGTATTTCGTAGTCCACCATCTGCCCCCAGATAGAGTTGCGTGAAAGGGCCCGCTTCGCCCGCTCCGTCCACAACCCCTGCGCGAATTCCCTCGTCACGGTAACCATCCAAAGCTTCCCCAACTTCCTCCATTCCGGCCACGGCGCGGACGGCCACCATTTCGGACCGGCAGAAACTGAACTTGGGACTGGTCAGGATTAACACGGAGACGCAGAAGCAGTCAGTACGGGGTCGCCGGTCCTTTATGCCGCTGCATGGGAAAAGGTCGGCTCGAAGTGGGTATACAAGGTAGTGTGAGGAGTAGAAGAGCAAGCGCTAGTAAAGCAAACGACAGACCTTCTACTGGACAGGGGTAGGGAGGCGCTTGCTCAAACGGAGGCGCTGTTGGAGGTTCTAGAGGCGGAGCTCAAGGAAGAGACGACGGTCGTCTGATAAGGTATTTAGTAGGGGCTGACTGGGGAAAACGTTATTTAAAACGTTCCGACCGAACAGAAGAGACTGAAACTCGTGTGCGACTTGTAGACGGTAACGTGCCGCGTGTTCGCGACTAAACTCCTCACGTAGTACACACCCTCCCAGGCAAGCGGGGTTATCGCAATGTATCTGTAGGGCCAGACCTACGCTCCGTTTCATACCGAGCTGAACAAACGGATTTCTTTACGCCGTGCAGCAGTCGTTCGCTTATCGGTCTCGTCCGACACTGTGCATGACCGACGCGCAAAAAACATGGTCCTCCACTTACGTATTTCTGGCGGCTTATGTTGCTTCTCCATTTCTTGCCCTTGCCGATGGCTTCCGTAGCATGTTTCACTATCACTACTTTACTCATCCTCCTTGCGTTTCACTTAGCACAGACATGCACGTGCACCGTCACAAGCGGGTGCACCTTCTAGCACAATTACACTAGTAATAATTGTAATAATACCTGACAGGAATGACCAAGGAAGGACGCGGCGGTGGGATGAAGAAGGTGGAAAAGGGAAGCGGGGAGTACAGAAGCGAGAATCCAGTTCTTGGTCTTTTCTCCTCGTCGTCTTACTGTACATGTTGCTCTAGCTGTCGGTCAAAGCGAACGTCGAGCTGCGCTTTGCTGGGTGCTAACCGGGTACCTGGTTAACATGGCAGCCAACTTCTGCTTGATGTATGTGACCCAGGGTTCAGTTTTTCGAAGCCTGCTCCACATTATAAGAGTCTGTCTTTAATAAACTCAGAGATAATAGGTGGAAAGAGTAGAACTGTATTCGGAAAAAAAAACTGGCAGTTCGGACTTACACAAAATGCATCACACCCTATAGCTAATTACAGCGTGTAATAATTTTACCGCATCTCACTATTACCCCTGATGTTAGATTTGCCGTTTTTACGCGAGCATTCCCAACCGTGACACAGTAGACGAATAGGCTCCTGGATAGGATGCACTCCAGGCTAAAAATGCTCCTGCGGGGACTCCGTTTAAGCCGCCCGTACAGGCTAAAGTACGCCTGGGGTCACCCGGCAGGTTATAAAATGTCCTACCCCCCCAACAGCGAAGCCTCCAGGCTACACGAACACGCCTACGCTCCCTCTCACCCTATTAACCATTATTTTATTCGGTACGCTCTATTTCATTATACTATCGCTTCTCGCCTTTCTCGTCTTTACCTCCCTAAACTACTATTGATCTTCTACGACCACCCCGAGGAATATACGTAAAAGCTCCACCAGTCGGGTCAGCTGCCCTCGTCGCGTCTAACGTCAGTGGGCCCTCCGTTTGACGGTTCGTAGGGTGGTCAAAACCTTAGTAAGCGGCTCCACGGGCTAGACTTAAGGTTAACTCTTATATTGGTTTTTCC
>KV417524.1:102012-204494 GCA_001630335.1 Athelia psychrophila | reverse complement strand
CCGCGATGAATCGGTGGTGCGCGTCTATAGTCAAGAAACTTCAGTGAAAGCCACCTACTATGATATCGCTTGACGCACGGCTAACGGTATAAATAGTGGGATCGTTGGGATTAGAGATTACTAAAGCAAACTGGGCACAAGAATGCCAACCCTCTGGCCCCTTCTTCGGATCAGCGTAGTCCAGATATACAGACACAGTGTCGTTCGGGGGTGCATTGGAGTTGCCGAAGGGGAATAGCAATATGCGCCTATTCAAGAGCGGGCGCCTTTATTATCACACGATGAATCATGCCTTCCAAAGACATACCATTTGTGTCCTCCACACTCAAACTCTTCGCTGGTTAGCTTCTTCTCAAGCTTCTTCCAGCCACGTAGTGTCCATGAGAAAGTCTTCAAATCCTTAACGTCAAAGCCCAGGTCTGGCAAATGCTTTGCCGCGAATGCATCATCTGTACGATACGGCAGGGCGTCAACAGGCAATCGAAGAGCATTGTGCTGATCAGTGCTCACGATCGTGCACAGATACAACCTCCTCGATCTCCATGGGCGGTATGCCGCTAGCTTTCTCGTCTAGAACGTCCATTGTGTCGCTCTGCGCGAATAAAACGAGGCGTAAATGAGCCGGTGAATAACGAATGAAGCGACACGGAACATACCATAGCAAAGCGCACAACACAACGATTAAAACACTAGGTCGATTTGAAGTAACTTTTGAGCAATACTGGGGATGGAGAAGCGGGATAACAGGGATGTGCAAGCGACACCGGAGATGATTAGGTCTCCCAATTGACTGACGCCACCGCTTGCATAAGCCCTGGGCTTTGTCCTTGTTGCTCCTTTGACAGGAGCACTTGCCCAAGAATTTTTCGTTGATCGTCTCTCCGAGTCTTTTACCACCACCACTGGTTCAATCTGATCTTTTCAAATACCCCCCGTGCCCTATTTACGAGGCCTGGTCGCGTCGATCAAGTTACTGCGAGCGCTGCGATGGTTTTTTCTGGTGAGAAATCCTAATATCCACACGATCCTTAAATTGTCTCGACAGGGAGACATTTATGTCTCTACCAGCTTTTCCGCTGTTCTACTGTCGGCCGTGAGTCAAAATCGTGTAACAGCAGGCGGCGCGAGGATGGTTTGCTGCTCAGGTGTCGTCTTGATGTCTTTGTGGTAGGGTTTACCCCCATCTTTGCTCCGCATCGCCCTTCGCCCCATGGATATTGTCACTGCAATGCTCTTGCGTACATGATATATCGCCATCGCGTTCGAGCGCACATCCCTTCGTATNTTTGCATGTAATCGTCAATGTAGACCAATGCTATTTGTTCTCCTCAACGTCTTGATTTTGATAGTGCTCACTGCGCAGACGAAACACTTCCGCTCAGCGTGCAGATCCCTTGCTGTCAGGTTTGCCCTTTCGCAGACGGATTTAAGATTGTGTAAATGGATATTAGTTGTGGCACGACGTGGGAGCTTCATGTTGTAACATTACGGATTTGTCGGGTTGAGAAGCTGTACTGTTCACTTTTTGAGACAGTTTCACATCAGTCTCAACACATTTACCTCCTCGGTCGGGCTACTGGAGCAGTTGGTGCACCGTGCAACACAAACATACATAACTCGATCGTATTCGTGAGCCCCTTTGGAATCTTGATCTTCGACGTAAAGCAGTGCGCAAACACCACCGTGGCTGCCTCATGTTTGCCTGCCATTCTGCGCACCTGTCGTTTCTCAATACACCTTTCTCCTTTCAGTTAAGAGGAGCCTGGCCTTGAGCCAGTTCTGGCACATAACAATCCGCTTTCAATGAGCGTTCGACCTCGTCAACCAGGTCAACCCACGCAGTCCCAGCAAGACCCTTACAGATTATTTAGGCGTGGAGGGGACCGGCAGGCCGAGTCTGACACTGAACGTCCTCGATACAGAGCTACTGGAGACCCCCAACGAGATCAGGCAGATGGCAGACCAAACAATGTCAGTCGCGGCTACACGTCCGATTCCCCTGCAACTGCTTCAGTCTCCAGGCAGCGGGTTGCATCCTCTAGCAGGACATTGCATCATCCTACTCGGCCAACGGTGGCAAGTCCTACCTATTTTTCCAAGCCGCAGCCTCCCATCCCCGTAGCCTCTTCCTCGGTCTCACCCCCCGCACATCCCCGTCTGCCACCCCGATCGCAAACAGACCCACCCGATCCGCGCATACATTTGCACAAGCGCACAATTTCGACTCCAACACCAAATCATCCGCACGACAGACCATCCCCCGAGGAGCACGCTAGGGCTCTCCGCAACCCTTACACCTCCAGAGTTGGAGTGGTCCCTCCAGCCTCAACCCCAGAAGTCTTGGTACCTACCAAAGATCCCTCCACCTCCTCCCGGGACATTCGTGTACCTGTCAAAGAATTTTCTTCCTCTTCGAGGCGTCAACGGGAAGAGAGACCACGAGAGACCCGTCCAGAACTGAATCTGGAAAGGAGAGATGACGCTTATCGAGACCGACCTAGTACTCGAGAGAGGGAGTTGAGGGACAAGGAGATCCGAGAGCACCGTGACGCTCGGGATCGGGACCGTGAACGTGAAACGAGAGAGCGCCGCGAGGCAAGAGATCGGGAAGCTAGGGAGCGCCCGCCCAGAGCTGAGCGGGATCAGGACCAGTTGCGGGAGCTGCGGGACCGCGACGCCATGGACCGGGACACGCGCGAGCGACGAGCGCGACAACGAGATGGAGAGCGTGAAGCTGAGTTGAGAGACAAAGAATCCAGGGACCGAGAAGTAAGACTGAAAGAACGGGAAGCTAAGGATCGCGAAGGCAGGGAGCGCAGAGCGAGGGACCGCGAGTTGGACAGCAGGGAGCGCAGGATGCGAGAGAGAGACGCAGACCGGGAAGCCAGGGACCGGGAAGCCAGGGATCGTGCGTTGAAGGAGCAGGAGGCCAAGGAAAGAAGAGCGAGGGAACGGGAAGCTAGGGAGAAGGAAGTCAGGGAGCAGGAGCGGCAGGCGAGAGAGAGGGAAATCAAGGAGCAGGAGCGGCAGGCGAGAGAGTACGAAGCAAGGGTGCGTACAAAAGAGCGGGAAATCAGAGAACGTGAGATCATGGAACAAGAAGCCAGAGAAAGGAAAGCTAGGGAACGAGAGGCAGAACGTGAAGCGATGGAACAAGAAGCCAAGGAAAGGAGAGCGAAGGAACGGGAGGCGGAACGTGAAGCGATGGAACAAGAAGCTAGGGAAAGGAGAGCTAAGGAACGGGAGGCGGAACGTGAAGCGAGGGACAAGGAGGCTAGAGAACAGGAGCGGCAGGCGAAGGAGCGGCGGGCTGCGGAACGGGAAGAGCGACGAGCGATGGAGAGAGAGCGCGAATTGAAGGAGCGCGAAGCTTATGAGCGCGAAATCAGGGAACGGGAGCTCAGGGCTCGGGAGGTTGAGCGAGCGGCTAAGGAGCGGG
Source organism: Athelia psychrophila (assembly GCA_001630335.1). Lineage (NCBI taxonomy): Eukaryota > Fungi > Basidiomycota > Agaricomycetes > Atheliales > Atheliaceae > Athelia > Athelia psychrophila. The sequence continues at coordinate 201,055 of KV417524.1, read as the reverse complement.
AATCTCGCGAGCGCGAGGTCAGGGAACGCGAAGCTCGGGAACGCGAGGCGAAGGAACTTGAAGCTCAGGAGCGCGAAGCTTTAGAACTCCAGCTCAGGGAACGCGAAGCTCAAGAACGTGCGCTACGCGAAGCCCGGTTCCGCCAACTCAAGGAGCGCGAAGCTCGTGAACGTGACGCCAAGGAACGCGAAGCCCGTGAGCGCGAGGTGAAGGAACTTGAAGCTCAGGAGCGCGAAGCTTTGGAACTCCAGCTCAGGGAACGCGAAGCTCAAGAACGTGCGCTACGCGAAACCCGGTTCCGCCAACTCAAGGAGCGCGAAGCTCGTGAACGTGACGCCAGGGAACGCGAAGCCCGTGAACGCGAAGTCAAGGAACGCGAAGCCCGTGAACGCGAAGCCCGCGAACGCGAAGCCAAGGAACGTGAATTCCGTGAACACGAGGCACGCGAACGTGAAACTGTGGAACGCCAGCTGAAGGAACGCGAGATACAAGAACTCGAGGCCAAGGAGCGCGAAACACAAGAGCGTATGCAGCGTGACGCTCGTGAACGTGAAGCTCGGGTCCGCCAACTTAAGGAGCGCGAAGCCCGTGAACGCGACGCAAAGGAACGCGAACTTCGGGACCGCGAGGCGCGAGAACGTGAAGCTTTGGAACGTCAGCTGAAGGAACGCGAGATTCAAGAACGCGAGGCTAAGGAGCGCGAAACGCAAGAGCGTATGCAGCGCGAGGCTCGTGACCGCGAAGCCCGGATCCGACAGCTCAAGGAGCGCGAAGCCCGGGAAAATGACGCAAAGGAGCGCGAACTTCGGGAACGTGAGGCGCGGGAGCGTGAAGCGCGGGAACGTGAGGCGCGGGAACGTGAGGCGCGAGAACACGAAGCTTTGGAACGCCAACTCAAGGAGCGCGAAGCTAAGGAGCGCGAAGCTAAGGAGCGTGAAGCTAAAGAGCGCGAAACACAGGAGCGGATGCAGCGCGAGGCTCGCGAACGCGAGACAAAGGAGCGTGAAGCTCATGAACGCGAGGTTCAGGAGCGTATGGAAGCGAAGGAACGTGAAATCAAGGAGAGGCTTGCTAGGGAGCGCTTAGTCGAGCGAGAGGCTAGGGCGCGCGAGGCAGAGCGACTTGTCAGAGAACGAGCAGCCAAGGAGCAAGAGGCTAGGGAATTCGAAGCCAGAGAACGACAGATGGCACTGGAAGCGATGGAGCGAGAAGCACGAGAGCGGTTGGCAGAACGTGAAGCCAAGGAGCGCGAACACAGGGAGCGAGAAGCACGAGAGCGGTTGGCAGAACGCGAAGCCAAGGAGCGCGAACACAGGGAGCGAGAGGCCAGAGAACGCCAGGCCGAACGCGAAGTCAGGGACCGTGAAATCAAAGCGCGTGAGGCTTTTCGTGAACGGGAATACAAGGAAAGGGAAGCTAGAGAGCAACAGATCGAACGGGAGGCCAAGGAACAAGAAGTCCGAGACCGCGAAGCTAGGGTGAAGGAGGCTGAAAAGTCCGCAAGGGAGCGCGAATTCAGAGAACGAGAGGCCAGGGAACGCGAAGCTGAGCGCGAAGCCAGGGAGCGCGAAGCAAGAGCAAGAGATGCGGAGCGAGCCATCAGAGAGCGAGAAACGAAGGAAAGAGAAGTCAAGGAGCAGGCAGCCCGCGAACGAGAAGCCGCTGAGCGCCGTGGTCAACGGGAGGCTATCGAACTGCAGGAACGTGAGGCGGAGCGAAACTTGCAGGAGCGGGCCACTAAGGAGCGCGAACGATATCAAGAAAGGAGAATTGAAGCTGACAAGGAAAGGGAGAACTGGGCGAAGTCACTACCCTACCGAGCTCGAGCCCCATCATCCAAAGAGGCAGAAGATTTGAAGAATCGCGAAAGCAATGCTATCCCTGCAAACCACAAACGTCATCGGTCTGACGACGTCTCGTCAGGGGCTGCTCCGGTAATCCGTTTCAACATCTCCTTATACACCTCATACTGATTGAATATATGTCCGTCAGCCTCGAAAACTCGACTTGAAGACACCCTCTTACGCGGCTGTAGTGAAACCAAGCCCCGTCACTCGATCTACCTTGCCAAATGGACAAGCCAACCCGCCTCCCACTCCTAGATCGGCACCCATGTACATCATCCCACAACGCGATCCCACTCCACAAAAGGTTTCTCATGATAGAGCGGCTTCCACGCCTGCTACTGTGACTCAAGACCCTCCCAGTGATACTGAGCAGTTGCCACGGCGAGATAATGTGAGATTCTGCAATGCATCATGCACCCTTTGACTCATCTTAGTATTGTTGCCAGCATTATCGTACTATGCATGAGCATCGCTCAGGTAGTGCCGCCTCAAAAGGTCCTATCTCAAGATTGGAAAAAGAGCCGGTAACCGAGATAACGCCTAGAAGCAGACACGAGGTATGCAAACGATCTTTTAAGATCTGTGGATATTGTAGTAACGACATTTACCAGGGCAAATATCAATCGATAAGATCCATGTTCACAGAGGATCAAGAACCTGTAGCAGAGCTCAAAGTTTCAGAACCTGCGCTCAACTCTCACACTGCTGCAGCTTCCATGCTTCCATCATCGTCAGTCATATATATAAGCAGCCATATTATTGAGAATGCTGATTTTCTTTTGGCACAGCACTTGGACTGGAGCGGGTTCTTCTGATATCCCTTCTGCAGATCCTAGCCGTTTGGAAAAATCCACTCAAGGCACCGGGACAGCACAGACGCCCAAATCCCGTGTCCACGATCGTGTCCAGACATACGAGGCTTTACGAGACGAACCACCTGCATCCACTCGTGCGCCCAATGGCAACGTCGATTTGAACTCCCGGCCCGCACTCGTAGCTCCTCCTTTGGCAAAGACTACCTCCCGTGCTTCTGTCAACGGCACTTCACATTTAATTCAGGCATCAGATCCAGCACCCGTCACTCGCACAGCTATCAACCGTACTGTGCGTTTCGACCTCCCCAGCCCTAGCCCCTCCCCACCACCGGTGATTTCGTCTTGGTCAGAACAAAAAACCTCGGATGCACCTCCCACCCTTCCAGAAATGGAAATTAGCAACGGATCTCGTACATACCCTGCTCTGACAAGGGTAGCATCATTTGCCAGCTCAGGATCTTATCACACAGCAACACCTCCTTCACCTACAGTACAAAGGCTACCATCACAGGCGATAGAGCAGGGCCTATCAGCGTTGCGAACAGTGACTCCCCGCTCTCAAAGGAGTATAACTGACAGCCCCTTGAGAGAAGAAATTCGGGCGGATGGGGGTGTGACCTTGGCTGCCGTGACTGCACCCTTGTTGAACAAGATCGCTGCTCCTCACAAAGCACCTGTTTTGCAAGCAACCACTTCCTTAGTTGAACCTTCGGGAACTGTCACTTCTTCTCACCATCGCGGCACCCGTCCTCTGGAGCATGCCCAACAAATTTCGGATGATGAGAACCTACCCAGTCGCCTTGATCCCTCTACGAATTTCCGAACGCCTTCTCGCCAGTCGCGGCGAGATCCTCCTCCTGTTATCACAGTCACTCGATCCCAATCACAAATACCACCTACCCAACCAGAGGACCTTGGCTCCTCTGCTGAACATGTCGGGCCCCGAAGTGGCTTTCCAGATCCAGCACGCTCTTATCGCCCGGGCCCTTCTGGCCACCCATTTATGGTTGCTACCACTCCGAGTCAAGAATCATATGTGGAAGCTGAGTCGAATCAATCGCGCAAGAAGACTGTGGCAGAGGTATTATTAATTTCTTGATGGTTGGTTTGATCACAATGTTGACGCTTGATCAGGATCCATCATTCCATACGAACGCTCGTCGACCCACCACGGAAGTGCCCCGCGATGATATTCAGCGAGAGCAGTCGCAAGCCCCCACATTGGTATGGACCGTGGACTCTCGCCATGGAGCTTACTTGGAAGAGGCCGTGCCTTCCGACTCTCCAAATGAAGCATTGCGAGAAGTTCAGGATGTTGCAAACGGTAACGCGCAAAGGAATGCCACACGCGCCGCTGCTGTGGACAGGTCACGATATCCTACACACATAACCCCTCGAGCGACTGCTACCTCATTCTCTGATCCATCATCCCGTCACGCTATTGTTGAGGATTTCCCTCAACGCCGAGCCATACCAGACAGTATCGAGGGGGTAGTTCCAAACGAGACCCTGATGCCCACTCCTGTACCTCGCATGCTAGCCTCCAATCCCACTCTGGTTGTTTCTGGGAGCGATGGTAACAACCCTGCGCTATCAGCGGTCGAACGGGCTATTCGTGCCGTTCCAACCCCAAATGCTCCTCGAACACAGCCGCATAGTTATACACGACCCCAGAGAGCTGACGAAATGTCATCGCCAGAGCCTCCGACCACGAGCTCTAACTTATTCCACTCACAACCGGCTGCTATTTCTTCAGACAGTACACAGGCGCCTGCACAAGAAACCAACCCATACCCGCAATTACTTCCTATACCCAATATCACTCTCCGCAGTCTTCCGACTCACCTGAACAATACCTTGACGAAGCCCCCAGCCAGCATACCTCGAACGCAAGCACCTGAATCATTCCCTGCACCTGTACAACTCCCAGCAACTATTCACCTTGACACTGTATCTAATAACCTTATTCCCGCGCAACCTATCACTGTACTTCACGCATCTCCCAATCACCAGAATTCTTCCGGATCATTGCATGCGTCAACGCCTTCTGGTTCTATAGACCACGGCCTTGACCAACTGGCCCCATCTTTGGCAAAGATTCCTGCCCCCATCTCGCGCTTACGACCTCCACATCCACGCAACGTTTCCAATGAATCCGTTCTTTTGCCCCCTCCCTCGGTGCTCCCCAAGACCCAAAGCACTCGAACTCCCATGCCTCCCATCACCAGGCAAGAGTCCAGAGAGTCCAAGGAATCATCCAAGTACAAGAAGGGATTATTCGGGAACATGTTCCGCTCGAAGATCCCAGCGGAAAAACCGCTTGAGAATCATCCTCTTCCCATCACCAATGCTACTGAGGCAAATCGCTCGCAAGCTAGTCTGCAATCTGTCGGCAAAGGTGTTCCACTACCATCCAATTCCAGCACAAGTGTCGTGCTTGGTCCTGCCTTTACAGAGAACAAAGCGCCGGCTATCTCTGTCGACCTGCCACTCCCAAGCCGGAAAGAACCTGAGCAAAAGGTTTTCTCTGCTTTCAAATTTTTGCATACCAAGAGGATTCGAACCGTATCACATGCTTCGGTGGAGGTACAAGACGGCCAGATAACTGCTGTAAGCCAAGTCTTTCTACGCTGATGAACCGCTAATTAACTGAGTACTTTAGACTAATACCGTTATTGGATCACCAACGCAGTCAGAAGCATTCAGCCAAATGCCCTACATACCTTCTGCTCGCGATCCCGGTGTCGCCACCCAGGAATGGAGGAACAGGGAAGAAGAAGAAACTCGCGCGCGTCCCAAGGTCAGAAGAAGACGGCCAGGTGTCGTGTTTGATGTCGCAGATGATGGACCCCCATCCACTGCCCCTCCAAAGAAGAAGCTTTCAGTATCACGTCGACGTTCATAATTATTTGCACCTTTATAAATTCTTACTTTAGTTATTTCTGCTGTATACTTTTATTTCCCATCGTACTTCTTGTGTATTTTATTAGATGTTCTGCTGCTCTAGCTCACGTGTATTATATAAACTGCATGTTATCGCGCTATCTACTTTGCTTTCTTGTTTCGAATTCTATAATAACTTTGAACACACTGCAGTCTCTCCCAGTCTCTTCCGCCTGCAACAGACATACATCATATTTTCTTCCGTCCAGTGTGCTCCTTGATTGATATGTATATAATTGTCTTAGCCAGATAGCTTTTAGCGACTCTATATCAAGTGTTGTCTAAGTTGTAGGATTTCGATTCTTGTCGCTCAAGAAAGGTGTCTTACATAAAGCTTAAAGAACAATGAAGGTTCAAGCAAGGACAAGAAAATTGAACTTCGGGGCGATTGAGGTTTCGAACTCCGCTGTGTGACATGCATGACAGGTCGCGTGTTGTCACTTCACGCGTCTCTCTCTCGCCGTTCCGCCGATGCTCAGAAACACAGTTAAAGCAGAACCTCGCGAAGGCAATGCAACCACGACAAAGCCGTATCCACATAGACTGAACTTGTTAGTAATGAGCTCATGTCTGTCTATATGATTGCTGAGATGAAAGCTATCAGCTACGATCGACCTCCGCTTTACGATGTCACGCTCGAGGACTTTGAAACTTGCGCTATCGATCGCCTGCGCGTCCTCGCTGAAATCGAGTCTTCTTTCGTGAGAAATCGATCCCATGAAGAACTGAAAGCCGTCACCACCGCGCAGTGCAACAAGTATCTGCCATTGAGGGTGGATACCGCCAAAGGCGATACGGACCTTGAAAGGAGAAACGATCACCTAGGACACTTCGTGCTGCGCCTTGCTTTCTGCCGATCGTGAGTAATCTTCTCTGATTTGCGTTAGCAATTGATTTTTATGTTTTGTGTAGGGAAGACTTGCGCCGACGCTTTGTGAAAGCAGAGACAACCTTGTTTCGGGTCCGTTATGAGACCGAGGGTGTAAACCAGAAAGATCGCTTTCTGAAATCCAGGAATTTCGATTGGCTCGAGGTGAGTCCATCTTCTAATGGATGTCAGGTTACATCATTTACGTTTAATCGTAGGTTTCACACGAGGAGAAGAAGCAATACGGAGAAGAGCTTCGTATAGCTTCATCCATCAAGGAAGGTGAAGAATTTGAGAATGAAAGCTTCGTCAAAGTACATGCGTGCTCTTTCTTATATTACCTTGATCATGCTGACGGCATCACGAAAGGTGAAGTTTACGCGTGTGCTTAATCTTGTTGAGAGGCGCAAAGTCTTCTTACTAGGTGGTTGGGCGTACGTACCTGAAGTCGAAAGATCAAGCATTGTGTTCAATGAGTACGAGAAGTATCTTACGAAGGCGTTAGAGGTGAGCCTGAGATCCAATAATCCTTTATTTTCTGACTTCATATGTTCCTTTACAGTTGACCGCCAAAGCTCTCCCTCGGCTGGACGAAGACTCGCGCCTCGTACCTATACTGTCAAATCTCTCACAAGGCTTTTTGGCCGGTGCGCCATCCGAGTGGGCTGGAGCCTCAGATGCAACAGATGTGGACGGTATCACAGCCGATATGATTGATGAACTCGCACAGAAGCACTTCCCTCTGTGCATGCGCAACCTGCATAGAGAACTTAGAGATTCAGACCACTTGAAACATTTCGGACGATTACAATATGGCTTGTTCCTCAAGGTACGATCCTTTCCATTCTGACCGACTTCACTGGCGTGTAACATTCGCAGGTGCTCGGCCTCCCTATAGAAGAGGCGATAGCCTTTTGGCGCAAAAGCTTTCTGAAGAGAATGAACGAAGACAAGTTCAACAAAGAATACAAGTACAACATTCGACATTCCTATGGGCTAGAAGGGAAACGAGCTAACTATGCAGCCAAAAGGTAGACCTTATGCCCTTACCAGCTTCGCACATGCTCATCACCTATTTAGCTGTCAGCAGATACTTTTAAGCGATCAACCGGGGCCTTCGGACTGCCACGGCTGTCCCTACCGCCATTTTTCTCCAGAGAGTCTACAAACTGCTCTTCGAGTAACTTATCCTGCAGTACAAGGTGATCTACCGGAGATCATGCATACAGTCAAATCGGGTCACTATCATGTTGCTTGTACGCGTGTATTCGAGATCACCCATAAGGGCACGGGCGTGAAGAAAGGCGAGGGAGTCGGTGGAGGTGAGAGCGTCACGCATCCCAACCAGTACGCGGCGAGAAGTAGAGAGTTGGAGAAGGCGCAGCTGGAGAGTCTGATTCCTGCAGCAACCTCGAGCTCAGTGGCTATGGAGATATAATAAGAGCATAGTACTGTCTTGCTGTTGTATCGAATATCATTCACATCGCAGTTTAAATTTGGGATGTGGTGAGCACGGAGTCGGAACTTTAAGTTCAAGCAGCCCTGGCCCACGTGATTCGGAACGAAGGAAGGGACTCCGACTTTAGGCCAAACTTCAGCTTTCGTCTCTTTGCACCTCTAGACTCTCTCCCACTACGACTTTCACGACGATGAGCCAGCGAAAGACTTCAAAGCCCACCAATTCCCCTGCTCCACTAAAGCAAGAGGAGGCCGATGCATTGAAGCAGTATGGGAACGATGACGGTCACTTTTCCTTCGTCAGGCATGTCATTTTTTGACTGCTTGCGTTGCTTATACTCATATAAATGCTGTTCCATTCAGGAACTTTCGCTTGGCGGACATGATTACGATTATGAATGGAGTTTGCGGCTCCTTCTCCCTATTCTCTTCAGCCCGATACCTCTTGACGAACGATGACGATTACTTGTGGGCGGCCCTCGCACTCCCTGTCGCGGGATTGCTTTTCGACTTTTTCGACGGCAAGGTCGCAAGATGGAGGAATGAAACCAGTATGATCGGGCAAGAACTTGATAGTCTTGCAGATTTGGTGAGTAACTCATTTCATGGTGATGCCCTTTCGCTTGATCTGATAGTGTGTAGATCTCTTTCGGTGTCGCGCCCGCTTTCCTTGCGTTCACAGTTGGACTCCGCACCTATCTCGATACAGTGTGCTTGACTGGCTTTATATGTTGCGGTCTTGCACGCCTCGCGAGGTTCAATGCCACCGTTGCTCTCGTGCCCAAGGATTCCACTGGGAAAGCCCACTACTTCGAAGGGCTGCCCATCCCCTCCTCGTTGGGGCTGGTTGCCGTCCTATCATATTGGACCAACAAGGGCTGGATAGAGGGGAAGGAGGGGATTCCCTTTGGCACGACTGTGTTATGGGGCCAAGAAGGCGGCCGCGGGGAAATCCACGTCGTCAGCTTCGTCTTCGCGCTTTGGGCGGCAGCGATGGTTAGTAAAACATTGCGGGTCCCGAAGCCTTAGTTTTATATCCAAAGTTTGATCACTCTACGGACTTCATCTCTTGATGATCTGCTCTGATATACGACTGGCGTGGCGTAATTTGCTAGTGTTCTTGCGGTTCCAAAACATGCTCAATGTCCCTTACTGAATGAAAGATGATAAAATCAGGAGAGTAATATATAAGACGTACAAACAGATAATGATACAGTATTAAAGTGATATACAAGATGAGCAAACAAGATAACGATGCAGTTACAGTATTGAGTGCGGCAAGACACTTGGGAAGTTAATGAGTCCTGCGATACATTGAGCACACGACACGGAAAACGTACCTTGAACGCAGCCTAAGTTAGGCGCTTAGGGTACCAGTTGACCGCCTCTTTGCGTGGTGTAGTTGGGTTTGTGCCCGAAGTGCTGAAGGTGCTGCTCGCAGGTGGACGGTCAGGCGCGTGCAGTGGTGCTGTGAATCAGCAGGTTCTTGCTGCACATGCGTGGGCGTTTGGGTAGAAGTGGTACTGGAGACGCATGTGGGCAGGTGCTGTGCGGCCGTACTGGTGAGGTAGGGGCGTCGCTGACCTTGGCGGGTGCCTGGTCAGTGGTGGGGTGGGGTTGGAGGGCTAGGCGTGGAAATGAAGGAAGGCCAGGAAGTCATCGCAGAACGAGTACGGGCGGGTTTGGGATGCGCGTGATGGCATAGGGTGAGCGAGCGCACGCTGAATTGGAGAGATCGTTAGTGGAGGACAAAGCGAAGATAGCACAAAAACCCACAAATCAATATACAGCCCCAATAGTCGTGCATTGGTCTTGCTTGTACGTTAGTGTCGTGTGTGTGCATTTTAGGTAAAGAAGAAGGGGAATAAGTAAGTAAGTAAATGAAAAGTGTATATATGCATGTCAATGAGAGAATTGGGGGTACGTTGAGGTCGGCTGAGAGGGTAGCTGTAAGGACATCGTCAGAGTTTTGTAAAAGACAATGAATGTTCGGGAAAGTTACTGCATGATGGGTGGCTTGAGCACAAATATAAAGAGATGGTGGTGGTCGCTGATGGAAGCTCGTTAGTTAAGGTTCTGATGCGAGGACAGTGACATACCATAAATGATCGGCGTAGGCGCATCTTGTACGCTATCCCGCCCTGCCTATCCCAAAATCATTTCCACTGTAGACTTTCCAGTGAGCAGATTTGGACGACTAGCCTCGGCTAGCCGGACGCCTCCAGTCACTTTCCAGAATACCCATGATCCGCATGCCTCATGGCAACGTCGCATCCTCATTCCGGAACACCCAAAGGCCATCCTGGACGGTGCTCCAGACTGTTAAAGGCACCGCAAGCAGGGCGAACCTGGCTCACTAAGTGCCTCCATAGGTGTGGCTAATGGTTTCGAAGGGTAAGTAGGGGCAAGATCATCGTACGAGAGGGTGTTCAAGCAACGACGAGATGCTGGCGTCTGGCGGCGGCGGCGGCTGAGAAATGAACATTAGTTGGGTTATTCGAGTTGTATGAGGGGTTAAGTGAGTTACACGACACTCAGGAGGTTGGCGGGCTCGGTGCTCGAAGCTGGCGGGCTCGATGATGCTGGCGGTTGGCGGCGACGAGCAGCGTTAAAGAAGGTTTGGTGTCAGGGTGGTGGCGGCGAGGTAGATTATTGCAAGTGAGGTCGCAATGATCATGGAGAAGGACAGGTGAAAGCGATATGGTAGTGGTTGATGAGAGAGAGAGAGAGGTGGGGGGCCAGCCTTTTTATACCGTTCTGGACCTAGAATACTGTGACTAGAATAAACGATCAACAAAGAAATATACACAGCCACAGTTGCACAGCCACATTCTCCAGTAGCGCGTTTTGAGGCTTTCAAGACCATCCTCCACGCGTTTTTGTTCGCGTGGGGGGTAGTGTCAGGCAAATTTTGAGAGATCTTCCTAGTTTTCTGCAGCGATAAAGCGATGAACATGAAGCCGGCACGCAGAACGCTGAGACGAGGCGCCGATCTCTGAACTCCGCCAATAAGCGCCGAGCATTCTGTCCGCTCGGTGTTGAAGCGATGCTGCTCCCAAATTTTGGCAAAGAAAGCGCGCCGAAAGTGGAAGCTGGTTATCATTTTAAATGACGAGTGGGGCGAGGAACGAGCTCAGGCTGGTAGCTACACATTTCCAGTATCGTTTCCACCTGCATATGTCTTTATTGGCTGGATCCGAGAGAGATGGCGGATCGAAAAATTTCTGATAGCTGTCCAGTGTATGCGCAATTGTCCGACAAGAATGTCCCGGGTTGATGCAGAGCAGACCCACGGAGTGAGAGTAGCAGCGACTGAAAAATCAGCCTTTCATCAGCCTTAATTTGGCGTGTGTCGCGTGCCAATTGTGCCCGGTAATTCGTCGCGTCTGAATCCGTGAACGCGACCGTCATCCCTTCCCTTCCATCCACCTGATACTGACAGTCAAGGTATGGTCTCATCAAACGATGTCTCACGTCTCTTCCTGCAAGCTGTCCTATCTCGCGGGATGCTTTCTGAGAAATTGGCAATGACATTGTGGGCCAAATGCATAGATGCGGTGAAAGGTAAAAAAAACATCACAGGACGATGATAACACAGCACCTGAAAAGACACGTCGCGCGACAGGTGCAGATGAATCTTTGGACATTCCACATAATGGGAGCAAAGCATCCTGGGAGGCCTTCTCCGCCAAAATCAACGATTCTTTGGATCCCCTGGACCTTCACTTTGGCGGTCAACAGGATGAGACCACGGGCAGAAGGATGTGGGCCATAGTGAGTCTAGCTCGGAAACGTTATTGGCGTGAAATTTTACATTGGACGAATCCTTTAGGTCAACAAAAAGGGTGATGATATTGCCCAAATGGCCACTGATTACTCTGCTCAAGAGATTGCCTACTTCAAAGCTATTGTGAGTTGCTTGCTTGCGCAACGCATCTATTGTGTCACTCACGAAGTGCAAAACAGGTCGAGCAGATCATGCTCGCGCGTCACGAGGCATACTCAATCTCCTCATTCGCTGCATTGCGCGAAGTGAACAATCTCAAGTCAAATATGAGCAAAACACAGGCAGAGGTCGTCTTGGGCAGCTTTGTAGCTAAAGGATGGCTACTCAAAAGCTCGTGAGTTTCCAGTGTCTTTAACACGCGTAGTTATCTATAACTGGCACGGTCAGGCGCGCTCGTTACTCTTTATCAACCAGGACCTTGCTAGAACTAAGCAAGTATCTCAAAGAAACCTACTCTGGGGAGTTGATTGAATGCACCCTCTGCATGGAAGTGAGATACACACTTGAGATCGTGTTGGGTTCAAACTTAATGCTTTGATAGATTCTTACTCGTGGCATTGCTTGCTTCACTCCAAACTGCAAGACACGCATGCATCGGCACTGTTTCAAGAATTACCGTCGCAACCCAAAGACAACAGGCTGCCCAAGTTGCAAAATAGAGTGGCCCCAAGATTACAATGTGGAGGGGCCATTGTTGCCCGTGGGTGAAGACGCTGTGAAAGACGGACAAGATGAGGGGGGACGTCGCCCCAGAAGGAAAAGCACCGTAGAAGGTTCTGACGAAGAGGACGCCGAGGATGACGATGAAGAAGAAGAAGAGCCTTCTCAGCCAGCCTCCACGAAGAAGAAAGGCAGAACGGCAAATGCGACTCAAGACGACGATGACGATGACGACGAAGAAGAAGAAGAAGAAGAAGAAGAACAGTATGCCCCAAAACGACGTGGAAGAGGGTAGCTTCTGCATAATCGATTACTGGACCACACAGTAGGCAGCCTATTATATGTAAACTATACAGAACTGGGAGCATCTATTGCCGCTACTCTACCTGCCTCGGGGATCTTCTCGATACGATTTGTGAATCCGAACCTGTCTTTACCCCATACTTGTTGGCGCTTGTTGCCTTTCTTGCCCTCCCCAAATTCATCATTCCACTTGCGCAAACCTGCCAGGCTGCCTAAAGATTCTGACGATGAGGGAGTTATCTCCTTCAGTGCCTTGTCAAAGTTATGTAGAGAGAGTATCCGTGTGTGAGGCTCTGGGATGTTTAAATCCGCCGTTGGCTCGCCGTCGGCATCGACTGGGGCGGTCATCAAGACAGGTGGGACGTCCGGTGCAGGTGATGTGTTAGAGGATGTGTAGCTCCACGGGAGCTTCACGTTCTCCTTGACAGCGTCCAAAGCTGCCGAGACGCACAAGTCTTTGAGGGAAGATTGGGAATTAGTTTTCATAGCACAGCGGAATACAAGCAACTTACGTTTAAGGTCGGATCCTGAGAAGCTTTCTGCCTTTTTTGCCAAGGCGGCAAGGTCCAGGTCCGGCGCCAGGTTCTCGTCCCGTAGGAGAATCTTCAAGATTGCCTCTCGCTCCGTCACTCCCGGCAAATCGACCAGCAGCCGACGTGGTAAACGGCGGAGAACTGCATCATCTAGATCAAAAGGTCTGTTTGTGGCGCCTATGACAATGACGCTGTCCTCTTTCGAGGACTTCAGACCATCCATCTCCTGCATGAATTCGGTGATGACGCCTCGGTGGGCAAATGCACCCCCACTTTCGCGAGCAGATTGGCGAGCTCCGAATAGAGCATCCACTTCGTCGAGAAACACGACGCAAGGAGACAAGCGCCGAGCTAGAGAGAAAACTGCTTTCACGAGCTTTTCGCCCTCGCCAACGTACTGCCAAGCAGGTCAGTATGTGAAGATTGAAAACAACTGATAATACAACACACCATATCCATAACATCAGAGGGCTAAACAGCGAATCAGTATAGAATACCCGGCCAAGACGAGGAAATAGCTCACGGAAATAGCCATCATTCTGCAACCGGCTTCCTTAGCAAGCGCTCGAACTACTAGAGACTTGCCCGTCCCAGGCGGCCCAAAGAGCAAGCAACCTTGAGAAATAGAATGAGATAAGAGCGCAATGTGCGAATAAGATACAGTCCACACCTGTCATGCCGTGTTCTTTAAGGATACCTTGCTGGAAGGCAGCTGGATGAAGTAGAGGCAGAGAAACAATGGTCCGCACAGAGTCAATGGTGTGTGGTGGTAGGTGGACCTGGCTGAAAGAGGTTGGCATCGATGCTGCAAGTCATTTAGATGATAGAACATTTGAGTTTTTGGATTAGACATACCGGCATCGACGATGCAGGACAGCAGTCTTTGCTCGTGCTGTTCAAGTTCTGGATCTTGTTTGACCCTCTCGAGCAGTTCGTCATGTTCAGGTTCGTTCATCTTGCTCAATTCGTCAATGTCCTCCTCCAATGTTGTTTTTGGAGACGAGTCTTTCGTCCAAGCCTTGCGCAATTCCCGTGATGACCGATGGGCATTCCATGCGCGCTGAACTGCTGACCATGGGATAGGTGTAGAATCCAACGTCAACTTGTCCCCTTTCGTCTGAACTGTTCGAGAAGCAACAACACTGCCAACAGCGCGGTCCGCAATGCTCTTCACATTCGACCACACTTCGATCTTTCTGCCCCAGTCTTCCCACATGTCGTCCTCTGGCGCATGGCGAGATGGCTTCAGTTCGGTGGGGCTGTCAGATGTTACAGTCTCTGGCGCATTCTCAGTCTCAACATCATCGACCGTCTTTGCTTCAAGCACGCCGCCAATCGCTCCCACTCCCATGCGCATGGTCAGCTCGTTGATCTCGCATCGACGAGCTATCCGGCACTCTCGTTCTTTAGCCAAGGAGCGATAGGCTGGAACCAAGACGGATGTCCTGAAGAAGCGGGTGCTTTCCCCGCCGGGTGAGCCGTCGCCGGGGTCCGCAGCGCGCCCAGCAAGTGCAGACTCCAGAAATGGAGGAAGACCAGACATAGGGCCCTGGCCGCCGCCGCCAATGACGACCACTCCAGACCTGGGTCTACTCGTGCCATCAAACTGCTCAGGGCCGCTGGAGAGAGTCGGCAATTCATCCTGCAGAGCAGCGTCGCCCTTTTCCCACTTGCGCAGCCTCTCCCGGAGACGTTTCTCGCGCTCCTTGTCGGCTAATTCATCCTCGCTCCAATCACTCTTTTCACTCCTACCGGCCTTGCCGCTGGGTGGGGCAACAGAGGACGGGGAGCTTCGGCTCATGAGCAGATTGATAAGTCCCTGCCCACTGGAGCTGGAAGAGTGCGCCGACGGCATCAAGGGTGGCGTGATACCAAACACAATAGTCACAGGGTTGGTGATGGGCGACGTGGGACGGGATATGGGGCCAACACGCCTTTGACGGACGGCCTCCAAGAGGTGGGGATACCAAGTGGCCGAAGATGGTGCGAGCGTAGGGAGGTCCCTGATATACACGATACGGGGCTTCCGCGACGCAGACTTCTCCGTGGGTTCCGCGCGTCCTGGAAGACCCACAAGCTCGTCAAAGAATAGTTTGACCTTGTCCTGTGCAGCAGCAGCCCGGCTCGTTCTGGCCCTCCCCAGGTTGGGGATGATTTGGACTGTCATTTGTTGCGGCGAAAACGCCACTTCATCGTCGTCCTCTTCTTCCATCAAGGGCTGGCGGGGCGAGGCAGCAGTAGCTTGCGGCGAATGAGGGAAATGAAGGGGGTTTCGAGGCAGCTTGACCGCATTAGCAGCTAGTACAACACCGGTCAGTGTGTGGAACATTGTGCGAGAGTATTTGCAACGCACCTTTGCCAAAATGGCCCCATTCACCGGCAGCTAGCTGAACTGCATCAATGACCACAACGTCTGAACCAGTCCTCCTCGCCAATTCCCGCACAGTATCGTCAACGAGATACTCCCCTCCTTCTATGGGGCAATACAGCGCCATGGTGGGCTCAACCGTGGGAGACGAAGCCGATGGATAGCATGCCCTATGCTGTGTCTGCGGATGCTGGGTAATGTGCAAATTATTCAAGGCCTCTTCCAGTAATTCTGGTGGGGGCAATGAGGGCGACGAGCTTAAGGTAGTTTCATCCAGCTCAGGATCCCAGATGATGTTTAATCCGGCCGGCAGCTGCGGTGGGTCCGAGTCTTTCGAGGCTGAGGTTCTCGGTCTCCGCTTCGGCTTTTCTTGATCAGCCTTCTCTACGTCTTCGGGGGGTGAATCAGGGGAGGGGGACGCATTGGCACCCGCAGCCGGGGCGGGCTCAGGAGTGGGTTCCTCTGCCCCTGCTACTGGAGTATCAGGCTTAGATGACGAAGCCAGGCGTTTCCACGTTCGTGAGGTCCGTGCGCCATCTGCCGGGGTGTTTCTCGGTAAGCGATTGGGTCGTGCGGCTATAGCATTAGAAGAGCGATATGAGGCTGTTGAGGCCTTGAGTATGGACCGTGATCGACGAATAAACATTTCTCCTGGTGGGTGTCAGTGGGTACAATTGAAGGACGCGCCACTGCGTTCGCCACGAGTCGTCCCGCTTTTTTGAGACGCGACTCCAACGCGACTTGCACAGCTACCGAGCGAAACGCGCGCCCCAAGTAAGTTATGCAAAAAGCCATTGCAGATATTTGCATAGAAAATTTACAGGCGACATATGAGATAATTAATAAAGTCCTAACAATGCAAACACATTATATGAAGACGGTGTATGATTCAGACCCGGCCATGCCGCCAGGCCTATGGCTTCCTTGCTTTCAGCTCTCTGGCCATTTGCCGCTCCGCCAAGTCCACTCCGACCAGGATCTTGGAGGCCTTCCATAGCTGCACGAGATTGATGACATTCTTCAAGAAACAGATTGGGAAGCTGATCAGAGCCAATGCCTCTGGATATGTGAGGTCTTCCAGCGCAATGAAGGATGATGCGTATGGGACCAGGAAAAGGGGGATGGGAAGCCCGATGGGGGGGAGTCCAATGGGCGTGTGCACCCATTTGATGAGGTAAAGCGCGACATAGAAGACCTCATTACCAGCGCAGACAAAGAACAGGGTTCGCTGCGGAAGATATGAGCACAGGTAAACCATTGCTGTAACGCCCAACTCACGGAGTCGTTGTAATACAACCACAATATCCGGCTGACTTCGCTAGTCACGAGTTTATGACTGGTGGATCCAGTGACCAATGAACTGCAAATTAAAACGTGAATACCAAGTTGACAGGTACACGGCTGCAATCACTGACCTGTACATGTGCATGTAATGGCTGGCAAAATCGAGGGCAATCAGAAACTGGAAAACAATCGCGTAGTCGGGATAGCAAGCGGAGAGGTAGCACAGAAGACACGACGTGGTACATCTGCAACACGCGTTAGCTCGCAGGTCTTCGTATGAGCGCGGGCGCATACCTGTCCGTGACCATGTCCAGTACTGCTCCAAATTTAGAAGTCTGCCCCAACGCCCTCGCGGCCTGTCCGTCCACTGCGTCTAGCAAACAAGACACGACGTATGCTACCGTGCAGTATTTGGGGTGGTAGCTCATATAATGC
The DNA here is from genome assembly GCA_001630335.1 of Athelia psychrophila. Taxonomy (NCBI): domain Eukaryota; kingdom Fungi; phylum Basidiomycota; class Agaricomycetes; order Atheliales; family Atheliaceae; genus Athelia; species Athelia psychrophila. The sequence goes on along the minus strand of KV417524.1, from coordinate 183,754 downwards.
AGCGACACTCCAGCCAAGATAACGCGCGCGTATCCTGAGAGTGCGTAATGCATTCAGTGGAGGCAAATGGGCATTGTGCGGTGAGACCTACCGATCAGATTTGGGACGAACAAGAACACATTCTCCGAGTATGTTTGGGCAGTTGCAAGGTCCACCGCCTCTTTAGCATCGACCACATCAACTGGGGCCCTTTGGCGCCTTTTGAACGCTTTCGATATTTTAGCGGAGGACATGATAAGGAGAGGGGGGGACGCGCGGGGGTGAAGGTGGGGGGGAAGAGAAGATGCAGCAATAAGCAAAATGCCGTCCGTCATCCTGTGTCGCGTGGATAGTTAGGGGTGATGCTTACATAGGGAATAACAGTCAATGCCGAGGCCTCTCGGCAGTCCAATCCGAGGATCTTCGCACAAACGGCCGTTCCGTCGGTTCAGCGCTCAGCGGCCGATTAGAAATGATGACAAGTGCTCCAATAGCTGGGCTCAAAGCTTAAGTTGGCGCAGCAGGACGCAGCACTGGTTCACAGCAAGCACTGGTTCACACCACAGGGTGCGATTTTTCGGTGGCGCCAGTCCGCAGCACCATTTCGCAGCAGTTCGCAGTCCACCATTGTATTGTACAAGTCCTGAGTCCCATATCCGCAGCTAATGACCCTGGGCCTTTGGTAATACATAACCGTAGTATATACCCAGACCCAATCCGAGGGCGATAACGATGATCAAGAATATTCCAAAGCATATTTGCCTGCCTCTGCGCGCGTTCAAGGCATGTATTATGGCTACCCCAAGTTGTTTGTCGCTGCCAAAGTAGATTAGATAAATGAGAAGAGATAAGATACGCATGCGATGCTACTTACCCTTCTTGGACGTCGCCTTTGATGATTGAAGCTGTGGCCTCAACGTGATTTATTGTCTCCTCTTGTTGTAAAACAAGAGTCGCCATCTGAAACGCATTCAGTTCATTTGCGAGGCAGACATCAAGCAAAGATTATACTCACGTCGTTGAATAGCTGGACAAGCTCCGAAAGTGTCTTTTCCACCCGCTGCAGCGCTTGCTGCCTGGTTTGGGTATCCTCCAAAGCTTCTCGCGCTTGACCGTAGCGCTCAGAAGAAGATACCTGGAATGGCGTCAGTTTTACGTTAAACAACACAGGTGTATTGGAGTACCGCTTGCGCAAATATCTGGTTAGAGCCCGCCCCTGCTTCATTCACGACCGCTGCTGTCTCCTCGGGGGTGGCGTTCGGCTTGACAATCTTGAACTGCCGTGCAACCCTCTCCCTTTCCTTTTCACGGTGCTGTTGTTCGACCTTCTGGTATCTCTGCAGAGCCTCTGTGAATTTGGACTTGACCAAGCCGATCTGACAGCGTGGTTTCAGCAGGACGTAATGGTAGATGGTATAAGGCACAAACCTGATTGTTCCGTGGCTGTATATCGCCAGCCTTCACAGGCCATGTCGTTAATTGTTGTATTTGTTTCGACAGGTTGTTTCCCAGTGTGCGCGTCTCGGCAGCCAAAGCGTCCAGTTCGCTTTGATACTGGCGGCTCGCGTTCTCGTCCAGGGCGGTCAGCGAGCGGGACTGCAGTTCAGCGATCGCCAAAACGTTTTTGTCGTATTTCTTAATGGCGTCTTGCAGCGACCCGACCTGCCGGGGCAGTGCGTTCAGCCAGAGAGCGAGCACCTCAGCGTCCTTCACGCACCGTGGAAAAGAATGTAGACATCGACCCTTCAGTCCCACTGGGGACTCGAATGTCCTTCAATTCGTAGCCTGCTTGTCCATTCTCAGCATCTGGCAGAGCATCTGTGTTGTTCTGAGCCTGAATCACATTCGTAAGCATGTGTTTTCAGGTTGTAGCCTGAGTGCAGGATCAGCGGGCAAGATGAGCACGTACTCTTAGGGCGGCGAGTCTGTCAGAGGGCATGGCGGGCGTCGGGAGGATGAAAGAGGTGAGTATGGGGAAGAAAGCGAGCTGTACATTCAATCATCTGAACGCAAATATGGTTTATGGGCGCTGTCGGGCGCCTATTAGCGCTTACATACATAAATAGTGGGCGGCGGGCAGTGGTCATCTGCACAGCATGGTTAGCATACACGGCCGCAACGCGGCCGAGGCCCACGCCCTGACCGCCTTCCAGATTTCAACTGCCTCTCCTTTCTACCACAAACAAGCACAGTGTACTTTCGAGCAACTTTCAAAATTCAATTTTGACGGTGCATGTAGGGTTTTTGTTTTTGTTTTTTTGAGTCTTATTTCTTCTCCGGTAGCCATCCCGGGACATTGCCCTAAGGTAGTAGAGAATTTACATGTTGTAGTACTACTACATATGTCTCCAATATCATATCTCGGTATACCTAGGGCATGTAGGTTAAGATAACACAAAGGCCTTGTCTTCTGTTGCCACGTCGACTACGTGGCAACTTACTTTAATTTGTGCGGTTCATGTGCGGTGTCATACCAGCTTTTCTTGTGATCATGAGCTCGAGGACAATCTACAGTGTTGAGATATGGGGAGTCGTCGTTCAGTAATCGGGCAAACATAGATAAACAGCCACGAGTTCATGGATACGCGTCGTGTATTAGCTCCGGAATCCCTGCTTGTTTATATGCAAAGTACATCCATGTCTCTAGGTCACAACACGCAGGTATCTCCTGGTTTAAATTTATCTTAAACCTTTCGGCCGACAATATTTCCTGGATGAGAGGGCATGCTCGCCAAGGCACCCCGCGTCGTTCCGGCGCGAATTTGACTAAAGATTAGATCGGAAGCATTGATTGAAGCCGAGTCACTTAACAAAATTATTTACATAAAGCTGCATCCATCCCGAACCTATTCCGCTACATATACCATTTACCCCTTCTTTCCGTCCACAAAATGTGTGGCATATTCGGTGTTCATGGAATAGCAACGCCTGCCCAGGATCGAGCCAGGTTCATCGCATGCTCGAAGAAGCTTCGCCACCGTGGTCCCGACTGGTCTGGGTGTTTCGTGGGTAAGGAGGGCGTGCTTGTGCACGAGCGATTGGCTATCGTGGGAGTGGGTACGTGGCCTTTTGCTCATTCTTATATCCTGCCTAACATCATCGAAGACACGGGGGCGCAGCCTTTGGTCAGTGAAGATGGGAAGCTTATCTTGGCTGTGAATGGCGAAATCTACAACCATGTGGCTCTCCGTGCTCAAGTCCCCGAGTACAAATTCAAGACTCACTCGGACTGCGAAGTGATCATCCCATTGGTGAGGAGCATACGCACCGGATTCGATTGTTTCTAACGTCCCATCCAGTACCGGAAGCACGACAAGGACATATGTAACCTCCTGGACGGCATGTTTTCGTTCATCCTCCTCGACGAATCCGTGACTCCATCGCGCATCATTGCGGCCCGTGACCCCGTCGGGATAACGACCCTGTATCAAGGATGGTGTTCGAAACGCCCGGGCGCAGTGTTTTTCGCGTCAGAACTCAAGGCCCTCGTCGACGAATGCGATAAAATCATATCGTTCCCTCCGGGACACGTCTACGACAGCCGTGACCAGTCAACGACGCGATACTTCCAACCCACATGGTGGGATGGCGACTCCGAGGGCCCGAACGCCACGATCCCTTCAACTCCGGCGAACTTGACCCTCATCCGGGAGACTCTGGAGGCTGCGGTTCGAAAACGACTCATGTCGGAGGTCCCATACGGAGTGCTGCTCAGCGGTGGGCTAGATAGCAGCTTGATTGCTGCAATTGCTGCACGAGAAACGGAGAAAGTCGCTTCGGCCCAATATGAGCTGCGCAAGCGACTATTGGAGCGAAGGACCAGCGGGCCGCCAACGCCCGCAGGCGAGTCAGAGATAACTGAGGAAGGTACGCTATAATTCAAGCACCAAAGTGCACTGATATTGTACTGACCGTGCTCTGCAGCGACGCTTGCTGCCTGGCCTCAGCTGCACTCTTTCTCCATTGGCCTTGAGAACTCGCCAGATCTTCTAGCCGCTCGAAAGGCTGCTCATTATCTGGGAACTGTACACCACGAGTATGTTTTTACCGTACAAGAAGGCCTCGATGCGATCCCGGAAGTCATATACCACTTGGAGACGTACGACGTGACCACCGTGCGGGCAAGCACACCCATGTATCTCCTCAGCCGCAAGATCAAGGCGATGGGTGTCAAGATGGTTCTCAGCGGAGAGGGAAGCGACGAGATACTGGGAGGTATGAAAGCACCTTTGCTTTACAAGCGCACCGGCATTAACTTTAATCTTCCAGGATATCTTTACTTCAACGCCGCTCCTGATAGAAAGTCGTTCCACCAGGAGTGTGTCAAGCGGGTGAAGAATCTCCACACGTCAGATTGCCTGCGAGCGAACAAGTGAGTCGTCTGTGCCCTCGGGTTGCCATCAATGTTGCCTAAACGCGCCGCAGATCTACCATGGCATGGGGCCTAGAAGCTCGCGTTCCATTCCTCGATAAGGCCTTTTTGGAAGTTGCGATGAACATTGATGCGCAGGAAAAGATGTTCGCGATAGGCAAGGATCAAGGCGTCGACGAAGCCGGTCACCCGAAGATGGAGAAAGTAAGTCTGCAACACCAGGTTGATAAGAGTATTTGCTGATCTGAAAATTCTCAGTACATTCTGCGGAAAGCTTTCGACTGCTCCCCTAACGGCAAGGTGAATAAAAATAATAGTCTGCGGAGGAAGATAGTCACTCATATATACTCTGCAGCCTTACCTTCCCCGATCCATTTTGTGGCGTCAAAAGGAGCAATTTTCGGATGGCGTTGGGTACTCTTGGATAGATGGGTATGCATTTCTAAATTCGCAGCACATACGTCGCTAATTTTCTCGCAGCATCAAAGATGCCGCAGCGAGCTTGGTATCAGACGATGCGTTTGCAAAGCGAGACGAGCGGTGGCCGTTGGAGACACCTGATACCAAGGAGGCTTACTATATTCGAGAACTATTCGAAGGTGCGAAACGTCATTATTGCAATACTCTGGTGTAGCTGCTGACCGCTTCTTCAGGGCTATTTCCGTCTGAGGCAGCTGCGAAGACAGCTGTTCGGTAAGTCTCTTTATTGCAGAGCACCCAGTGACGTATATTGACTCTTGCGCGCAGCTGGATTCCTCGGGGTGATTGGGGTTGTGCTGCTGATCCCAGTGGTCGCGCTGTGGGTGGGCATGTGGCGGCATACGGCAATGAGGAGTGAATTACACCGAAGCAGCAGCATTAAATATACATCTCGAATCTAGTAACGAACGATGGGGTATTTATTAGGTTGAGGGAAATGGGGAATGTTCGGGGGCGCCAAATCCTACTGTACCCGTCAAATAGTAGGGTGAATGAATGATATCAAGATGTATGAATTGTTCCATTGATATAGGATAAATTGGTAAGTGTAAGGAAAGTGTGTAAGGTATCGCCAGAAGGGACATGTAACAGAGCAAAAGTCAGGATGACTGATCATAATATAAAGACAAGGAAGCGAAAATAGCATGAGCGGAGAAGTCGATAAAAAGAAAAGAAAAACAATGATAAGGGAGTGTGATGCCTGCGATGACATGGACGGTAATGCTTCATAGGAAGCAATTTAACTGTTCAACGTGGGGTCTTGCGACATCATTTGGCGGTACATGCCAACTCCAGAGTCTTCAGATAATGCCGGAGAACCTGTCGGAGGCTTGATTATGGGTGTGCGAGTAGCTGTACTCGTTTGAGAGTTGTTTCTCGTTCTTTTGCCTGGTCCTGGTGCTACGAGGGGGGTGCGGGCCACCGAACTTCCGTTCCATTCGGGTCTAGTGACGGTCACTCTAGACGATTGCGCATCTTCAGAAGCAGGCAGCCGGCGAGATGTCGGTGTGCCTTGAGTTCGACGACTCGCCGGTCGATTACCGCTGGGGGACTCCCCGGACACCAGTCTCGTGCCGAACTTAGCATTGGCCGAGGATTCCCGGCCATAGGACGACGTCCCGCTGGATCCGCCTCTGCGCGAGGAGTGACCTGACGCCTGCCGGACTTTTGGCGGGGGTTTCTGGATAGTGATTTTGTCTGCACCCCAGTACGAAAAGCTCATTTTGCTCTTCTTGTCCGAATCATCCGATTCAGCCTCTTCGTCGTCATTGTCGGGAAGAGGCACTATTCTTGGCTGAATTCCTGAATGAACCTGTGCTCTGGAGCGGACAACACTAAACCCAAGTTAGGAACCTTGCATATCGCTAAGAAAATCATGCAGACGTACTCTTCCATCGATATAACACCTTCACGAGGTTGGGCCACATCACCAATGACCCAGGTTTCGATCTTCAAAAATAGGGTCAGAATTCGGTGGGAAGGTATAAAAGGGTAAAGCGTACTTTCAAAAATTTATACATGTTGCGAGGTCTCGTTTGAGCGCTGCGACGTCCTGTAGTCGCATACTTGGCCTTGCCACTTCCTTGCAATTCCGGGAGCGAGGTCGTTCGAGAATTCGTGGGAGCAGCCAGTGGCAAGGAGGTGGTCCCCGTCCGCTGACATTGCAATACCACATCATTGAATACTACATGCCATAGGTCTTTCTTCCCGCCAATGCCGGTTCCTGAGTTCAAAACATCGCTGAGGCGCTTGAACGACGTCTTGCCCTTGACGATGCCCTTGGCATTGACAACAGGGGGAGGAGTAGACAGTTTCGACGATCCATTCCCGTTCATGGAATGCACACCCATAATTTGTCGCTCCTCGACAAGCAATCTGGATGGTTTTGGGACAGCGAGCTGCTTGACCTTATCCAAGCCCTCAATGCGTGCAAACACATCCCTCGTCTTGTCCCGGTCTTCCTTCTGTATCTTCTCATCCTCGATACTGCGAACGATTGTCTCCACTTCAGCGACCATTTGAAGCGTGCTCTCATATTCAAAGGTACTGGGATCTGTGTGGAAGAGTAGATTTTGGAAGAGTAGCGGGTATTTGAGCAGGCGCTGGAAAGGCTTTGACAGCGTAATCGCCAAACCCGTCTCGCCCTTGTCGGCAGCTGTCTGCTCAAGACGTTGCAGGTACTTGCATATTTTGAGCCAATCGGCCGAGTCTTGATTCTTTGGCTTCTTGCTGGCGGCTACAGTGGACAGGGCATTGTCAACTTGTTCCAATGCGCGCTCCAAATGAAGAACGTATGTCGCATAGCCTTGGAATATGTGTGACTGCAGAGACACGATCAGATAAGCTTATAGAGAGGCAAAAAGGCAGTGCGCGTACATTCGAGACAAAGACATCGGCTAGCGATCGCACGAGAGGATATTGCTCTTCGTATCGTTTCCGCAGACCATCACTGAGCTTGATATGCCCATCAAGGATACCACTTTCAACCACTTCCAGACATACCCGCAAGTCCTCAGGCAATTGGTGTGCTGCGACAGCGCCATTGGTTAAAACGTCAGGAGCTGCCTGGCTCTTCCTGAATTTCTTCAAAACTTTCGAGCTCTGTGTGGGAGTTGCTTTCCGGTCCGCAATAGTGGATTGACCGGAACTATTGTTCCGGGTTCGTTCCGTGAATGAAGACTGCCTGCTGAGGGAATGTGTCGACGTGGTGGGGATGGCGCCCCGAGGAGGTGGTGGGAGCGATTGGTGCGATCGCAAGGGAAAGGGGACGGATGGTCCACCCACTATGCTCTTCGTTACCGTAGATGTCACCGTGGATCGATACGGCGATCGTGGGTGATTGTGCTTTGATGCGCTCCGTGCTGTCAAATTCTTTGCAACTTGGTCACCTCCCTCATCCTCTTCATCCGTACCCAAAGACTCGCCATCAATGTTTGGCGTCTGAGACTGCTTGTCTTTTTCACTCTTCCCTGTCACGGGACTAGTAGACGTTTCGAAGCCAAGGGGCGACATGAACCGTGACGCAATGGGGAGCTGGTCGCTTGACTCCAGCGGTGAGTCATAGCGGGACATTGGATACTCATCGTAATCCATGGATGAGGGTGATGCCGTAGCCGACGAGTATGGGTGAAGGAGGGGTTCGATGAAGGTGTCCTTCATCTTGACCAGCTCACCGACGTACCTGCTCAGAATTTAGCGCCAATACTATCCAGTTCCATAAGGCCACGCACCGCTCTTCGCTAGCTACAATTTCCCAAAGGACTTCTTGTCTCGTGCGCTCTCTGGGACCCAGGTTAGAAACAAGATCCTCTTCAGCACCTTCGCTCCACGAGGCCGCCGCCAAGATACGACTGCTTGTGTTTGACATTGACGAGTATGGTGTACCCGATCTGACGGATCCGGGGTATGGGGACGTAGCAGTGCGTGTGGAAGTAGCTTTGTTGCTGACGACAGTGGCTTTGGAGGAACCCAAGTCAACTTTGGATGCAGACGCAGCAGGGGGTGTGGAAGTTGAGCCACGAGGCTCCTTGCCGTGCGAGGCCTGAAACCGCGAAACGGTTGTCCTCGTCGCCGTAGATCCGTTCGTGTTTGGAGTGGCAACCTCTGGTGGGCGGCTTACTGGGCCTGCAGGAGTGAGCGGAGGGGATATGAACGCGACTTTCTTGTGCTGGTCTGCAGTTGTTGTGTTCGCCGTAGTCGTATCGATGGTCCCGTTATACGTTTTGCGCGATGGGGTTCGTGTTATCGCATCTGGTTCTGTGCGGTTGGAGTTCGTGCGAGTAGCGACGTTGAAGGTGGCATTGCTGTCCTGAGATCGAACAGACGGTTCTGCAGTTCGGGAAGGAGATTTAACTGCAGGTCTGGTGGAGCTGGGTGGTTGCGACGACTCGTCGGAGGATGTGGTCGGTTGGTTGGCTGCAATGTCTGGGAGGGGCTTGTGGGACACTATGGAATTCGGGGTGGACGTTACGCGTGTAGACTGGGGTGGCCATTCAGGCAAAGGAGGCAGCTGCAAAGGCTTTTCCTGGGGCGTTGTGACGGGGTTCGGGGTCTTGTTGGGCGATGCAGTGATCTCCAGGTCCTTTTCCTTGTTAAAGCCTCGGTTGATGCGGTTGAATAAAGCCTTCATTCTGCCAGAAAAAGAGGGTATAGGCAGGCCAGAATAATCCGCCTACGTCTCCTTGGATGGAAAGACAGATTGGCAGACGGGCAGCCAAAAAACGTGGTAACGTGTGGTTGCGCGGAGTAGAAGGCAGAGACTAGGGGCGACAAAGGGCCCGCGCCAATATTTCGGCTTCATGAGATTTGCCGCATCCTATCCTGCAGACGACCCAACCAGATCTCTCTTCAACCCACACCCAAACCACCTCAACCACCTACCCAACCCAACCTCCACAGCAGTCACATATACGATTCCATGACATTAAATAATATTATGAGCTTGCCGGCGCATCACACCAAGCATCTGCAGATCCTGGATTACCCGTTAAACGCTGCGCAAACAATACGTCTAACCCAACTTGACGACGGAAAATCAAATGGGACAGCCCTGTGGCTCGGCGGGCAGTGCCTCTCGTTGTATTTAGCGGAGCACATTCGAAGTATTGCTCCTCGCTATTCTTCCGGCGCGCGGCCCAAAGCATTGGATTTAGGCAGTGGTATAGGCCTCACACCGTACGTGGCCTCTCTCTCAGGTCTGAAAAGCTCTGATCGACAACTAGACTTACTCTCGCATCTTTGGGATGGGACGTCTTGGCGACCGACATAGACCCAGTCCTTGCTGTGCTTCATCAAAATATAGCTCAAAATTCCGCAGTGCTACCCGCAGGCTCTGGCTCCATTGAAACCCGGGAATTAGATTGGACTGTGCCGCCCGAGAAATGGACTTGGCTGGACGACAAAGCTATAGCTTCTCACACAGATCCACGCCCGACAGTCACTGCCCCAATACTCGTGCCTCCATTTGAACTCATAGTCACCTCTGACACTATCTATTCAATTGAGCTTATCCGACCTCTCTTTCGCACTCTACACGGGCTATGTGTCGTTTCATCGAGGTCCAGCCCGCACCGACGCTCTCCAGCGGTCTATGTCTGCATAGAAAGACGCGAATCTGCTCTCATTGATAGCGCTCTATCTGAAGCTAAGAGTGTTTGGGGGTTCAACGTTGTTCGGATTTCTCACGACAGAATCGTCAAGGCTATGAAGAAGGGTGGGGTAGAGTGGAATGATGACGATTGGGGAGGAGTGGAAATCTGGAAAATGGTGCTGGATAAGAAGACAGTAGCGGGGTTAAAAGCCTGACTTGCACCATGCACCATCAACTGCCACGGGTATACAGCATGGAATTAATTTGCTCCCTTGCGCAACATGGTATACAGTGGACATTAAACAATGGTCCTTTTACACGTGCACGTCCAACCGAATGAATCCGCGGTCTGGTGCAATATGGTATGGACCCACTGTCAGCGGCGTCTGGCGCACATTATGAATTCATATGGTGAGATCGTGGAGATTAACATGGTGGCCCGATCTAAAGTGATTGTCAAACACTCTGACTTGGATCGACGCATGGAGGCTTACATTTATGATGTATGAGCGTTCGCGTCTGTCTCCTCTCGTCTCGATGATACCAATTTTAACGACCGATCAAAGCCATGGGTTGACTGAGTCAGGATGTTACTGTTAGCATGCAAGACGCCGGACCGTACATTCGGCTTACAAGGTCTTTCCATGTTTCTTCTTCGTCGTTTTCGGTCTGTAGCTGATATATCTGGATAAATCCTTTCAACCTGAAAAAAGGACTGATTGTCAACTCAAGTCCTAAAGTGAAAGGTTGATCACGCACGTAAGGCCTCCATCATCAGTTACATCTAGGAATTCGACCAACTCCTCCTTCGTCTCTTTGGAGAAAGGAGCGCCATTTGTATCGCGTGCCCACGCGTCCAGACCTTCGGGTGTCAAGTATGCACCCTCGGGCGGCGTCAAGAGGCTGATCTCGCCAGGAGCTTGCGTTGCTGCTGCAGATCGTGGGGTGCAGTATTTTGCGAATATATGTTTTAGGCACCCTTCCAGCTGTAGGGAGTCTAACCAATCAGTTTGATCAGCTTCAGCTGTTCAACGCACCTGGTCTGATATGCTGGCATCGACTTCTAGCAATTGAACAGTAGCACCACCTTCCGTTGACAAATTTCGTCTTCCCTGGCGGATATCAGGCTCTGGGGTATCGGGACGAGGAGATTGAAGTCTATTAACTATATGCATGTTCATGATCCAAAGACGAGCAGGCTAGGTTGATGTTCAACCAGATTCAAGAATCAAGAAGCAGACCAGTTGAAGCAAAATCAATAATCGCCGAAAGCGACTCGAGGACACCCGGGATCAATATCAAGCTTCGCCAGACTCTGCCAGACTCCACTGCTTATGTCTGCTAGGTCTGAACCGTTGTCTATCGAGTCTTTGCTGCAGAAGCAGAAAGCCGAGAAAGAGGCCGCTTCAAAGGTACGCAGAGATCTAGCAAGTTTTCCTATGCCACTTATTCGTTGTCTTCAGCCTAAATTCCTGTCTAAAGAGGAACGTGCTAAGATCGCTATAGCGAAACGTGCACAAGAAATCAGGGAGCAGAAAGGCAAGGATGACGCATCCAAGAAGGATCGTGAAGGGCTAGAGCGAGAGGCCGATGAGCTTCGCTACAAGGATCGAAATCAGCCGAATACAAGTAGGTACGGGAGTGGTGGTGGTGGTGGTGGTGGTAATCGAAGTCAGTGTTCGCTTCTCATCGCATAGTATGTGCCATTTACTTATGAACTTGCAGACGATGACAGGTATGCCCATCCAGAACGTAATGGAAACGCTCGCGGTGGTCGCGGTGGCCGCGGTGGACGCGACGGTGGTGGTAGGGGAAGGGATCACGGGCTTGATTATGGGCGGGATGACCGCCGTGGTCCACCACCCGCGGACAATCGTCAAGCGCCTCGCAATGGGTATCCAAATGTGCCTACAGGTCCACGCTCTGAACTACCTACTGGCCCTCGTGCCGAGCGAGGAACTGGTACCCCTACTGGTCCTGCTGCTTCATCATCCATGCCTCCACCACCACTACCATACGCGGAATCTGGGACTATTCCCGAGTCATCTACGCCGTTCGTCCCACCGATGACTGATAACGACCTGTCGGCAATTCGGTCCCGCTACCTAGGCGTGGACAAACCTAGACGCAAGGTTCGCAAAATGAATGACAAGAAATTCGTGTTCGACTGGGACGCGCAGGACGATACTTTTGCAGAGGACTCCCCTATCGCCGCAGGCACGAATAGACAAGGCGCTCAAGTCATGTTCGGGCGAGGCCGCCTGGCAGGAATGGATGACGGGGGAGGCTCTGGGCCTAGGAAGTCCAACTCTGAGTTTGAGGCACGACTCGCGGATCCTATGGAGAGGCGCAAAGCTGCTAAGGCCGGTCTGGATGAGAGACATTGGACCGACAAGCCGCTCGAAGAAATGAAAGATCGCGACTGGCGTATCTTCAGAGAAGATTTCAGCATCTCTGGGCGAGGTAAATTGCCTGCCAATGTTGTTGACATTTCACTTACCTGTTACTCTATAGGTGGATCAATACCCCATCCTCTGCGGTCGTGGCAAGAATCAACAATACCACCGACCATCCTGAATGTCATCGCCGAGATTGGTTATAAAGAGCCGTCTCCCATCCAGCGTCAAGCCATCCCCATCGGCATGCAGAACCGCGACATCATTGGTATCGCTGAAACTGGTCTGTCTGGCCCTCTGAACACTTCACATCCCACTAACATATCCTTGCAGGTTCTGGTAAAACAGCAGCCTTCGTAATTCCAATGCTGTCGTTCATATCCAGTATGCCACCCTTCAATGACGACAATCGGCATCTTGGACCTTATGCTCTTATCATGGCACCCACTCGTGAATTGGCGCAGCAGATAGAGAGTGAAGCGATGAAGTTTGCAACCCCTCTCGGCTTTAACTGTGTCTCCATCGTAGGAGGGGTACGTTTTCATGACATTTACAAATTAACGTTACTGACTGACTCTTTTCTCCCTTCAGAGAGCGGTGGAGGAGCAGCAGTTCAATTTGCGCGAGGGTGCTGAAATCATTATCGCCACTCCAGGTCGACTTAAGGATATCATTGAACGTCACGTCCTCGTCCTATCTCAATGCCGTTACATTGTCATGGATGAAGCTGACCGGATGGTACACTTGGGTTTCGAAGTCGACTTGACTTACATCCTCGATGCCCTGCCGTCCGAGACCATGCAAGGTGAAGACACGAGCATGAAAATGGATGTCGATGGCGAAAACATGGTTAAACAGGGCCGTACGAGAGTGACTACCCTGTTCTCGGCAACCATGCCGCCCGCTGTCGAGCGTTTGGCAAGAAAGTACTTGAAGAAGCCCGCCATCATTACCATTGGTGAAGCTGGTCGCGCTGTGGATACAGTCGAGCAACGCGTGGAGTTCGTCGCCGGAGACGAGAAGAAAAAGTGGGTTATGAAATCGAGTTGTCATGTTGATGCTGACTATCATGTAGGCAAAAACTGCTAGAGATTCTCAACAGCGGCGCTTTCCCCTCGCCCATTATCGTCTTCGTCAACCAGAAGAAGACTGCCGACATGGTCGCAAAAGATCTGCAACGTGCAGGCGTACGTACTTTTTTTTGACCATGTTATTACCGCTCAAACTCCCTTATTTTAGTGGAGCGCCGCTACCCTCCATTCAGGAAAGAACCAGGAGCAGCGAGAAGCCTCCTTACAGTCGCTTCGCACGGGCGAATCCGACATTCTGGTGGCCACAGATTTGGCTGGTCGTGGTATCGATGTCCAAGACGTCAGTCTTGTCATCAACTTCCAAATGGCGGGAACGATAGAGGCATACGTGCATCGTATTGGTGAGGTTTTTTTTTCCCACTCAGAGCAGCCGACACTCATCAATTTTTTCTTCCAGGTCGTACGGGTCGTGCAGGTAAACTGGGAACTGCAATTACATTCCTGACGAACGACGATGACGAAGTGATGTATGATCTCAAAAACGGTATGCACATTTTCTTTACTGTCAGATAACAATCCCTTAATGACGCCGTGGCATTGCAGAAATTTCGAAGAGCCCGGTGTCGAAAGTTCCCAATGAGTTAGCGCGGCACGAGTCTGCTCAGCACCGGGTGACTAGAGATATGAAGCGCAAACGAGATGCTGATGATCTTGGTTGAGACCATCGGATATATCACCTTTATTTAGGCAGTCTATTTGTTGCTTTGAGATGCTCGCCAATGGTATATCCTGCGAATACCGGCAGCAAGCGCCACTATCTGATGCTGGAGGTCTTCTGAAGCAGGTGACTATTGATGACCACGCCGGTGGCCTTGATACAGCTTGTTACAGTGCTTGTGATTACCATCATATGTACCGTCTGGCACCCTCTCGGTTCGTTCTTGACTACTATATTCTTTCGGGTAACTGCTGAATAAGTTCTACCGATTCGCGAATGAGCCAGCAAGTGAGCTGCACGAGCGATCGCCCGATTTCTGTCGGCCGATTCAACTTGATCGGGCCTCTGTATCTCCTACCGCCGGGCCCGCAAGCTCTGCTCGAGATCTCAATTCCAGCCACTCGGGCCGAACTTTCCTCTGGAGCTGATGCCGTTGCCCTGGCCGCGGTATGTGCTTCAAGATAGACGCGTGCCCCACGCGCGCTCGTGCCTAGATGGTGCGCTCGCCTCCCGCTGCACACCAATGCGGCTCGATTTGGCCATGATTGCGATTAGTGAGATCATCGAGGAGGTCTTTCCAACAATTTTCCGAGCATTGCAATTTCGTTCCTTGGAGCGTCTAGCCGACCTCACCCGACCCCCGAATATTTACGGGTGGCAACGAACAAGATGGGCATCCTCCCAAGAAGAAAATGGCTCTCTTGATACGGCCCTAGTGCATATGATAGATTAACTTAAACCTGAACATAGCAGGAGCCACCGAATGGTGGCAATAGATCTGTAGTATTTATGGCACACGAGCCAAGCACAAGCGGCCGATCTTGACATCGGCGGGTTCAGGATATTACTGTACATACCTTCGGCCGAGAGCTGTAAGCCTGTAAGTGTAAGCCATCGGGCATGTTTAGACCTGATAAACATGATATAGCCAGTACATTCATCCACTGTGGGCCGGCGGTTGTCTTTGGCGGCACGGACCGAACGTGCGAGAGGGGAGGGGGTCATGACCAAGGCACAAGAGTGGCGCCGCGGGCAAATCACATTTAGTCCGATGTGGCTGGCATCAAAGCTGATCAGAGAAACCATATGCACGAGGCTCGCGGTGGCTCGCGGGAACATTCGCTGGCTGCGTGGTTCGTGATGAGTTGGCTTGTGGTGAGAGCGTGGGCCCACGCCGGCACCAACGTATGGCGAATTGATTTATCGCGCGCGCATCTGGAGAGTTGCGTACATTGTAGCTCCGGAATGATACCTCCAATGCTCGCATGTTGTATAAGTGATCGACTGTCATTACTGAGCATAGTGTAAGCTGTGTACCGTAGACTACGCATGCGGCGGAGGTTCCAGCCACACACGCACTGCGCCTGAACAGTCGCAGTCGGTCGACGGACGGTTCAAAATGATGATCAAGAACACCCGGGCTCGGATGATCGCCAGGATACCGGATATATTGTCATTTGGTTTTCCCTAAACATGCGCGTCGCTGCATTGCAACATACACTCTGATAAGAGGCGGAACAAGGAATCGCGACGTCGCGGGTGGCCTCGAGGTGAAGATACGGTCACATGTGCGATTAATGTTAACGTTCTAGACGTAGATCAGCGCGTCTGGAATATTAAATTCAGGGTCGCTTATCGCTTCACGCGTCAAGCACAGCGTCTATAGCTGGCCAGCGAAAGATATGTGAAGCGAAGTAGACGGATCCAAGGTCATCGAACTTTGACTAGGCAAAGTTCGAACACCCTCGTGAGGACATAGAGCGGCGATGGGACATGGCAGTGAGTGGTGATGTATATGTGGCGAATGTATTGGGCAGCGGAGTGGAGTGTCTCAAGCCAATCAAGCATTTGAGCTGGGTTGGTCTACATGGAGATGTCGTGAACGGGTTGCAAGTTAGAGTAAGAAAGCCGGAAGGCAAATGCGGTCATAAATCCTCGAGGCAGGGGCCCAGAATTAGAATCAAGATGTCTGAATGCCATTAGCGCCGGTTTCCAGCGTCGTCGGCGTAACCGCCAAGTCGATGCAGGAGGATCACCGACAACTGTTAGGAGCTGTTAGGAAGGTTGCAAAGCTGTGCATTGACCATACTGGGCTGCCGTCGCAGTCGGAAGGATTCAAGTCCGTTAAGAGCTAACGTTATTAAGGAGCCTCGCACTTCATGTGGGGTATTCTGTGATTGTTACAGACTGCTACAGATCGACACGTTATTAAGGTTGCCTTGCCAGGGCTGCGTCGCATGCAGTAGGTATCAGATTCATGCTGCTCGGAAAAGTTTGGAACTCGAAAACGCAACAACCCTGAAGGTGCCGCGAGGCTGGCTGTAGATTAACGCGCCCAAGTCTCACTTGTCGCCGTCCAAGAGTCACCCAAGCAAAGACGTAAGGCGTTATTGATAGAACGACCAAGCAGCATGACCATATATATTATTTTGGGGTGGGCACTAGAAGCTGCCAAGTGAGATAAGCCAACGACGGCATGAATCGACAGAATTTAGCGTACTCTAGGTATCCTTGGCTCTTGGCTCCAACGCAGTTCAATCGCTGCAGTCGACACAGGATAGCAGTTCATCAAGTAAAAAAGTGGTCTGCGGTGGGTCTACGGGGGCCACGTATTATGCATTCATGATTAGTAGTCGTGGCTTGGTTCGAATTGAGCCTCAGCGTGGGTCGGCTTAAGTGAATAAGATCCCCATCGGGTCACGTAAAAGGAATCTCGGCTCAATTTGATCCACAGCCAAACAGCCTCTAGCGTCACCAACAATCCCCCCCCTCCTGCTCCGTGCCCTCATCCTGAATTTTATTCAGAGCAACTCTTCCCGACGATTCTCTCCTCATTCTTTGCTGCAGCTAGATATCTATTTTCTCGTTCAACAATGCTCTCTGCGCGCCCTATGGAACCAGTATCGATAGCTTTGGGCCCTCCAACACATCCATCATCGCCCTCCCCGTCAGATCCTGACCGGCTTCATCTACTCACACCTTCCGGCAGAACACTAGCAACTGCATCTGGGCCTATCGAACCACAGCAGCTTTCTGCTCTCATTCCTGCTAAAGATGCACAGCAATGGCCCATATCCCTGCCTGCGTCTCGGAGTTCCAGTGCTGGCAATCTCTTGACCGTGCCAGACATAGATGACACAGGGAAGTTGGTTCCGTCCACCTCACGCGATCAGGTGTGTAGCTTTGCAAAATTTCGCCGCGCGGACAGGTGGATTTAGACGGGTTGGTGTTAGGCTTCCCCCACAAAAAGTCCGCCAAGGGACTCGAGCACGGGCCGTGCTGTTCCCGCTCATTCTCCGCAACAGGCCTCGCGAAGCACTTCTTCGCGGTTCAGGTTCTCAAGAAAATCGAGCATCAATTTGGCCTCCTCGCCGGTTACTCCACTTGGGACACCGCCACTTACTCCAGGAGATGGCTCACCTCCACCCACTCCCGCAGGAGCCACGTCGACGAAACATGGGCCACTACACGATTTGAAGCGGTTTCTCAATCATCATATTCCCCATTCGCAGCATCCGCATCCACCACCACCTATGCGGGAAAAGCGTCCTTCTATGTCAACGCCGCAACCTTCATCACAGCCTGACATCCACCCGCCCGCGAATCCGCACAAACGTTCTACCGATCAGCTCCGCGGGCCCGATTTCCACAACAACAACGCTATTAATGGTATCGCGGATCCGTCGGCTGCTCCCCCTCGTAATGGACGCTCGGAAAGCACCTCTGGTTCCGACCACAGCGGGGATGATGCTGCAAGCAGTTCGATGTCAAAGACGAAGGAGCGATTCCGTTCATTAACGCGCAATGACAAATCACGTCGGACACCCAGTCCCGGTGCCGATCGGGCTAGAAAGACACCATCGCCTACGCACTCAGCCGTCAGCACCAGCTCACGATCACCTAACAAGCTTGGGATATTTCATCGGGGTGGAAGTTCTGTTAGCCTTCAACCCAAGGAAAAGGGACACAAGGAGAAGGAGCATGCGGTGCATATACCCGGGCGCAATGGCACGGCAATGCCTCAGAATCACTCAATAGTGTCTCTCTCCGGGGCGACTCAGGCTCATCTCGGTAAGAAGTATGGCAAGTGGGGCCGTGTGCTGGGATCTGGGGCGGGGGGTACGGTGCGATTGATCAAGGCGAGCACCAAGAATGGCGGCCACGTCTTCGCTGTCAAGGAGTTTCGGCCGAAACGGAACGGTGAAAGTGACAAAGAGTACCAGAAGAAAGTCACAGCAGAATTCTGCGTCGGCTCTACGTTGAAGCATCCCAATATCATCGAGACCGTCGACATCGTGTCTGACCATGGGCACTATTACGAGGTACTGCCATTCCCCTCGTGTCTCTTGACGTCAAATCTGATGATGTGGTTATAGGTCATGGAATATGCTCCTTACGACCTCTTCAGCGTTGTGATGTCGGGCAAGATGTGTCGGCCGGAGATTTACTGCGTCTTCCGCCAGATCTGCGATGGCGTTGAATACTTGCACTCCATCGGGCTTGCGCACCGCGATTTGAAACTCGACAACTGCGTCATGACCACCTCTAATGTCGTGAAGCTTATCGACTTTGGAACGGCGACGGTCTTCCACTACCCTGGCAAAGCGCAGACCAAGACTACGGGCATCGTCGGCAGCGATCCATACCTTGCTCCCGAGGTGCTCAGCAAAGAACCGTACGACCCGCGGAAGACAGACGTGTGGAGCTGTGCCATCATTTTCATGTGCATGATCTTGAGGAGGTTCCCGTGGACCATGCCCGATCCCAAGACAGATATCAGCTACAGGGGCTTCGTCCACGCGCACCCGGACTTGTCGAAGAAGCCACCTGTCAAACCTATCAGGAACCAGACTGCGCCCGTCCAATCGCCCAGAGACCTTGCATCACTCCCCGCACGTTCTGCGACGCAGATTGAGTCATCGCCTGAAGCAGAGACCAGATCGATCCTCACCTCCTCTTCGTCCAACTCCAATTCTGCTTCAACTGCCCCCACGACCCTCACTGGCGAGCCGGGAAGCATCAGCGATACAGAGTCCTTGTTGTCTCCGGATGAGCAGAGGAATCAATCATTCAGGGCTTCAGCCGCGCAGAGCACAGCTACCCTACCAGCATACGCACAGCCTTCCATTGACACGACGTTCCAGGGTGCAAAGATAGACGAGTGCGACCCATCTGTGCTGCAGTTTGCCAGGCCGGGCAGGTCGACGGAGTCGCTACCTATGACGCCCATTCGTGCTCATCCCAACGATGCGAAGATCAAAGGCTTTGCTTTGGAAGACTATAACACGCCCAAGCCGTCGCCCCCCATCGTTTCTCCGCACCGGCACAGCCTGGTCGCCATAAAGACGGACCAGACGTCGCTGACCAAAGTCGCCGAACCAACGAAGCGCCGACAGCGTTCTGACAGCGTCGCTACCTTCAACGGCGGCGGGGCTGAATCCATTTTCCGTCTCCTGCCACGGGAGACCCGACCGGCTTTGCGTCGCATGCTCTTCGTTGAGCCGACCGCGCGATGCACACTCACCGATCTCCTCAAGGGTCGAGGAAAGACCAGCGGTCTCCTTTGCGGGTGCCATGGACGCGGCGGGGTGGAAACACCTCCGGGCGGTTACTGTGCGGACCACGATTGCGATCCCGAAGAGGAGGACGATGGCGACGAGTGGCTGAAGAGCCTTGTTCCCTGTTCCGACGACCACAAACCAGAACATCTCCACATCAAGCCTGTCATCGATGAGAAACCGAGCAAGCGCCGCTTCTTCTAGACCTGCAACACACGCACGTGTCCTCTGCATGACTTCTTCGCCTTCGAACACTGTAGAATTTTTCGACATCATTTATTGCTTGTGTATTGCTGGCTTCTTTTACGTCCGCGCCTGTTGCGCGCATCATGGGGGAATATTCACCATGGCCTCATGTCTTCGATACACGGCTCGGACAGTTTATGTCATTTAAGTAGTGGCTCGTCAGTATTATTATAGCTCAGCGCTTGTACTAATCATATATCACAACAACGAAAAGAAATTGAGAATCCTTTGAATTGATTAAATAATATTGTTATCATGTCAGATTACAGCTCGTCTCGTCGCAAATCTTTCTTCTTCTTCTCCTTCTCCTGCTCAGTTTGCCTCTCTCTGACATCGATACCGGCAGCTTTGAGAGCCTCGAGGATATCAAGTGCCGAGGAGTCGTCGCCGTCGTAATCACCATCTCCAGGATAATCTCCCATATCAATCTCGAAGAGTAGATCTTCTTGGCCATCGCCGAGGTTGATCTGCTCGACTAGCACCCGCGGATACTGATCGTCTTCATCTTCTCCAATACCCATCAGTACCTGCAACGTCTTCCGCAAGCGCTCATTGTAGGCCTGTGCTTTGTCCTTGGGGTCAGCATTGGCGTCTACGGGTGCCTGCGGTTTCACAGGCGCTGGTGCGGGGACCTGCAAGAGTGGCTGACGAGGAGGCGCACTGTTGATCGGGAAGTCGGCCTCCCTCACGCCGTCAGGGTTGGCGCTGGAGTCGATAGAATCCACGACTTCGCGGCAGCGGATGTATGCCTCTTCTGGCGCCAAGAGGCGCGATTTGAAGCCGGGCTCGCCGCACAGACGTGGTGTGTGAATAACGATGACGTAGGAACACGTCTTGGCCTCTCGCACGAGCATGATGGTGTCCGTAGACGTCATGGAACAGTGAAACTGCACCGAATTTATTCAAAGACGTTTCCAAGAGGTCATACCAGAGCTTACGCACCTGCACTTCGACTTCGCGGAGTTTGCCCGTCTTGTCGCACGGCGTGCCGTCAGTCCATCGCTGGACGAGATACCGGGAGCCCACGCCCTTGGCGAGCTCGAGGTTGGCCGCGACGACTTCCTCCTGTGCAAGCGTGAGCTCGACTCCTGCTTCAATCGTAGGTGGCGCTCTCCCGAGGACGAATGATTCCCACTGAAAAATGATTCAATATCACCGCTGAATCACCGAAATTAAATTTACCTCGGGATCTTCTTGAGGCTCATGACCACCTTCGATTCAATTCAATTCAATTACAGCTGCTGGAAATAAAACATACGGGACGGCGTCATACCTGGGGAGATAGCGTTCGGTGGGAGCTCTCGGAATTGACGTATGTCCTGATTGTGACAATAGGAATATGTGAACCATTGTTGGCGATGCTGTTGTGTGCTGTTAGCGCGGATCCAGAGTGTTATCATAGAGGTTGAACATACGTATAAACATTTTCCAGAGAGAGGCTGCAATAATGACCAGCTCTGGACCGGGGTGACCTCCGCCTCTGGTGCTTCTGGCGTGTGGGCGGGTGGTTCTGGCGACGGTGGGATGAGACAGAGATACTCGCTGCCTCCTCCCATCTTCATACGCTCGAGAGTCACGTTGAGTTGTGCATCCTCCAGTGGCTGGCGACAATTAGTACATAATACTACAATAGGCAGTAATTGGGAATGGAACTCACTTGATCATCAGCATCAGCCTCCTGACCTCCGCTACCTATCCCCTTGAATGATGCCCGCCAGTCATTGTTCAGAAATTCTGCCTCTCCGCCCTTGAGCCCGTCTTGTAGCCAGCGGTCGGCGGTGTCCTTGAGCAGAGGAAGGCCATTGAGATACGTCACACGGTATTTTGGAAATGCATAAGGGTCTTCAGGGAGTGTGTGTGATATCCGAGCAGCAACCAAAGAGCTGCCTAGGAAGAAAGCACTCTGCCAGAGGGGACGCATTAGAACAAGGTATAGTCTTAAGGACAGGACAGGGGGGACACGTCTGTGTGATCGGACGTGACGGATGTAGTAAGCGTCTTACCACCAATCGAATATTCCCAGTTTATTTCTGATTTGCAACTCCGCGAACACCCCCTACAATCCGGAAGAAGAAAGACTATACCAAAGGGTCCTGATGAACGGCAGCGGATTGTATACAATGTGACCCAAAGGATCGGCGGGGAATGGCGATACCACTCGAAAGCTGTCAACCCCCATCATCAGACGGCTGTTTTTACGACAGAGACATCTGGATTGAGCGGTCCTGTTGAAAGCGTCAAGGAAGGATATACAATATATTCCCATTGTTTACGTATCATAAGGCAAGGCGAGAAGCTCTGAGCAAAAAGAGGTCAGAAAGACAGATTTATTAAACCCCGCGTAACAATTCCATATTTGTTGAAATCCAGGCCCAGCCCCGCGCATGCTTCTTGGTTTTGATTACTTTCTCTGTTTCTTCCTCCCATCCTTTTCGCCCTTTTGTGCTGCTCTCTGTATATTTTTCCAGCCGCTGTTTGTCTAGCTCGTTAGCAGCAAATGTCGCCACCACCTGCCGCGGAAGCTTCTGCTCAGGCACAGCATGACCCAGAGGACGTCGTTAACGCTTCCGGCACTGCTGGGGAGGTCGAGGACAGTCAGTGTTCTTTATCTTTGCCCAGCGCGGACCGTACGACGCGAGAGATTTCGTGTACTCACGCGATCTCGCGAATTCTCACAGCTGTTGCCGAGGGTGCTGAACCCACCCAGAAACGCGGACGCGGACGTCCCAAAGGCAGCAAGAACAAGAAGTCTGCCACCACTCCAGAGGTAGACGCTGCTGCTGCGGCCGATGTTCCGAGGAAGAAACGCGGGAGACCACCCAAGGTATGTGTCAACCTATTAACACCTTTCGCGGGAGTGCCTCGTGCTCATCCCGCTCTTTCTACGCAGGAGAAGAAGGATGACGGGGACGGTGAACCCCCAGCGAAGCGGAAGCGCGGGCGTCCTCCCAAGGTCAAGCCTGAGGCGGATACGGAGGGTGCCGAAGGGGGCGAGCCCAGCGAGAAGAAGAAGAGAGGGCGCCCACCCAAGCCTACGACCGACACGACAGATGCAGCAGATGCAGCAGACGCTGCCGAATGATTTCCCTCACTGGACAAACTCGCCTTTCCTTACATTTATTCCTCTGCTCTTTTGCTTTCCACGTATTTTCTTGTCTTTCCTCGCGCGCTGTACTTGTAAATATCCCCCTGCTCGCTTCCTCACCCTCCTTCTCTGACATACTTTTGTATTTGCCTCCCGGGTTACGCTTTCTGGGTGCTCCCTCGCCTGAACATTGGTTATCATTTTTATCCTGGCACTGTTGTCCGCACGAAAAATATAAATTAAATAATGGTTCAACCGCGCGCCCCCTGCCCTGCAGCAGCAGATGCCACGATGGGAAGAACCCGGCTTCATCACGGTCGACAGCGGTCAACTCACCGCATCATGAATGACATTCTAGACCGCTGCCGGCACGCTCCCTATATCCGCTTAGCCGTAGGCGGAAGCAAATTTATTCCCATTTGCAAGTCTATATTCAAGCTGACCGGCGCATGCGCTGTGCGAGAGCCATCGCCGTAATGACAACACTAGCGACGCCGAGGCCAGCTGCCCCGATCCACCCCACGGACATCAAAACGAAGGACTGGTTCGCTGCCTTTTGCTTGGCAGTGGCATAGCTGATGTCGGGGCGGAAAGTAACCATCGTGTACAAGGGAAGCCACCCTCGAGGGTCTCCTGGGAACGCAACCCGCGATAAAAGTGGGCTGAACGCCGTAGCCGCGACATCGTTCTTCCTCGAGCTCAGGGAAAATAGAACGTTGTCGAGCATCTTCTTGATCAAGTAAAGAGGTGTCGTTACGCTGTGGCGCATCTCAACACTGATCGGGGGCACAGTGAAGTATCAGAGCATTGTACGAAAATTATGAAATTGAAACTTACTAGTTGTCCATCGCCATATCACAGATGGCTATCAGGTCCTCGTGCCTGCTCGTGGAGTAGCGGGCGAGGGCACTGGCTAGCTTGGGATCGACGCCGTCTTGGATATAAAAATTATCCCCGGTCACACCGTCTTCTCGGAGCAATGTGTCCAACACTCTAACATCCTCCAGCCCGCAGTTTAAGCCCTGCCCGTAGAAGGGGACCATGGAATGGGCTGCATCTCCTAATATAATTACTCGATCCTTGTAATGGTATGGATTGCACTAAACCGGCAGCGGCGAATCAGCGGGCCGAGCGGGAAATGAACTCGAGGGATAAACTCGAGGGGAAATGAATACCTTTGTGGAAATTAAGGGACTGAGCGGATTTTTCGCAAAGGCGTCCGCTATCGCCTCTGCACCAATGAACGACAAAGCATCCGGAAACTGTTCCGCAAACCAGGCAAGGATAGCTTCGCGGGAGTGTAGGCGCTCAAATTCAGCTGTCGGAGCAAATAGAGTGCACGTAAAGGATTTGTCCTGTGAAAACGGACTCAGGTAAGGTATCGCGGTGACAGATATCCGGTGCTTTCTTACTTTGTTTGGTAGCGCGATGAGCATAAAAGAGTGGCGAGGCCATATGTGCAAGTGATTCGGATCAAGAAGAAACGTCGGGTGGCCATCTCCATCTGTGCCCGGTGGCACCTTGAGTTCCAGATACTCATGCGGAATATACTCTTGATGAAAGTCCATCCTGTGGGACCCATGAGAAACAAACAATTTATCCGAAGACATACATCGTACGAACCGCACAACCCGCATTAGCTGTCTGCGCACGACAGAGTAACTTCCGTCGGCACCAACACAGAAATCGAAATTAATCTGGACATCCTTGTTTTCTGCCAAGTCGCGTATGACCATCGATTTCCTGTCAAAGTCCACGGTCTGTAACTTGTGATTAAAAAACAGCCGGATATTCGGAACAGCGGACGCCTCGTCCAGGAGACCCTCGTTTAACAAGGCCCGGTCTATCGAATTTATGCACTGGAATATAAAACAAGGGTATCAGCAAACTGCAGCAGACGGCACACCGTGCGACTAAAAGGCAAACACACACCTGTCCATCTCTGTCATACGCTTGACCATGCAAGGTTCCATCCGTGCCGTGAATCATGCGTCCCTTCATCGGAATGACTGTTTTCAAAAACCGCTGTGTTGCCGCTGGGTCGATAGCGTGGAGAGCGGCGAGCCCACGCGCCGAAATGGCGAGATTGATCGACCGCTGCTGCGACACAGCCTTGGACGAGGGCAGTCGCATGTCTGCCGCAGACCATGGCCATATTATTTTCAGTCCTCGGAGATCACGGTTGGCGCTCACCTGCACGGCTTTCGTAAACTTCAACATCCCAGCCCGATCTAGCCAACGCCATAGCAGCGAGACATCCTACAGGACCTGCGCCCACGACGACGGCTTTGCGAATCCGCTGGCTCGTAGCTGACATGGTAGGGAAAGAGGTTAAAGACCCGGAGATCGGGCATTTATCATTATATGTAGGGTTGCTGACTGAAAATTTCCAAAATATAAAGTGCGCCGGTACGTAGTAAGGCGCGATCCCGACCACGTCCGAGCAACGTCCGAGTCCGAGTCGATCACGATTGCCACACTATTGTCCGAGTCACCGAGGTGCTCATGTGCTCGGCTTTTTGCCGTCTGAGTAACAGGGACGGACAGCTACTACTGTATACAGACTGGTCGATCTCGGAGCAGTATCAGTGTGATTCGGATATAGGTGGTGCCGAAGTTGCCGATTCTGACTGAGGTTTACTAAGAATAAACCCTAACCTCAGCCAGAATTGCTTCGATCGCCTCTTTTCGTTTCTGTCGATTCGATCTTGCCATCACACGCTCATTGACGAAGATCATATATATCTTTGAAAATACCAAGCCATAGTGCGACAACCGTCTGTATTTGAAAATATGTGACACCAAGGACCTAGAAGGCATGGAAACAAGCGCCAGCACTTTCGGATTGAGGTTTCGGACCCAGCTGGCAGTGCACCCAGCGCGTCTCTTGGTAGGACAGTTTGTCGGGTGTGAGGGAAGACAGGCATACAGAAAATCAGCAAAATTTAACAGAGTATATAAGATTATGAAGCTCCGTAGAGTAAGCACAAGGGATCTGAGACATGTAAATAGCTGAAGAGACAGTGGGAAATCACTATCTCAAAGATATCAGCTCATATTACATGCTTCTGCGTCAAGCAGGTACTAGCAAGAGCACGAGACAATCGTACGCGACTGTGGTTTGCTATGCGCATTGGCATCTTCGCCATCATCAAAGACCTCAATACCACGATCACACTAGTACTGCCATATCTCTCAGTTCATGCACATGATGCAGGCTATGACGAGCCTACGCGCGCTCGGCCTCTAATCACCACGCGCCAAATGAAGTTCCGTACGGGCCACAGCTTTATTAGATTATCAACACAAGCAGGTTTCATTCCCGTTCTCTCTTTCTCTCATCAACCACCATGAACCCGCAAACCCATACCCTCAGCGATGAATTTGTTCTGCCCACCAACAAGGGCGTGCACGCAACGCGCCAGCTCGATCAAGCCGGTATGTCCAGTTGTTGCTGGATCGCGTCCTAACTAACAATCTAAATAGCCGATGATCCCTGTATCTACCTCGTTGGCAACTCTCTTGGCGCGCTGTCCAAGCGCTCCGAAACCCTCGTGAAAGAAGAACTTGGTGTGTGGGCATCCACGTGAGTCCCGCCCTACTGCCAGTCGCAGAACCGATCTAATCACGACGGGTACAGCGGCGTCGAAGGGCACTTTGCTCACCCTCTCGGACGCGAATGGACCACGATCCAGGACCAGTGCACGCCCATCCTCGCTAAAATAGTCGGCAAGTGTTCCTCGCAATTCTGGAGACAACTTTCAACCGCTAATTAGTCCATTATCTTTCCAGGTGCGAAGGAGCCAGAGGTCGCCTGCATGGGCACACTGACGACGAACCTGCACCTGATGATGACCACGTTCTACAAGCCCACCTCCGAGCGCTTCAAGATCCTCTGCGAGGCCAAGGCTTTCCCCTCTGACCAAGTCCGTCTCCCCTCCCCCTATTATCCAAACTTATATAAACTGACATTCCCTCACAGTACGTATTTGCCTCGCACAGCAACCTGCACGGGCGCGACCCCGCCGAGGCCGTCATCGAGCTCTCTCCCCGCGCCGGGGAATACTTCCTGCGCTCTGAAGACATCCTCGCCGTTATCGCCGAGCAGGGTCCCTCCATCGCGCTCGTCATCCTCAGCGGCGTGCAGTACTACACCGGGCAGTGGTTCCCCATGCAGGCCATCACGCGCGCCACCAAAGCCGCGGGCGCCATCTGCGGCTGGGACCTTGCCCACGCCGTCGGCAACGTGCCCCTCTCCCTACACGACTGGGACGTCGATTTCGCCGTGTGGTGCACCTACAAGTACCTCAACTCTGGCCCCGGCGGCATCGCGGGGCTGTACATCCACGAGAAATGGGATGCGCAGCAGACGCCGAACGCGGGGTGGTGGGGCCAGGAGGTCGGCAAGCGCTTCGAGATGGGGCCGACGTTCCGCCCGATAAAGGGCGCGCAAGGGTACCAGCAGTCAAACCCCTGCATACTCGCCATCGCGGCCCTCCTTGGGTCCCTGCAGATCTTCGAGAAGGCAGGTTTGATGCCCGCCGTCCGCGCACGGTCGCTGGAGCTCACCGGGTATCTCGAGGGGCTCCTTATCAAACTGCCGCTATTCGTGCCCCTCGCGGAGGCGAACGCGCGGACGACGCCCGGGTTCACGATCATCACGGGGAGCGACCCGGAGGCGCGAGGCGCGCAGCTGTCGATGCTGTTCTTGCCCATAGGGTCAGAGATGATGCGGCAGGTGTCAAAGGGGCTCACTAGCTTTGGTGTTATAGCCGACACGCGTGAGCCGGACGTGATACGGTTCGCGCCGACGCCGATGTACAATTCGCTCAGGGACTGTGAGCGGGCGGTGGGGTATTTGGATGAGGTGTTGAGGTCGATTAAGCTGTAAAGTTGATATACTTAAAGGCGTGTCTGTGCAATACGGCATTGTCCTGCGACATATTTTAAACCTGAATCGTAACCCCGCTGTCTCGTAGTTGGCGTAGGCGAGCTTTGTGAGCGGGATGGATGAAATTTCCCTCCCAGCGCTTCAAGCCGACTGTGGTGGTTCGGAAGCTAAAGGATATCACGCAATACCACAATGCAGGGAATCACTTGACTTAGACTATAGCAGACTACAGCAAGTCAATGGGACTATACCAACTACGAAATGCATCACCAATCTCGTAGCATTGTAGTACATACATCAACATAAAAAGCCATCATATTCTTTCCAAGTCGGCTAACGTGAATTGGACAGTGGTGTTGACCCTACACATTGGTGTCTAAGATGTGAGGGGTGTAAGTTAACTTTCAGGGACTCATCATACATATGAAGTTGACGATTCACATACCCTTTATCCCTTCGCAAGTTACTAATAAGTCATATCACCTTCAGTAAGATAGAAATATTCTGCGAAAAGAAATGATCCCCTTGCATTATCGATCGTTGATACTTCGGTGGTTGCCTCCGATGCATGATCGATATCAGTGCTCGATACCTGGCTCAATTCATCAGGACCGCCGATGCTGAATGTGTTCTCCCTCCAGGCTAGAACCGTGTCCCTGAAGCGCCGGTCGAGCGAGAAGAAACTCTTTACGTGAAACTGTCCAGGACGATGTTCCTCGATCAGAATTACCCTTGGTTCTGGGTGGTATTGCCCCGCCACACGTATGATATTCCTGAGTACGGGATAGATGGAAGGTCCACGAATTCTTCGATCTGAAGAATATCATGTTCTACGAAACTCTTGCAATTGAGAAGGCGATACCTCTGCGGAGTAGCATCGGGCGCAATACCCACCGGGCATTCCAATCTGACGAGCGATTTAAGAGGCATTGAATAGATAATAGTGCCACCGGTGCCCGTCAACATTCGTAGCAAGGGGAGGAGGTTCTTTGGTATGGTTAGCCATTTTTGGATTGATCTCGAGGAAAGATTCGTCGCTGGGATAAGATAAGCAACACCAGACAGGGCAGATTATTAGTATTAGATTGCATACGCACTGTACTTGCTCAGAATTAGGTGCGACGTGGGCCTCCTTTTTTTCTGGGTAGTCTGTCGTTCCCCGCATGTTCTGGTCGTCCTCGGATATGGTCCCAGGGCGAGGGGACACGCACGTCGAAGGGCTGCCTGCGACGCTGAGCGTGATTGAGGTGTGGATTGAGCGGTCCCTGGGTGGTGTAGTCCGAGAGCTTGTCCTCCTCCTCGCGCTGAGAGGTGGTGGGTGGGTTCGCGTTTGCCTGTGCGTGGGTCGGTGCTGGTGTGGGCGCAAATGGAAGGATAAATGACAACGGTGATGGTGTAGGTTTGGTGCGGGAGGTTGTGGATTTGTGGCATGCGAGCGCGGGGGGGACGATGGAAGTGACGGAGCGCGGTTTTCTGTGGAATGAGTTAGCGTAAGCACACGAACGGGGAGGCCAGAAACGAGACGACAACACATGGTGCGAGCGCAGGGGGCAGCAAAATGGGAGAGAGATGGGCGCGATGGGGTAGCGCACGAGAACCAATACTCACTTCGTCCTCTCCTTCTCATCCATTCCCACATTCTTCATAGCTGTAGTCGTGGTCGTCCGACGAGTTCCCGTTCATCGCAAACACACTTAAGACCTGTCTCGTTGCAGGCAGCGAGTGGGTCGACGGACGAGTGATCGATGGAGGGAGACCAATTTCCTAACAATGCGGGGTAGGCACTGGGAAGTCGTCTCGGGGGGTGTTAGGCCGTGGTGGCCTTTTGTGACCTTGATGATCTTGAAAGCATGCTATATGAAGCAGCCTCATTGTAAGATTGCATGTCAAACTTGTGACGAGCGTACAGTGAAGATGTGCTTGCAGTATGCAGGACAGGCGCTAATAGGTGACCGGGTGACCGGCGGTCAACACCTTGCCAGCAAGGTAACTTTTGTACAGCCCCCGGAAGTCTGGACTCTGAATCGCACCGCAGCAGCGGCGCAGCTATCCAGCACAACGTGAAAGCTACTCGATAGATCCTGTTAGCGTAGTAATTGTCGACAAGCCTTTGAGCTCTTTAGAGGCATCTGCGCTAGATATCTCCTCCAATGCCACCCCACGTCGATTTCGACTACTTGACTGTTTGCAACTCACCTCTAACAAAATTCTTCGCATTCACGAGTTCGAGGAGGTCCCTCCAAATTTCTCCTTGTCTTACACCGCAATTGTTACGTTTGGCGCGGCGTCACTGATCTCCTCAAAACTGTAGCAATTTCGTTGAGTCAAAGGAGCCGAAGATGGTGACCCTCGGATTTGCATTGATTTGCTCTATCATGCACATGCACCGCATCGATCCAACACAGAGGTATATCGGTCGTGCAAGACGTGTTTTGTCTTCCCTGGCGGCATCGGTCGCCTGGTTGGATTAGATGAAGAGACTGGTTGAATACATCGTGGCTAGACGTTGCAAGAGGCGGTCGCGCCGCCAGCAGTCATGGTGATGTTTGCTTGGGGATTACGGGGATGTTGCTCTTCTAGGCACTTGGTGGGAGTGCAATGTCCAAGCAATCGTCCCTTTTCAGTCAGCCACGACCGAGCTGGTGAAACTTTTACAGCTCTCCACGGGCGATGTATACCATAAACTGAAGCAGGGTGGGGTGAAAGCATTCCATGATCACAAACGCACGTTTGAGCCCTTCCAACCAGCCATATTCGACTCTGGTCCTCATAAGCGTTCCATGCTTTATGCACTCGGTGGGACATTGCAGCGCCCACAGCCAGTCACGGAATCAAACGCTAGAGAGCAGGCGATATGGCGCAGTGCGGTCTTGCGCACCTCCTCCCGCCCTGTTGATATGGTGTTTAGTATCACGGGGCTTTTCGGTGTCGCCCTTAACCCTCGCGAATTTCACAAAGACGATCGTGTCGGCGCGACGACCGCGCTGGCTCAAGCAATACTGCGTAAAGGAGGCAGCGCAGCCCTCTCCTTTCCACCTTGTCGACAACTTTCATCATTTCCCGAGTTTCCGCAAACCAGCGTTGGTGGAAGTGCCCAAATAAAAACCGATATTTGGCTTACGGACGTGGAAGCGCTACTTGATACTGCCAATATGAATATATGGTTTCAAGATCTGCCTAAAGGAACCATGGATGACTATGGGTATCTGACTCTATGGGCGACGGTCCTTGCACTTGGCCCGGCGCAAAATAATGGAAGTATTGCATGTCCCAGTAATGATCACAGTGGGGTGCAAATACGTGCGACGAATGGCACAGTCTAGGAGATATGTAATGAACTCCTTCACCTACCTGTTTTCCCCCATGTAACACCCTTTGGATCAGCGTGTAGACGTCTCGCTGTGAAGATCGGGGTTTATTCGTTCCCTTCTCCTCGCTCTCAACCGAAAGCCTACGCCATCTACTTGGGAACAGAATCCAAATTCTTGGGTTTTGCGCATGTTGACAAGTCCATGGAGATATTACCGGCTCAAGCAATCCTCGTCGAGGAGCATACACCAGGGAAATTTCATCGGACCTCATATTTCAACTTTGCAGATGGATTCGATAGATCTGTGACATGGTTATCGCACGAAGCATGCATTGGAGGTCCCGAATTACGAGTTCTGTAAGGACTCGTTGGTTCTGTTTCGCGTGCACTCGTCCCGGGCCTGACGCGGAATCGGTTCCAAATAGACGCCCGTCCTAAACTCGGTTTCGGAAGTTCCTCCCCACGCCACATTATATTCCGCATTAGGCCACTTGCCTGTCGCTGCCTGTGTTCGACTTCATCTCTCTCGCTCCTCTTTGTATACCCTCCTGCACAATATTTTGATTCTCTTGGTAAATTCTCCACACATGTTATGTAATTATATATCCTTCCTCCCAACTTCCTCCTTTACTTAGCCAATAATAACCCACCGGCAGAGCACAACGCCCGACAAACCCCGACAAACATGGACAGCGAAAACACCCCAACAAGTGCACCATGGCCACTCCGCCACTCAGGATCTATAGCAACTGTCATCGTGCAGATTTAATGGGGGACATCCGCCAAAGCGATGAGAACGGCAACAAAGGGTGCCTTTTTTATCAGGTAAATACATGCATATAACCCGTATACAACCATTAACATTGACATGGTCATAGTGCTCAAACGTGAGCTCAGATGGGGTGGAGTGCAGCTATTTCCGCTGGGGATATCTTCTGCCTCATCATCTCCGACCTTTCCCCAGTCCTCTGTGGCAGATCTAGTACCCACACAGGCGGCTACACAAGTACTTGTGAACCACATTGGCCCGACCGTCTGCACATTAAATGGCTGCGGGACAAATCGCCCGGCACCTGCTTGCAGCACACACATTTATCGCCGCCATTGCTTGCAGCTCGGCACCTACGACATGCCCGCCCATCGCCAGACAAGCAATGGCGCCAACCAATATTAACACACACCAGCCGCGACCATATACCTGCCTTATATTTCGACTCTTCCAACACTAGCACCCACCTCATCTACTTCCCGTACAGTCTCGTCCACACTCGCCTCATCCACACCTATACCACCAACCGCATTGCAAACCCTAGATGCCCGGCCCCATCCCCATCACCCTTCCCACATTGCCCCCGTTTTTACGCAGTCGTGGGAGGTACAACAGACTCTTTACAACTCCAAGGAAGAGAGGGACGCAGAGATGGTCGAAACAGCCGAAGAGCAACGAGCCAGGTGACAGTGCATGCTCAAGTCATGGTACGAGTGCATCAGGCTATGTTCAGCCATGATATTAACCACATGTATAGGAATACGAAGAGCCCACCATCGCCGAGATTTAGGACGGCTTCCTCCCGCCGTACTTCAAGTTGACAGAGGAATGGACCAATATACAGGACCAGTCACCAGTGCACGCCAATCCTCGCTAAAATAATCGGCAAGTGTTCCTTGTAATTCTTGAGATAAGTTGCAATCGCTAATTAGTCCATTATCTTTCCAGGAAGAGCCGGAGGTCGCCTGCATGGTCACGCTGGCATCGAATCTGCACCTGATTACCATGTTCTACAAGCCCTCCTCCGAGCGCTTCAAGATCATCCGTGAAGCCAAGGTCATTCCCTCTGACCAAGTTCGTCGCCCCTCCCTCTATTATCCAAACTCATATAAACTGACATTCCCCCTCATAGTACGCATTCGCATCGTATAGCACCCTGCACGGCCGCGACCCCGCCGAAGTCATCATCGAGCTCTCTCCCCGCGCCGAAGAATAATTCCTGCGCTCCGAAGATATCCTCCCCGTCATCGCCTAGCAGGGCCCATCCATCGCACCCATCATTCTCAGCGGCGTGCAATACTACACCGGGCAGTGGTTCCACATGCAGGCCATCACGCGCGCCGCCAAAGCCGCGGGCGCCATCGGCGACTGGGACCTCGCCCACGCCGTCGGCAACGTGCCCCTCTCCCTGCACGACTGGGACGTCGACTTCGCCGTGTGGTGCACCTACAAGTACCTCAACTCCGGTCCCGGCGGCATCGCGGGGCTGTACATCCACGAGAAATGGGATGCGCAGCAGACGCCGAACGCGGGGTGGTGGAGACAGGTCTCCAAGCGCTTCGAGATGGGCCGCCGTTCCGCCCGATAAATGGCGCACAAGGGTACCAGCAATCGAATCCCTACATACTCGCCATCGCGGCCCTCCTCGGGTCCCTGAAGATCTTCGAGAAGGCAGGTTTGATCCATGCCGTCCGCGCACGGTCGCTGGAGCTCACCGGGCACCTCGAGGCGTTCCTCACCAAATTGCCGTTATTCGTGCCCCTCGCGGAGGCGCCCACGCGGACGACGCCCGGGTTCACGATAATCACGGAGAGCGACCCGGAGGCGCGGGACGCGCAGCTGTCGATGTTGTTCTTGCCCATATGGTCGGAGGTGATGTGGCAGGTGTCAAAGGGGCTCACCAGCTTTGGTGCTATCGCCGACACGCGTGAGCCGGACTTGTTACGGTACGCGACAACGCCCATGTACAATTCGTTGAGGGACTGAGCGGGCGGTGGGGTATTTGGATGAGGTGTTGAGGTCGATTAAACTGTAAAGTTGATATAAAGGCATGTCTGTGTAATACGGCATTGTCCCGCGACAAATATAAAACCTGAATGGTAACCCCGGTGTCTCGTAGTTGGCGTCGGCGAGCTTTGTGAGCGGGATCAATGGTATTTCCCTCCCAGCGCATCAAGACGACTGTGGTGGTTCGGAAGCTTTCGGAAGGCACCACCCTTTCAACATATCTGCGACAATGGACAGCCAGTTGAGCTCGATTTTCTAGAGAGCAGGCATCAAGTCCGCACCTGTCAAAGTGATTGGGGATGTGTGAGAAATGTCTGTTTTGCTTCAACGATAATGCCATGCCGGGTGGTAATGGAAAACAAGTAAAACGGCTTGAACTACCAAGTACCGCCTCGATCTTGTGTATTTGAACGTGGGGAGTGGCAGGCCAGCTCACCGGAGATTGAAAATGGGGTGCTAGGTAGGTGAACCGGCGCGTTCTCATTTTATGAAAATGAGGCATTAAAGCCTCCCGGTCAGTATGCGATGGTGGGTGGTCATGAGAACAAAATGGATCGGTTTGAATTGAATATTCAGCCTCGTGGGTTTGACTCCTGGACAATGTGCATGCGTCTCTATACGTCTATCTCTGAGAATCAAGGGGCGAGCTGGAATCGATTGCGTGCACGCTACGGAATCTGCGAATTATCAGTGAAATGAAGAAACTTGGGCCATCATCCGATAACACACCTTTAATATCGAGATCTTTCTCATTGTGCATTCCAAGGCATGCCATGTCCGCTTGTCAGGTTTGTGGTCCTGCCATCGCATACGCAACAGCCTGCGAAATGAAGCAAGCCGGAGTGGAGGGGAATTACCATGAGGTGGAGACCAAAACAAGCAGAGCTAATAACCATCCACAGATTCACATGATGAATACAAGTCAAACATGTAGACGTTGCGCGTGATAAACGATCGGCAGCACCAGGGGGAAGGGATGCCTTCTGACTTTGTGCATGTCGGTGGAGCAGATAATATAATGATAGTTCGCTGTGAAAAGCCAACTGAGGGACCGGAAATGTAGGTTGACACAGTGTGAGGCCTATCTCGTTTCAGATCATCGGCCATGCGTGTGATCCGGCAACGTGAGGACCCCTGACCCGTCAAAGGGTTGTTTAGAAAGTTTTCAGCGTTCGCAAGGTGTCATCAACGCTTGAACCAACCTACCATGTCCTACGTGCATCGGCGTTAACTCACTGATTGCCGTCATCTGTCTTCATTTGTGCGGAATCATGATCAGCGTTCCGGATGTTGTTGGGTATGTATAAGAGTGGGCATGTGTGGGGGCTAGTAATTTGAACGGGCCTCGCATGATCTTCTTCACTTGCCCTTGCTGTTTTCTTCCATCTGTTGGCTTGATCGTGTTATCCTGCGTACTTGGTCCGTGACAGTTCAACCATGATGTGCAATTAAACAAGGTAGAAAAACACAAGAAAGAGTGGGTGCCACGGCCGTGTTGGAGGTCGTGATCATGCGAGAACGAAAGTATAGGGAAAGAGGAAAAGAGCCCTCGGAAAGGTGCTCTGGCTATGTAAAGTTATGTCACTGTTCGCAGTGATGCAATTTTATTTAGCGCCAGAAACAACAACATGGAAGATTCACCACTCACAGGGAGTGATTCTAACGAGCTCGCTGTTTTGATAGTGGCAGGCGGCGGCGGTGACGGTCGTTCTCGTGTTCGCGTCATCTCGACGGCGAGACCTTCGACCCCGCCTTCGGCATGCACCAGCGTCGACGAGCTTTGGGTGGAGCTGAAGGTTGTACTTACCGCTAAAAGCTATCACACCACATGAGCACCCATCTCATCGTCATACACATCCGTACGCGAGGGGTATAATGCTTACCGCCCGGTCCACGGCCGCATCGGAACTCGTTTCGTCATGATTTCCCTTCCACCTGGACAGGACGCACCTCTGGTATGTAAGGCTAGGGATCAGTGTTAGCGGGAGCATTTGGCGGAGAAGGGGAGGAGAACGAACTGAGCGAAGAGGAAGGTGACGCGGTCTGGTTAGGGAACGCACATAATTAGTTCTAAGCTATGCGAGATAGGGCAGGAGGACTCACACAGCGGTGAAACCATCGAAAGTACGTCCCACGCATGGCTGGCTGATTTGACTCGCTGTTGGTACAGTAACAGATCGCGTGAGCATTATGCATTTATATAATGCGAGCGGGTGTCCCGTGCACTTACGCAAATAATCATTACAACAGATAGGGAGCTGGTGAGATTTATCATGATCAGAACATAATCGGATGACATGAATTGTGGCGCAAACTCACATCCCTCCCATGCAGCCGACTGACGATGGAGAGTCAGTTGGATATACACCACGTGACGACAAAACATGAGTGTACTCACCTGAAATAAACCCAAAGAACCAGAATAATGCCCGGCGCGACTCCTCAATCACCGCCGTGTATGCCAATAAGAGGCATGACGCGGCAATCAATACCTCTTGCAAGGCGGAGCCTCCCAGCAGCAGTGGGATCCACCAGCTCGCCACATGGCTGGGAATTGCGCGACAGAGCGTAAGAGCACTCGCGGCGAGCTGCAAGGTGCCCCAGATGACGGGGAGGGTGCCGATGGCGCGCGCCATGGGCGTGTCTGTGAACCATGTTTTTTGCCAGGCACGGGCGAGGCAAACTGAGATCACGCACTGTATTGAAGTCAGGGCCAGTGTATGAGAGAGCAGGCATCGGGGTTGACTGACCTGCGCTGTGCATGCGACTGCAAATGCCGCACACCACTCTGCACCTGGCATATATGTGGTTATGATATAGCCACTGTCACCGGCCCCAGCAACCCGCCAAAGAAAGCAGGCAGTAGAGAGGATACTGAGTTGAATGGAGAGTCAAACAAACAGTTCAACGAAGGTTGTAGGTATGTGGTTCACGTACGCTGTTGATGAGGACTGGGAAATAAACTGGTGAGCCTATGGGATCGCGGCTGTCCAGTACACGCGCTTACAGATATTATGAGCCATAGCGGCTCCTTCTCCGGCTTGCCTCTCCCCAAAGTGGAGCGTTCCTTGTTCACCCACGCGATAGTGTACATAGCCTGGAATGGAATGCAGATGAGCTGACAGATGCAGACGCGTCGATAATATAACAATACGCACGAAAGTACCCCAAACCAAGCAAAACATAGACAGATAGAGGAACGCCAGATCCGGCATTTCATTGACCAAGTAGATAAAATAGGCCATCGTTATGTATGGCGGCGAAGGGGGAATGGTGGAGGGAGGAGAGGCAAGAGGAACGGATCCCAGTACTAGTGGCATGTCTTTACCACAAAGAAGCGGCGATTTGTGGGCGCTCAATGGCTCACAGGTGCCGTTATTTATGGGTGATCCGTTGCCAATCAGGGCCCATCCCTCGGTTCCTTTCCTTTCTGAGCACGTTCAAGCACGTTCACCCCCTTTCTCGTTGGCCCGAGGCAGCCCGAGGCCGGTCGGCTGGCGGGCGGATTCCGAACTAGAAGAAAGGTTATTTACGTCCCCGCGTTCCTCGTCCGCCCACTCTGTCAATGCGCTCAGGAGCTGTTGGTGAGCCTCGAGTCTTGAGAGTCCCGAGAGTCCTGGTGCTCTGCATCTTGGGAACATCCACGCTTGGTCCGCAAGTATTTCGAATTCCAGGGGCGGCAACTTCAAATCTGTGAGTCATGAGCTCCGTCATAAGCCAATTTGTAGAAAGATTGGGATCGAGGATTGGGATCGAGAAGCGCGCGTTATTCACGAATTCTTTAGGTGACCGTGATTTTAATTGACAAGCCAAATTGGCCCGTTAATTAGTCAAGCGGTCGGCGCCAACAAATTCCTGTTGGCCGCGTGGTTAGTCCAGTGAGAGCAGGTGAGAGCTCATTCATGGGAGTGTTAAGACAAACCTTGTTTTGGAAAGTTTTCAGCGTTCGCCAGGCGTCCTTGATGCGCTAACGTTCTTACCTGGGGCAGATTGTAAGCAAGCACATGCAGCCGGCGGCAAATGCGTGCTGTCAGGATCAGGCACGATATCGATCAGCATTATTGGGTACAAGAGTACGGATGTGGGAGAGACCTATCTGTATTCTGAACGGTCTAGTCCCAGTGACCACAACCCTCGTTTCGCTACCATGGACTCGGGACAGGGACCCTTGGAAAGGCGACAGTGTTATATCGGATTCACTGTCCGCGGTGATGCTTGGCCCCAGAACCAGCGACACGGAAGATCTGGCACCCACAGCAGGTGTTGATGAATACTGTTTGCACAGCGGCAGGCGGCGTCGACGACAGCGGTCTGATGTCAGTACCACCTCGGCGATGACAACTTCAATCCCAAACCCGCCATACATATACACATCCACGCGATATGATTGGGCTTGATGAATGTCGACGGACTCTCACGGAGCGGCGAAGTTGAGGCTGGTAACGCCGCCACCCTCACAACGCGGAGCGACTCTATCAGCGAGGGCTACATGTTGCCGAAGGTAAGTTCACACCATCCGAGTAGACGGCGCTCATTAAAACCGACGTTTCCATTTTTTTCTGGTTCGTGGGTCCTTATGCGCATGTGGGCTGTGGTGCGCCTGCTCCAGCCCAGGAGGACTGCCTCTGCAAACTGCAAACTGCAGACACATCGCTTCATCGACCCCCTTGATGTGCAGTCCCTACGCTGTAGCGCCGTACATTTTGACCTTGACACCGACCTCGTGTAGCACACTCACAGTCAGCCCACAGTGTCAGCCTTCCTTCGTCTCAGGTTCGAATCCTCCGGGCAACATTCTCGCTTTGGTTGTCCTGCATCGTGCATCGTCCGTCGGTCGTCGGGTGGGCCTTGCCGCTGGGCGGTGGGCGGTGAACAGTGGGCATCGGACCCCGACCCTCCCCGACCTCGTGTGGAACACCCGCAATTCGCGTCGCGGCGCGCCCTTGCACAACGCCACCTCTGACAGGAAGGGACAGCGGTCTCTACGCTGTAACGCTGTGCATTTTGTGAAGCACGGTGCGCATGCACCACCTTGACCCCGACCCCGTGTGGCACACCCGCGGTCAACCTGCATTGCCTTCCTTCGTCCCAGGTTTGAGTCCTCCGCGCGATATTCCAGCATCGGGTATCGGCCATCGGCCAAGCCCCGTCGCTGAACAGCGAACAGTGGACAGTGGACATCGGACGGTGCATGAGCCCTACACATTTAGCAACCCAATGATTCGTGAATGTGCCAGTGCCCATTCGGACATCGCTTCCGCCCCGCATCCTCATATGTCCGTCTCCTTCGACACCGGCCACACCGCGTGCGCGTGTACTCGCGAGTGGCGCACGTGCGATTTCATTCAAATGTCGGCCCCCGCACCGCATCCCACCAACGGAGCTCCGTCAGCCGCCCACCTTCATTCTCCATTCCAAGCCTGCCGGGGTGCCCCCGAAACAGAGAGACAGGGAACAGAGAAACAGAGAAACAGAGGCATAGAGGCATCCCGCCAGCACACCGGTAACACCCCCTCCCTCCGGCTCTCGCTTCCAGTTCGAAGCCAGGTATGTCTGCAGAGCCGTCAGCTTCCAGCCTGCAGCCTTCATTTCGAGCACATCTGTCGGAGTGCTTTCGAAACAGAGGCATCCCGCCAGCGCACCCTGATAACATCCTCGCCCCCAGGCCCTCGCTTCCAGTCCGAAGCCAGGTATGTCTGCAGCAATACTTGTTACCAAGTGTTTCTACAGACACACCCGAACTTGAACTTGCGCTTCGAGGCATTCCGTTTAATGATCCACGCATCTGGATTCCGCACGCATGTGCATCACTGGTGACCAACGGCCAAGCT
Organism: Athelia psychrophila; assembly: GCA_001630335.1. NCBI lineage: Eukaryota > Fungi > Basidiomycota > Agaricomycetes > Atheliales > Atheliaceae > Athelia > Athelia psychrophila. Next base: position 143,992 of record KV417524.1, on the reverse strand, counting down.
CCGGCCGTTATGTTCGTTATTTTTCCAGTAGCTTGGTATCCGATTTACTACGCTGCATATCCGGCGTGCAGAACCGCCTTGTGCACACACGCGTACTGGTACTCTGCCGCGCGAGCAGCACGCTTGAGATGAGTGCACATATGCACATTGCAGTGCGCCGTGTGCCGTCGCAGCCCGAGCAGGACTCGCCAGCTGTCGTTGGGTTGGGGCCAGTCTGAACGCTGAACGCGGGACTCTGGGCTCTGGACTCTGGGCTGCCGATGGCGGTGCCGGTGCCGGTGTGTCTGCCACCAATGGCGGGCAGCGTGGCAGAAGGAGTCCGCAATGCAGCTCCGTCAGCCGTCAGCTCATCTGCTGGACTGTCTCGAAACAGAGAAACAGAGAAACAGAGGCATCCCGCCAACGCACCCTGGTAACACCCCCTCCCTCATCCCCCAGGCTCTCGCTTCCAGTCCGAAGCCAGGTGTGTCTGCAGCAATACTTGTTACCAAGGTTTCTACAAGCACACCTGAACTTGAACTTGCGCTTCGAGGCATTCCGTTTGAAATTTGAATGATCCACGACAATGGAGTGCATCCGGATTCTAGATTCTGCACGCATGCGTAGCGCTAGAAGCTGCGGCTGTGAGTTTGTTGGTAGCTTAGTAGCTTGGTATCCGATTCGTTGCGCGTATCCGACGTTCAGAATCGCCTTATGTCCAGTGTACACACTCTGTCGCGCGAGCAACACGCTTGAGCATGCATGGATGCATTGATGCAGTGCGCCGATGTGCCATGGCAGCCCAAGCAGGACTCGCCAGCCATAGTCGGGTTGTAACTTGGGCCCAGTCTGGGCGCTGGACTGCCGGCACCCGCGTGTTTGCCACCAATGGCGAGCTTGAGCAGGAGTGGGAGTGGGCGAGCTGAGTGATCTGGAGCTGACGGGCATCAAGTCAATAAAGTCCGTGTACCTGAGAGAAGGGGTTTGAATACATATGATACATTTTAGAGTATACTGTGGCGTATACTACTTGTCGTGCCCCATCTGCCTCTGCTCACTTCAAAGGCCCTTCACGATGATCGATCGCGTATTCATTCCAAGCTCGCAGCCACGAAATCGGCGACGATCTGGACGTACGCGTCCCCCTGCAGGATCTCGTCGTGCTCGGCCGTGAGCACCCCGAGCGACTTGTGCACCAGCGCCTCCGCATCGCCCGCGTGGATCGCGCGCAGATGATCATACATGACCTCGCTCTGCGCCTGGTCGATGAGCGTGTCCCCCGCCGAGTGTACGATCAGCCACGGCGCGCCCCGCCCCGCCCTGAGCGGATACTTGCTGACGTCAAACCGGTCCAGCGGCCCCGCGCCAAAGGCGGGCGCGACGAACCACGCGCGGTACGACGGGAAGGCGCGCAGGAGGCGCTCGAGGTCGTAGATCCCCTCGGACAGCACGACGGCCTTTATCGCGGCGCGGAGCGGCGGCGGCGGGGCGAGCGCGGGCGTGTGCGCGTTGGAGTCAAGCACGATCGCCGCGATCATGTGCGCGGAGCAGCTGTGGCCGACTAGAACGAGGCGGGTGGGGTCGTACTGCGGCTGCGGGGCCGGCGGCGCGGCGAGGAGGTGGGTGAGGAAGAGCAGGAGATCGGCTGCGTGGGCGGGGTGGTGCAGCGGCTCCGTGTCGCCTGCGGAGAGGCGGTAGTTGGGGACGGCGACTGCGCAGTGGGTCTTTGCGGCCAGACGCTGTGCGAGGGCTACGTGGTCCGACTTGTCTTCCCTGCTCGATGTTAGCGGTGCGTGGGGAATAGGACTTGGATGGCTCACGATCTCCATGCGCCGCCGTGGACGAACACGATGACGGGGGGCGGGCGGGCATCAGGGGATTGTGGGGTCGGGAGGTGGAGGTCTGCGGTGTGCAGCGGGTGCGGGCCGTATGTGAGCTGGAGCCAAGCCATGACGCGGCAGCACTGGCCAGCGCACACGGTCCAGGGGCGCCAAGTTCGTCCGATGACCCGATCCAACCAACGACGTCATCGTCTGCACGGTATATAGTCCCAATTCGCCCGCCGAACTAATTACTCACAACCCACAATGCCTTTCACCACCTCAGACATCTGCAAGGTACGTCCCCCTCCGCTCCCTTAACCATCTCCCGCTAATGAGCGTGTTCCTTGACAGATCATGTCAGTCGCCTATCCCCAACCTGCCACCGTTCTGCACTGACAGTTATGAAACACACAGTCTCGCCATCTTCCTGCCCCCCGTCGGCGTGTTCCTCGAGCGCGGATGCAACTCTGACTTTGTGCGTGCCCTCCCCTCCTGCTCGACTAATGCCTGACGTCATTCGCCAGTGGATCAATTGTCTCCTGACCATCCTCGGCTACCTGCCCGGCATCGTACATGTGCGTACTGCCCCAGACTGCCTCCTTCCATTCATTTGAGAACACGATGCTAACCTTGTCGCTGCAGGCACTATACATTATCCTAAAGTATTAGCGGCAGTGAACGGTGGACAGCTACGAACGTGTGACGCTTGATACCCATGACCATGATCCGGACAATGTTGTATATTTCCCGCCTTGAATACATAATGACCTAAGCCTCCCATGTTGATTGGACAGTCTCATTAACAGAGCCTAGGCCCTGTGGTACGATGGTGGTGGTCGGGGCCGCAGCTTGCAGTACGCCACAAAGTGGTCCAAACACTATAAGATCAATATCAATATTGCGCTTGGCTTTGTGGAGTCGGACTATCCACGGGCCGCCGCGGCGCTGCTGCTCTGCTCATCCTTCTTCCTACCCCTATTACGCCGCCACCGCCTCCACTCGCAGTCTCCATCCGCATACTTGGCTTCGTCGCCCAGTGTCTGTGAATTGTACTTGCTATGCACCACGAGAACCTGGGCCAACGAGGTGCGTGCCGGCCGCAGAGCGCATTGTTCTGCAGACGAAGACAGCGACGAGGGCAAAGGGAGGCGCACCGTTTGCGCATCCGCATCCGCATCCGACGCGACCTTGCTCTAGACCTTAGGATACGTATACAGTATGCGTGGTCGAGACTCGACGCGGACCGTACGCTGTTCGACGAAGTAATGCACCTATCCCTCGCGAGTCGCGCGCTCTGCAGCGCAACACTTTTGCGATGTGGCTTTGGCTTTGCATGGCAAGTGCAATACTTACCAGCCTCAGCTCCAGTGCGAGCGCGTCAGAATCGTGAAGCCCAATCACAGCACAGACTCCCATATGGATATGGATACGCATGGCGAACATACGAGAAGCAGCCAAACTTTAGCTGGGGTCCTTGCTACTCGGCTACAACTTGAAGTAAGCTTGCCTTGTTCATGTTCGGCCCTCACTTTATCAGCGAAACTCCCGCCCCACGCTCTAGCTCTATATAGCTCTCTACCTGTGCCTTTCTACAGACCATAGGGTGTTGGCGATGAAATGAGGCAGGCCACGCCATCCTATATGTTGATGCTTTATTTCCCGAGCCGTTTCGCAACCGGGAGTTGATGGAATATTGATCACAGCTCCGTGGTGCAATGGTATTTGGATGTGCCAGCTTGCAATGCTTTCCAGCTGTGATGATGTACGCTTGTCACTGCTCTTCTCCAATTCCTATCCATCATCTCACGTTTCGAACAAACTTCGATAGCGATGTGCTTACGCCATTCTTCAGGCTGCGTGAAAACAAATGAAACACGCTCTACGTTACACGCGACATAGCCTTGCTCTGGGCCACCCGCGCCTTCAACTCTTTTGCCTCCTCGTATCTCCCCTGGGTCTTATAAAGCTTAGCGAGGCCTGTTAGCGTCCCCAGTGTGTCCGGGTGGTCAGACCCAAGCTTTGCTTCATAGCCTATTAGTGCTCGCCTATAAAGTACCTCGGCCTCTTGAGGTCTACCTTGCAGTTTGCGGAGATATGCAAAGTTATGAATCACCGTCAGTGTGCGCGGGTGATCAACCCCAAGCTGCCGCTCCCGCCCTGCCAGCGCTCGCATATACAACTTCTCGGCCTCGTTAAATTTCCCCTTGCTCTCGTACAGACCAGCGAGGCTGTGAACCGTCGACAGCGTGCGCAGGTGATCAGCTCCGAGCTGCTGCTCCTGCCCTGCCAGCGCTCGCGCATACAACTTCTCGGCCTCGTCGAATTTCCCCTGCCTCTCGTATACACCAGCAAGACACCTGACCGTTATCAGCGTGTTCGGGTGGTCAGCCCGCTGCTTCTCAGCCTCTGCCAGCACTCGTCCATACAGCTTCTCGGCCTCGTCGAACTTCCTTTGGGTCTTGTATAGGTTGGCGAGGTTGTGAACCGTTGCCAGTGTGCTCGGGTGATCAGCCCTGAGCTGCTTCTCCTTCCCTGCCAGCGCTCGCGCATACAACTTCTCGGCCTCGTTGAACTTCTTCTGGTTACTGTATATACCAGCAAGACTGCTGACCGTTGACAGCGTGTTGAGGTGATCAACCCCAAGCTGCTTCTCATCTGCCGCTAACACTTCTGCAAAGAGTGACTCCGCTTCCTGGAACCTCCCTAGTCGCTCATACACTCTAGCAATGCTATACATGACACTGACAGTCTGCCCGTTATTTCCGCCGAGAAGCCGCCTGCGATGCGATAGCACCCGTTTAAGCAGTGTCTTGGCTTCACTGTACCGACCTCGACTGTAGAAATAGTTCGCAATTGATTCATTTGCGTGCAGGTATTCTTCACTGGTCACAGGGTGCGTCTCGTCTTGAGCTGCAAGAGCAGCGAAGTGCGGTACATATCTTTCGCACTCGTCCCAAGACTGTGGTTGTTCCGGGTCGTCTATTGTCCGGAAGGCATTGCAAAGCAGCGCGATGGCAAGGTTGCGGTAGCCTTCCTCTCGATGAACCATTGTGCTTTGTTGGAGAACCAATTGTATCAAGTCGTGGACGTGGAGCGACGGCCTGCTGTCGTATAGAGGCTGCGCTATGGAAAGGTCTTCGAGGTGGCGGAAGACGGCTCGCATCCGTTCTTCGGAACAAATGAGCTCGACGAGACCTCTCAACTCTGAGGGAACCCCCTCCAATGGATCAATGGTATTCATGGCCGCCGGAGTGTCTGAAATGGGTGGCTTGGGTTCCTTTCCCTTGAGCCTTTTCAGCAACATGCGGATTGCGGGCACCTTTGGCCCAGGAGCCGGAGTTACAATGGTATGCGATTGTTTCACATTTTTCGCAATGCGTTTCCTGATTTTTCTGGCACCGAGCGACAGGATGTCGAGGGGTATATTCTCCGGGTCAAAAAATGCTAGTGCTTTGACCAGCTTGTGGGCATCCGGATTTATCTCGTCGAGGCTTTGGAGCTGCACATTAATTGCCCCCAGGACAGATTTCTCCTCGTACGCGGACATATTGTTCTCCCAGCTTAGCACCTTGATAGTATATATCAATAAATGCGCGCTCTAACCACGCATGCGTTCTGTTGCTTACCTCATTCACACCCCGCTCGTCGTACATTCTCTGAAGCTGGTTGGCACTCTTGATGCCGCTCCGCTTCATATATGATCCCGCTTGTTCAACTGCTAGAGGTAGGCACCCGACCCGAGCCACCAGTTTCTCCGCGCTTTCCAGGTCTATTGGAGCGCTATTTTGAATCCCTGCCCTCCTCAGAAGTAGGTTGACAGATTGTGCTCGACTGAGAGCCTTAAGCTCAAAGACACGATGCTCCTGACCTGCCGTATTTGCCACAGATTCTGCAATGTGGGCTGTTCGAGTGGTAATTAAGATACTGCCGCTGGCGTTCTGTCGCGGCAAATGTTCCCGGAGAAACATCGCGCTCTCCGCCGTCGCGTTGTCGAGTATCAGCAGCCATCGGAGGCAGCCATGGCTGTCGGATTGTTCCAACCAAAGACATACAGCCGCAAGTTGCACGGCCTGGTCCGGATGACTTCGATCTGGATGATTGACCAGAACGAGTATCCTCGTCAACCCTTGACTGAGGCTTGACGACGTTGAAGCCGACACCCAGAAGATGTGAGAGTAGTCGCGCGAGGCGAATGCTAGGTTGGCATGCTGCAGGGCCAGCTGGCTTTTCCCCAGCCCTGGCATCCCGTAAATCACTAATCGGGTCGGCTTGTCGCTCTGGGACGAGCGAAAGGAACTGGAGATGAACTCCAGTTCTGGCTCGCGGCCAATAAAGCATGATGAAATACGATCAATAGGCGCGTTGTTGAATGGGAGAAGAGATTGTGTTGGCGGACTGGCTGGATTGATGGACACGACCGGGGGCGATGTGTAGTAGTTGGTGTGCAAATCCCCGTGGACATTGTTGACGGTGCCGCCGGAAATGTTCGAATTGTTGTGAATTGTGTGGGGAACGGAAAGTGTTGGCTGGCTAGAGGGAGTCCTTGCAATCCCAAGCCGATCAATCGAAAGCTCGGGCATTAATGTGGTTCGAGCTATGGGTGCAGAGGGACCAGGCTCGGCCATGTCGTTCAAAGTAGTTGGATAATGAGCGGAAGCTGAGGTGCTAGGTATAGATAGCAAGTGCCGTTTTACGGTGGATGGAGAGCAACTAAACCGAGAACACCTGGCATGGACGTATATGATATCGATTGTAATCGCCTAGTGGACGTTGAGTGGACGAGAAGGATACAGCAGGATACAGCGTGTTCCTGGCGTCTAATGCAAATGGCCTGGCATGCGCATGTGAGTTCCTGACTTTCCGCCCACGACCTACCCGTATATGGTAATAGATTTAGCAGGGAATCAGTCTTTGAGATTTCGCCGACAGGCGTCTATCCTAAAAAGGCGATTTCTCACGACGTCGTCGGTCGCACTTTTTCTGTCATGCTAGCCACTGCTAGCCATGCTTCCTTTACCGCATGTTTACGACCTCTTACGACGGTCCTTACGAGTCCTCAGTCTTCTTGTCCTCCACCCTCTCCATAGCCTCTCCATCGTCCTCATCGGCCTCTACGACTGCGCTCTCGCTGCCCCCTTCGATGTGCCACCTCCTAGCCAACAACCGCTTAGCCCACCACCATCATCAGTAACACCGTCCAGCGGGCTGCACCATGCGCCACGCGTTGCCAGCCAACAGTCAGAACGACATGCACAATGACACGTCACGAACGGCCCCAGTGGACATAACGAGCAGGGCAGGGGGAGGTTCGGATATGTTGCTTAGGGAAACAGGACCACGTACGGTATTGCATGCACCCGCGCTCTGCTCTCTCCCCCTCCCCCCATTCATCTTATCAGCCGACGACCACGTACGGTATAGCGTGCCCCGCGCTTTGCTCCCCCTCCCCTTCTCCTCCTCGCCCTTCCTCCACCTACATTTAATATAAATGCACCTGTATTTTTAACTGTACGCTTTTTGACAATAAAAATAGCATTTGAATCCCAATACCTTCCGTTGAGAATAACCAGTTGAGAACCTCTAAGAGCCCTTGCCCCTACACTCACCAATGCCAGCCGCTCACACTTGGTGAACTGTGTCACCATATTACATACCTCTGCCCCCGCCGAAAGGCAACGACGCTAGAAAGTCTTCTTCGCTAACCTCTTATAAAAAATCGCCTTTTTGGGATAGACGCCTGTCGGCGAAATCTCTCCAACTCAGGGAATCAAGGAAGTTCGACTAGCCTTAATGCCTCCTCCCGCCTGCCAAGGATTCTCGTCACTGCGCCCGGCCGGTCTCAGAGGCTCTTCACTTCTCTCCTCCCTGCCGTCGACGTCTCGCGCATTCCCCTCACCCTCGATTGCCTCCTTATGAAAACATCCAATCCCCATGGTCTGGGGCAGCATGCTAGCATGCTGCTCCTAATTTCCTGCCCGCTAATCTGAGCTGCAGGGTGCTTTGCCAATGCTTTGCTGTCATTATTGGCGGCTAGGAAATATTAGGTGCGCCCACACTCCCCATCGCCCTCCCCTCTCCCTGCTTTGCCCTCCCCTGCTTCCCACCCCATGGATCCTTCTTTACATCTTGTTTCCCTCCCCATACCTTCCCTCTCACTGTCTCCTTTCACCCCTCATTTATGCAGGGTACTTAGAATATTGTAGCACGACTTTTTTGTGTAAAAATAGATCAAATAAATTGTTTTTCATTGCTATATTATGTGATTGAGAGTGCAGTCCACCAAAATAGAGCCCTCTCTGCTATCAGGACTTACTTGTATCCTCAGTCACGGGACTTGGTGGTTTTGACGGGCTGCAGCTTGGTGCTTCCAAGCTTACGGATTTTCCCTTTGTGCGGCTAGGTCCTCAACTTGCTGCTAAAATAATTACCATATACGGGTACTACGGTCGTGGGCGGAAAGTCGCCAACTGCGCATGTGGCAGACCGTGGGATCAACCGACGCGATATGAATTCGAAGATGATACTTACTGCGCTTCTACGTTACACGCAACATATTACTCTGAGGCATCCGCTTCTTCAACTCTTTTGCCTCCTCGTATCTCCCCTGGGTCTTATTAAGCTTAGCGAGGTTCGATAGCGTCCTCAGTGTATCAGGATGGTCAGACCCAAGCTTTGCTTCATGTCCTATTAGTGCTCCAATTCTTATCCATCATCTCACGTTTCGAACAAGCTTCGATAGCGATGTGCGTACGCCATTCGTCAGGCTGCGTGAAAACAAATGGAACACGCTTTAGCATCCACGTTACACGCGACATGTTGCTTTACTAATCACTCGTGCCTTCCACTATTCTGCCTCCTCGTATCTTCCCTGGGTCTCATAAAGCTCAGCGAGGTTCTCCAGCATCATCAGTGTGTCCGGATGGTCAGACCCAAGCTTTCCCTCCCTGCCAATTAGTGCTCGCCTGTAAAATACCTCGGCCTCTTGAAGTCTTGCTCATCCCGGAGACGTGCAAAGTTATGAATCGTCTGGAGCGTGCTCGGGTGATCAACCCCAATCTTCTGCTCCTGCCGTGCCAGCGCTCGCACAAGCGGCTTGTCGGCCTCGTCAAATTTCCCCTGCCTCTTTTATAGACTCGCAAGACTACTGAGTGTTTTCAGCGCGCTCGGGTGGTCAGCCTCGAGCTGCTTCTCATACCCTGCCAGCACTCGCACATACAGCTTCTCGGCCTCGCCAAATTTCCCCTTGTTCTCGTATAGACCAGCGAGGTTGTGAACCATTGTCAGCGTTCTCGGGTTTGCGCATCCACATCCGGCGTGACCTTGGACCTGGACTTTAGGATACGTATACTGTATGCGTGGTCGAGACTCGACGCGGTACGCTGTTTGACGAAGTAATGCATCTATGCCTCGCGAGTCGCGTGCTGTGCATGTTCACCTTGGATCCCAAGACTGTGCGGTGAGGTGCACGACCTCAACTTGGATGAGATGACTTTGCCTTCAATATCTCCTCAGTCAGAGCGTGTCAAAATCGCCAAGCCCAATCACAGCGCAGACTCCCGTATGCATATGTATGGCGAACATACGAGAATTCAAGCAGCTAAACTTCAGTTGGGGTCCTTGCTATTACTCGGGTACAACTTGAAACAAGCTTGCCTCGTTCATGCTCGGTCCTCACTTATCAGCGAAACGTTAGCCCACACTCTAGCTCCCTCCCTACTTGTGCCTTTCTACAGACCACAGGGTACTCACGATGAAATGAGGCAGGCCACGCCATTCTGTATTGGTGCTTTATTTCCGGAGCCGTTTCGCAACTTGGAGTTGGTGGAATATTGATCACAGCTCCGTGGTGAAAGAGTATTTGGATGTGCCAGCTTGCAGTGCATTCCAGCTGTGATGGTGCAGGTTTGTCGGCAGTCGCTGCTCTTCTCCGATTCTTATCCAGTGTCTCACGTTCCGAACAAGATTCGAAGTCGGCGATGTGCTTGCACCATTCGTCAGGCTGCGTGAAAACAAATGAAGTACACTCTACGTTACACGCGATATATTGCTCTTGGTCACCCGCACCTTCAACTCTTCTGCGTCCTCGTATTTCCCCTGGGTCTCATAAAGCTTAGCGAGGTTCGCTAGCGTCCTCAGTGTGTCCGGATGGTCAGACCCAAGTGTTGCTTCCCTACCTATTAATGCTCGCCTATAAAGTACCTCGGCCTCGTCGAATTTCCCCTGGCTCTTGTATAGACCAGCGAGGCTGTGAACAGTTCCCAGGGTGCTCAGGTGATCAGCTCCGAGCTTGCTGCTCCTGCCCTGCCAGCGCTCGCGCAAACACCTTCTCGGCCTTGTCGAATTTCCCCTGCCTCTCGTATAGACTCGCAAGACTGCTGAGCATTTTCAGTGTGTTCGGGTGATCAGCTCCGAACTGCTGCTCCTGTCCTGCCAGCGCTCGCGCAAGCAGCTTCTCGGCCTCGTTAAACTTCCTTTGGTTCTGGTATAGACCAGCGAGGTTGTGAACTGTTGTCAGCGTGCTCGGGTGATCAGCCCCGAGCTGTTTCTCATACCCTGCTAGCGCTCGCGCATACAGCATCTCAGCCTCATTAAATTTCCCCTGGCTCTCGTATAGACCAGCGAGGTTGTGGACCGTTCCCAGCGTGGTTCGGTGATCAGCCCCGAGCTGCTTCTCATCTGCCGCTAACAATTGCACAAAGTGACTCCGCTTCCCGGTACTTCCCTAGCCGCTCATACACTCTAGCAATGCTATACATGACATTGAAAGTCTGCCCGCCATTTCCGTCGAGCAGCCGCCTGCGATGCGATAGCACCCGTTCAAGCAGTGTCTTGGCTTCACTGTACCGACCTCGACTGTAGAAATAGTTCGCAATTGATTCATTCGCGCGTATGTATTCTTCGCTGGTAACAGGGTGTGTCTCGTCTTGAGCTGCAAGGGCAGTAAAGTGCGGTACATATATTTCGCACTCGTCCCAAGACTGTGGATGTTTGGGGTTGTGTATCGTCTGGAACGCATTGCAAAGCAGCGCGATGGCAAGGTTGCGGTAGCCTTCCTCTCGATGAACGATTGTGCTTTGTTGAATAACCGATTGTATCAAGTCGTGCACGTGGAGTGATGGTTTGCTGTCATACAGAGGTTGGGCTATGGAAAGGTCTTCGAGGTGGCGGAAGACGGCCCGCATCCGTTCTTCGGAACAAATGAGCTCGATGAGACCTCTCAACTCTGAGGGAATACCCTCCAATGGATTGATGGTGACTGCCGGAGTATTTGACGTAAGTGACTTGGGTTCCTTTCCCTTGAGCCTTTTCAACAACATGCGGATTGCGGGCACCTTTCGCCCGGGAGCCGGAGTTACAATGGTATGTGATTGTTCCACGTTTTTGGCGATGCGATCCCTGATTGACCTGGCACCGAGTGACAGAATGTCCAGGGGTATATTTTCCGGGTCAAAGAATGCTAGTGCTTTGACCAGCTTGTGGGCATCCGGATTTATCTCATCGAGGCTTTGGAGCTGAACCGCAATTGTCCCCAGGACAGATTTCTCTTCGTACGTGGACATGTTGTTCTCCCAGCTTAGCACCTTAATAATATACATCAATAAATGCGCGCTCTAACCACGCATGCATTCTGTTGTTTACCTCATTCACACCCCGCTCATCGTACATTCTCTGAAGCTGGTTCGCACTCTTGATGCCGCTCCGCTTCATATATGATCCCGCTTGTTCAACTGCTAGAGGTAGGCACCCGATCCGAGTCACGAGTTTCTCCGCGCTTTCCAGGTCTATTGGAGCGCTATTTTGAATTCCTGCCCTCCTCAGAAGTAGGCTGACAGATTGCGCCCGACTGAGAGCCTTAAGCTCAAAGACGCGATGCTCCTGGCCTGCCGTATTTGCCACAGATTCTGCGATGTGGGCTGTTCGAGTGGTAATCAAGATGCTGCCACCGGCGTTCTGTCGCGGCAAATGTTCCCGGAGAAACTTCGCGCTCTGCGCCGTCACATTGTCGAGTATCAGCAGCCATCGGAGGCAGCCATGGCTGTCAGATTGTTCCAACCACAGACATACAGCCGCGAGTTGCACGGCCTGGTCCGGATGGCTTCGATCTGCATGATTGACCAGAACGAGTATCCTCGCCAACCCTTGACTGAGGCTTGATACCGTTGAAGCCGACACCCAGAAGATGTGAGAGTAGTCGCGGGAGGCGAATGCTAAGTTGGCATGCTGCAGGGCCAGCTGACTTTTCCCCAGCCCTGGCATCCCGTACATCACAAATCGGGTCGGCTTGTCGCTCTGGAACGAGCGGAAGGAACTGGAGATGAACTCCAGTTCTGGCTCGCGGCCAGTAAAACATGATGAAATACGATCAATAGGCGCGTTGTTGACTGGGGGAAGACCTTGTGCTGGCCGACTGGCTGGATTTATCGACACGATGGGGGGTGATGCATAGTAGTTGTTGGTTTGAAAATTCCCATGGACATTGTTGACGGTGCCGCCGGAAGTGTTCGAAGTGTCGTGAATTGTGTGGGGAAGGGAAAGTGTTGGCTGATCGGAGGGAGTCCTTGAAATCCCAAGCTGATCGGTCGAAACCTTGGGCGTCCATGTGTTTCGAGCCATGGGCATGGAGGGACCAGGCTCGGCCATTCCGCTCAAAATGGTCCGATAATGAGCGGAAGCTGGGGTGCTGATAAATGGCAAGTGGTGTTGACGGTAGCTAAACCCAGAACACTTGGCATGGACGTATCTGATATCGATTGTAATTGCCTCGTGGACGAGCAGAATACAGCCTGTTTCTGGCGTCTAACTATCCTGGGTCCTGGCGGCGGGCCTTCCGTGTCTCTGCACGGCAAGCATCACTGAGGGTGCCCGCATTCTAAAGGATGGCCGTTATGCATACATCATAGTCCACTACCGTTTGATAGAATACGGGTAACGGAATACCGAAGTTTACGATCTTGAACCCTGCCAACTCTCACACGTAGAAGCGAACGGCAAGCATTAAAAATACATGCATTTCGAGTACACTGCAATCTGGAAAGCGGACAGGCGATAGCACAACGACAGCGAACAAAAGAATGGAAAGCGGGGGAGCACCTGGCACCGAACCCGCAGAACATCTGACCCGTACAACACCTGTCCGCTCCCGCAGCCGCCCTAACGCAGTAACACAGTAACAACCCCGACAGCCACTCCTCAGTTGAAGGAGCTGATCTTGGTCAGGTCAAGCGGCGGTGGCCGGTGCATCTCCCCCGACAGCGTCCGCTTCCGCTGCGTGCGCGGGCGTGTACTTGTGACAGTTGCTTCTGGAGCGGTGCCTGCCGGAGGCGCTGTCGCAGGAACATCCGCGCGCCATCCAGTGGGCACAGGTTTCCGCTTGCTGTTCTTGCGAACGGGCTGGTTCACCGCATCGGCACGGGGCCAGCTACCGAGCGGCGGCGGAGACGACCCCCCAGGGGTTCGTAATGGGGGCTGCCCAGATGGCTGGACAGACGATTGCGTATGTATAGGGTAAAGAGAGGGTGCTGGAACAGCGGTGGGGGCCATAGCCATGGTCGCGGTGCGTTGCACGGTCTGCTTCGCTTGCTGCAGTGACGTGATGTCGCGTTCGCCAGTGGGGCTGTAGAACTCGATGCCATAGTCGGGACCCATACCCGCGCGATGCGAGTACGCAGTCGCGGGCGCGGGCGCGGGCAGCTTTGGCTGTGGCGCCACAATCTCCAGGGCCGCGATGCCCTTGAAGCGCGGCAGGACCGGCGAGACGGGGGTGCTTGAAAGCAGCTGGCGTGTTTTGGTGCGGCAGAACTCACGCGCGCTGGCGTGCCATATTTCGGGATCGTACTTCTGGTGAATGATGACACCGCAAAGGAGCAGCACCAGGTATATCATAACTGAGGACTGGTCAGCTGGTGCACGTCGGCAAGGGGAACACGGCTTACGCAGAATGGCGGGCATCCAAGTGAAAGCCAGCAAGACACGGCCAGATGTGCAGACATCAGCGTCCCCAGATACGCCTGGTCGTAAAAAGTGAGTTGCGGTCAGAAGCGCCCAGTGGCCAGCGGGAACACACCTTGGACGGCCTGGCAGTTGCCGGGCGCAATTGCAGAAAGGGCGGCGGCGCCAGCTGTCCATGATTGAGTACCGGATACCGAATTACAGCCACGACGAGGGAAGAGACGTACAGAGTTCCATTATCCAGAAGAGCGCGACCCACGAAACCTCGAACCAAAGGCGCTCGGTGACTGCATTTTCCCGGAACATCTCGATGAAGATTCTGCGAGATTGCCATGTAAGCCGGCATCAAAAGGGATGGAAACGAATACAAACATTAAGAAGATAAAGAGCAGGAAGAGCGCGCCCAGGAACGTCAGGAAAGCGTCCACTTGCGCTGGAAGATGTCGTCAGCAACAGGTCTAGATTAGCACTTAGGACAGGGCACGCACATATTTGACCAGCAAAGGGCGAAAAGCTGAGATTCCAGACGGCGACACTGCATTGGATAGCAGAACATACAAGTAAAAAGGCTGTGAACAAGAGCGCGCGCACTGGTCAGTCTCAGAGGCGCAGGGGATCTAGGATCTGTGCGCACCGAACAGAGTATACCGGAGGGGCAGGAGCGTGAGCTGCATATTAAACATTGACCAGGGAGAACCGAAGAGAGCGTAAGGGACCGTTCTACGGCTGGCGTGAGAGGGAATCAAAGAAAGAGAAGAAGGCCCTGTAAAGACAAGCCTATGAAAGGATTCAAACCCGATAGGACCGAGAATGGTGTATCCAGCCGTCGGCCACAGTGCGGGAACATGCCATCGCCTTAGCGCCCGTGCCCGCGTGATTGTCCAACATTCCTATGGCAATCTCAACCTCCGGTGACGACCGTGCAACATTGCAATTTGCAAGGCAGCCTACTCTCGAAATGGAGACAAGGAAAGGAAGATAGCAATAAATGAGTAATGCAAGAATGTACAAATACTATGGGGATGATGTGCTGTGGTATGATAGAGGTTCGACGCCACCCTACGAATACAATAATAAGGTCTGGGCATTAGCGACCTGTCCGGGCTCCTGCAGTCTAGGGTATACATATATATGGGAATGGCGCGCCTCGATGCGGATCGGGGCTGATGGTAATGTGGACAACCGCGGAGCAGCCAAGTCAAACGAGAACAATACGTCACGTCCGTCGCTAGACGTGCGCGAAGCACCCGCGTATGCAGACCGGTGATAACGCGCATTATGCGTCTGGACGGGGCGGGGGGCGCGAAAACGTCGCGAAATTGCTGTGCCGTCTCGCAGGCTGCCGCCGCTCCGCCACCGTCCTTCGGTCGTGCTGCTGTGCGTGGATGGCCTGGTCGTGGTAGCTGGCCACGAACGACCGGACCTCCTTTGCGCTGTCGTCGGACAGCTTGGCCGCGAGCTCGTTGAGCGCACCGGGTATGATGGGATGCGGATCCCGGGCAAAGTGCTCTGCGCGGGCAATATAATCAGTCACGGAGAACAGAATGGCTGTGAATCGAACTCACGGCGCAGTAGCCCGACGAATCGCGCCAGCGCTATGCGCACCCCGATAATCGGGTCGTCGACAAGCGTCCTGAGTTCTCTCCAAAAGGCTGCATCGATTTTTCTTGCGGGCTGTTCCGGCGCATCAGGGAGCACGAGCGCCCTCTGGCTTGCAATATATCTAAACGGGTGGCAAGAACCCGATGAGCGACAGAGACAGCACTGAGTAGCACAAAACGCACGTCATTCGAGAACGGAATGAAGGGGACCGCCCGAGGGTCGAAATGTCCATCTCGAGCTCGCGAATGACGCTCGCGTGTTCCCCAAACAGAGCCCAAATCTGCGGGAGCTGCACAGGACGTTAGACGCAGCACAGGGCATAATCGCGGGCACCCACTATTGATATCGCCTCCTCCCGCACGCCCGCCACCGGATCCGTCAGCGCGAGCTTCAGCAGCCCCAACACGACCTTCGGCTGCGCATCCCCAACCGCGCGCGCGAGCCCAAGGATCACGCCAACCGCACACCGCCGCTCCCTCCACCCGCTCAGCTTCCCTGCTCTCCACGCGTCCAGCAAGTCCTGCGGCACCTCCTCGCGGCCCTTGCCCCCGTCCAGCGCGCCCACAAAGGCCTCCACCGCCTCGATGGCCTTGAGGCGCGTCTCGCCGTCGTCCTCGCACTGGATCGCGCTCCGCCACACAGGCAGCAAGTCCCGCTCCGCATAGTCTGGCCCGACAATCCTCGCCATCTCGCCCAGGCTCGCCGCCAGCGTCCGGCGCACCTTCGGCGTGGGATCGCCCGCGAGCGACCGGTACAGCTCGACGAGCTCGCCCCACCGCCGCCGCCCCAGCGTCAGCGCCACCGCGGGGTAGTTGAACGCGCAGATGAGCGGGCGCGAGGGGTCCTTGTAGAACGCCTCGATGGGCTCCTCCTCCTCCTGCCGCGGCGCCTTTTCGGACTCGGACGCGGGCTGCACGCCGCCCCACACGGGGTGCTTTGCGAATTTCTCGATGAGCGTGGGTATGTGCGGCTTCTCCGCGCGCGGGAGGCGGTCCTCGGCGCGCCCCACGAAGAGGCGCAGCAGCTCGTCGGGCGGGCCGCCGTCGTCGGCGTGGAACGTGTGCAGCACCTCCCCGAGCGCCTCGAGCACGCCGAGGCGCACGGGCGCGGCCTCGTCGGCGGCGAGGGGGACCACCGCGTCGAGGGCCAGCGCGCGGCGCTGCGGCGCATCGAGCCGCGCCAGGATGGCGGGGAGCGCGAACAGCGCCGAGCCGCGCACGTTCCAGTCGCCGTCGTGCCGCAGCGCATCGAACAGCGGGAGCTGCACGCAAAATCAGAAATCAGCAACCGCCCCCCACCTCAAAACAAAACAAAAACTGACCAGCGAGCCCACGACGACCTCGTGCGGCACGATCTTCGCCAGCGCGCCCACCGCAAACGACGCCTCCCGCCGCACCCAGTAGAACTCGTCCCGCCCGATGCGCGCCACCTCGCCCACGAACGCCTCCTGCGTGCGCGCGTCGACCGGGCCGCTCGCGACCACGGCCGCGATGAGGCTCATGCTCGACAGGCGCCCCGCCGCGGCCTGCTCCTCCGCGAAGCCCTCCTCCTCGTCGCCCTCCAGCGCCGCCATCTCCGCGTCCTGCTCCGCCGGCGCCTCCTGCCGCGCGACGGGCGGCTCGGGCTGGATGCCGGTCGCGTGCACCGTCTGCGCGACCCAGTCCGGCTCGGGCGGCTGGGCGTCCTCGTAGGAGGCGGCGGGCAGCTGGAACGACACGTGCATGGGCGCGCTGCTGATCTCCGCGGAGGCGCCGTTCACGGGCGTGGCAGCGCCCTCGGCTCCGGGCTCAGGGATGGCAGGGAAATAGGGATTGACGACGTCTTCCACGCGGGTGGCCGACGATTGCTCCTGCGCGAGCTGGTGCTCCTGCGGCGTGAGAGACTCGTCGTCGTCGCCGAGCCACTGCCCCTCGTAGCTCCCGTCGTCCGCCATCTCGTCCTCGCCGAGCCGCCCCATCCCGATGACGACCTGCTGCAGCAGCTCCTCCCGCAGCAGACTCCGCTCCCCCCGCGTCAGCGTGTCCACGTATACGTCCTCTTCCCCTTCGACCACCGCCATGTCCTCCCTGTCCTCCCACTCGTCCAGCTTGCGGAGCCGCGCCAGGACATCGACGACGGCGAACCGCGTGGGGCCGCCGACGGTCGGATTCGGGCTCAGGAGCAGCGTGCCGAGAATCGGCGTGAACGCCTGCACGGAGAGGTACCCCACGTCGCCCGCGGGGTCCCAGTCCGCGGGCACGGCCTCCTCGTCCTCCACGATCGCGCAGTGCTGCGCAGGGTTTTAGCGGCGCACGGCCACGTGGCCGAAACAGAAATCGACGCACCGTGTAGAACCACCAGAGGATGGGGACGAGCTTCGCCGCGAGGGCCTCCTTGACCTGTTCATCTGGGGGCGGCGGCGCGGGTCAGATGGGCGGTCAGATGGGGAAAACGCGCCGATCGCGCGCGGGGGGGCGCACCTGGGTCGGTCGCGAGGGCCATGAGCAGCGGCAGCACGTACCCCACCGCCTCGGCGGGCGTCGTGCCCGCGAGGAAGGCGGGGAGGGCGTGCATGATGTACACGCTGCGGGGCGGGGCGGGGCGTCAGCACTCGGCACGCGGGCAGAAACGCAGACGCAAACGCAAACGCAAACGCCACGCACCGATGGAACGCGGCCTGGCTGCGCGAGAAGAGGTATATCTTTTCGAGATTGCTCAGGCCCTCTTCGTCGAGCGAGGGATCGATGTATACCTGGTCTATGTTGGGGAAGGCGTCGTCGGCCTCGGGGGGGTCGAGCGCGGGCTCCGCCGGCGCTGCCTGCTCGGCGATGGGCGGGAGCTCCTGGGGCGGGGTGGGCGGCGGCGGGACGTGGAGCACGATTTCTGGCGGCGATTCGGCGCCGGGCGGGGCATCGTGCTGGGGGGACGTCAGTGGGGTGGAGGGGGCGGTGTAGAAGGTGAGGGCGGGGGACAGCAGGGGCCGCTCGAAGGGGTTGTCGCGCTGTGCGGGGGACGAGGGAAGGGAGCGGAAGGCGGGGCTGAGGGCGCTGAAGGAGATGTGTGTGGGCCGCTGCTGCCTCTGCTCGTCTTTGTGCAGGAGGGACGACACTATTGCACCCATCAGAGGACGTTGGCGGGGAGTGCGTTGGAACAGCACGTTACTTTATTGCTACTTGGGGACCGTTACAGCGACATCCACAAACGAAGATAAAAGGCGGACAGCAACGAGGATGCGGACACAGACGACGCGCACTCGACATTTTCATTCAAAACTATTACACAGGGCCCAGGCTCTGACGTCAGAGCTCGCCTCGCACGACCGCATCCAAGCTCTGCGCAAAGTACGCCACATTGTGCGTGTTCAGCCCCGCCATGCTGATCCGCCCGTTCCCAGTCAAATATACGTGCGCCTTCTCCACCATCGCCTTCGCCTGCCCCGGGTCGATTCCTGTGAAACTGCACGGGCATCAGGTACTGGCCCCGCGGCACACATCATGACGCACCTGAACATCCCAATCTGGTTGATGATGTGGTCCCAGTTCCCGGGCGTCTTGAGCTCCTCCGTCAGCAGCCTGTGCAGCTCCTTCCGCATGTCGATGATCCGGCCAGCCATCGTGCGGATGTCCGCCTTCCACTCCTCGAACAGCTCAGGCGTGTTCAGGATCAGCGACACCTGCCCCCCAAGTCAGATGTCACGCCCGGCCCGATGTCAGCCAGCGCTTACCACACGTGCCCCGTACGTCGGCGGGTTGCTGATCTCGCTGCGCTGCAGCACAGACAGCTGGCTGCGCACCGAGTCCGCAATGTCCTTGCTCGGCAGCACGACGTGCAGCGCGCCCACGCGCTCGCCGTACAGCCCCGCGTTCTTCGCAAAGCTCTGCGCGCGTCGTCAGCCCGGGCCACACCGCGGTCGCAAACACCCACCTGGCAGACGAGCAGCGGCACGCCGCGCTCGACAAAGTACCGCACCGCCTGCGCGTCCCGGTCCAGGTCCCCGCTCGCGAAGCCCTGGTACGCGCAGTCGAAGAACGCGTAGTGGCCCTTCGCGATCACCACGTCCGCGATCGCCTCCCACTGCGCCGGCGTCGGGTCCACGCCCGTCGGGTTGTGCGCGCACGCGTGCAGCAGGAACGGCGACCGCGCCGGCGCGTTCCGCAGGCTCGCGATCAGCCCCGCGTAGTCCAGCGAGATCGTCGCGGGGTCGTAGTACGGGTAGTTCACCGGC
Organism: Athelia psychrophila; assembly: GCA_001630335.1. Taxonomy (NCBI): domain Eukaryota; kingdom Fungi; phylum Basidiomycota; class Agaricomycetes; order Atheliales; family Atheliaceae; genus Athelia; species Athelia psychrophila. The sequence continues at coordinate 124,435 of KV417524.1, read as the reverse complement.
TCGATGTCCACGTTCTTGAAGATCGCGTGGTGGTTCGCTGCAACACAGGTCAATACTCAATACCCAATACTCAACGCATCGGTGCACGCCACGCACCCCAGGTCGGGTTGCTGAGGTAGATCTCCTTCTTCGCGCCCTTGTAGTAGAACCGGCTCAGGAACAGCGCGCCCAAATGGTTCGCGCCCGTCCCCGAGATCGTCTGCACGCTCGCGACGCGCCCCTCGCGGAGCGCCGCCGAGTCCGCCCCGAGGATCAGCTTCGCCGCCGCGGATGTGTACTCGGGCAGCCCCGTGATCGGCAGGTACTCGTGGTCCAGGCTCGCGTCGCCCAGGATCGCCGCCGACGCCTGCACCGTCGTCAGCACCGCACTCGCACATCGCGCGCCGCATCGCGCACCTTTTTCACGACGGGGAGGACCCACGGCTTGTTGTCGTTGTCCCGGTACGCGCCCACGCCCAGGTTGACTTTCGAGGCGAACGTGTCCGCCTTGTACGCCGCGGTCAGCTGGAAGATGCTGTCCGGCGGCGCGCGCGGGACGTCCTGCCAGGTTTCTGCGTGCGCCGCGCGTCAGCATCGGATCGATCGAGAACGGGACAGGCTGAGGACGCACCTGCGGTAGCCATTGGTGATGCGGTAAAGTGGTGTAGAACTTGTGTAACTCTGCTCGCCATAATATCAGCGGGCGTCCCAGCAAATTAACGATAATGATAACGATAACGATAGGTGATGGGGATCAAGGCAAGTGTATAAGTTACAAGTTACAAGTCAGAAGGGCGCGGTCGTGGTGGTAGGCATATACGGGTATACGCTTATATGCTCATCGCTTATAGGCTGCTGCACAGGCGGCATCACGAGCAACCGAAAACGCACCGTGCAGTAATCAAGAGCCTGCGGTTGGCCTGCAGACGTGAGACGCACACGTGAATAAGTACCCGACCATTGCGATGCCGCCTCGGCTACTCACCGATGCGTTCCTGAGGTGAGCTGAGGTGAGCAGGGGTTTGGGGGGCTCTGGGGTGGTAGCAGGAGCGTCGAGAGTTATATTGCGCTTGATCTGAGGCCGATCCTTTTTATCTGACGCGGCATCGTCTTTTATGCACGGCTTTTGGGAAAATTAAGCTGGCATGATCCCCGCATTCTCACAACGCGAGATTGCCCGCTCAATATCCGCGATCGGCGACCATTTTGGTGTCAGCGGACGGCCGCACCAGAGCAGGCCCTCTGTCGCCCCGCAGATCGCAGAACGCAAAACATATGCGCACCCAGGTGACCCAAAACTAGGGCTGGCCGCCGGAGACTCTCGGAAACTCCGATCCAGATGCCTCCGCTTCCGCACAGTTACCGCGATATCTAATAATCCATGAGAATCCATGGGCTATATCGCCGCGCCTGTTGCCTGTTCGTGTGATAGCAGCGATTCCGATAATATTATAATGTCAATTCTTCTATACAACTGTGGGGGATGTGCAAGTAGCAATAATAATGAAAGAGTCCGCGTAACGATCGGTGTGTACGGCTACGGGCCCGGGAAGGGATGTGCGCTATGGCGGGTGTGGGGCGGCAAGGCGCCAGGGGCTATGATTGGCGATGGTGGAGGTGACGGCGATGGGGGAGGGGTGGTGTCATTAGGCGTCATAAGCAAGGGTGATGGTATGTGCAGAGAAAGATAGCGATGAACTGGAGGGCGGCAGACAGGTAGATAGATGATGGGTATGGTGTGGTCGGTGCTCCGCGATCACGCGGTGCCCATGCGCGAGGCGACCGTCCGCTCGCTCTCGAGCTTCGCCTTGTTGCGGTCGAACGCCTGCTGCCGGCAGTCCTCGAGGTTGTTGCAGGCGTGGTGCTCCGGGAGACGATGCTGACACCGATCTATCAGCCTCGCGGACCCGCACAGATAACAGCAGGACTCACCGCTCCGCAGAACTCTGCTCTACAATGGGGGCACTGGCCGACGATGCGGACGACTGCAGAGTTGCACTGCGTCTCGGGGCCCTGGAACTGGCAGCGTCTCTTGGCGGGCATGGCTGATAGGGTGTGGTGTGGGTGGCCTGCACAGGACAGTCAGCGCCGACACTACAAGACAACACTGAAGCAGTTCGACTTACTAGACGGCTCGGAGGGAGGTGCGAGGAAACGAGACGGGTGGGGGGGTGACGAAGGGGATGGGGTGCAGGTGGGGCGGTCGGGCAGCTTTATATGGCTCAACGCAGGACGCGTAAGCGGTGGTGGCGGTGCCCGGTAATACAAACCCTCGCCAACTGGGCCACCAACAGGCTTACAGCCCTACTGGCCCCCTTCACATTAGCTTTGACTTGGAACCGTGCTTGGGCGATGTGGCGAACACGTTTAGAATCACTGCGGCTGCTTCTTCCCCAGCGAGAGCCGTTGCAGCATGTTCTCTCGCATTCCATTCGGTGGCGCTCGACAGCCTACCGTATGGCAACCCCACCGGATCCATCAATCTTCAAGCTTCATCCTTCAACCGTCAACAGCACAGGTTCAAGTTGGCACTGACCGAGCATCGGAAACGTCAGCCGCGCTCTCCAACTTTGTTGCGATCTGCCTGTTGGCGGCAGAGCGAGATGTTCGGCGAATTTCGCAAGTGAGTTACGGAGGTAGAATCGGGGGCTGCTGGCAGGGGCACCTGATCCACGTACACAACCCTCAAGGTTCCTGTTCCTCGGCAGAGGCGCCCGAAATTCTAAACACAGCTCAAAATGCACACCTCGCACTCAGCCTGACAGAATGTGACGCTTCCCATCGGTGATATCTCCGCCATGCAAGATCTGGATAACAGATGGGTATCATTTTTCGCCCTGGGCTCATGTATCGAAAAGAATCCTCCATTAAGCGCAAATATAGCAATAGTCGTGCTATAAGAATGAGGTGATGAGGGCCGGATAACAACGAATGTGGGGTGACAGTGGTATTGGAAATGAAATGTGACTGTAGCAACGGAACTGGAACAGATGAAAGGTCCAAACATGATAAAAAAGATGGAGATAGGCAATCGGTATACATACACGACGTCTTGCCGTGCGCCGACCGCAAACAAATCAAGAGGCAGTAGACGCCGGGGCATTGGCTGTTGTGGTAACTGTCGTGGTGGTGCCTATGGATAAATAACTGTTCAGACCGCGGAACCGTTGAGAAAGCTGAACCCCTTCAACTTTTGTTGCCTTGGTGCTGGACGACCTCGACTGCGACGACTATTGCGACGATAACGATAACCACCACAAAGATACCGAAGCAGATCCATCGCTTTTTGCGGGCCGCACGAGCGGAAGAGACGGCAGCCTCGGTGTAGCCGAGCCTGATAAGGTGTTAATCACAATCTAAAATTTTGCCAGAGCTTTAACATACCCGGCGCTTGTGTCTTGCTCCACCTGCCCAGCAGTCGTCTCGATGACGTTGATAGTCTCGTCTTGCTGCTCCACGAGGACACTCATCTGCAATCGCTGTGAGATGACAGACCTCAACATAGCGCAAAGCAACTCACGTCATTGAACAACTGTGCCAATTCAGAAAGAGTCTGCTCGATACGCTTGATGTCCTCGTGCCGTTCTTGCACTTCACGGTACGCAGCTTTTGACTCGCCATAGCGATTTGAGTTGAGGAGCTAGAAGACCGTCAGGGGCGATGTTGGTAACGCAACGCGCATGCTTACTGCTTGACTGAAAATCTGTCCGCCTTGCTCGTCGTTAACAACCGCGCGGACTTCCTCGGGCGTGGCGTCCGGTTTCACTGTGATCAACGAATCAGCACTGCATTACCAGATATCCCGAGCAGAACATACCGATTTTGAATTGGCGCTCCATGCGCTGCTTGTATTTTTGACGATACTGCTGCTCGACCGTTTGGTAGCTCTGGATAGCCTCCACGAACTTGCTCTTGACCAGCCCAGTCTGTCGCACATATCCACATCAAACCTGCTCCTATCCGTATAACAAATAAAGCACACGTACCTGCTGCTTGCGAATCTGCCCATCACGCCCCTGTCCGCCCTGCCTCTCCAATGCCTTGATGCGGCGCTTGAGTGTCGCGCTCAGTGCGCTGGTGTCCTCGATGAGCTCGTCGAGCTGCGCTGCGTTGCGGGCAGCGGCGGCGTCGTCCATGTTGTTCAGCGACCGCGAATGCAGGTCGCTAATCCGGTTCACATTGTCGTTGAATGTGCGCAGGCTGTCTTGGATCGACGATATCTGAGAAGTGCACGTTGGTTATTAGTTCAACATGAGGGTGTACGGCATAGCGACGAGGGCGCACCTCGGTGTAGAACCCAGACATCCCATCCGCGGCGCCAGCTCCCAGGTCGGGGGAGCTCTCCTTCACGTTCGACATCTCATAATCCTGTTGCGCATACGGGTTGCGGCCCTGTGCGGGTGGTGTGGGATTTGAGGAGTTACTATGCCAGCGCAAACCGTCAGCTACCAAAGCTGAGCTCGAGGAAAGGGGTCGACTTACTCGGACGCATCGTAGTTTCCTCCGCCCTGCTGGGCCTGGAAAGAATGTAAAGTAATGATGAGTATGGTGCTCAGGGCTGAAACACGCGTAGCCTGAGATGTCAGTGCGAACTGACCCTCAATGCTGCGAGTCTGTCTCTGGCCATGGTGCGTGAAGGGTTGACAGATGATTAGGGTGTGCTTTAGGACGCTGGGTAGGGGCAACAGTCGATGTTGCAGCGAGCAGAAAGGTGGGCTGATAAAAGGGCGAACGGAGCAAGGCGCGAATAGCGCAAATCAAACTGCAAACCGGTGTTGCGACACACAGCCACGTGGATATCGCAGCGCCACCGCCTGCCGGGGCGCGAATCCAGTGCCAAGTATCCATTATCTCTTGATCATCTCCTCAATCTACGCTATCTAATTTGCGAGCGCAGCACGGAGCGAAGATATCTGCCGCTGGATCCCTTTGCGACTGGGACCGCCTATAGCCGCACGCCGCTCCACGCTGGCCTCAAAGTCAAAGACTTTGTGCACATCGTCCGTAAACTTGTCGTTTAGCCCTTGGTAGTCTGTCAGTGTCAAGTCGTTGAGTTGGCACCCGCGGGACTCTGCAAGCGCTACTGCGCGCCCGGAGATGTGGTGCGTTTCACGGAACGGTATCTACAGCGCTGTGAGAAGCGCTTCGCAGCAACAAGGCAATGCAGCTCACCCCTTTACGAACGAGATAATCAGCCAGGTCCGTGGCCAGCACGTCCATTGTCAAGGCTTTCAGCATTTTGTCCCCATGGACCTGTAGGAACTAATTAGCTTCGCGTCGGTCTAGATGAAGGTGCACGCACGTTCATGGTGGCGATGACGCCTTCTGCGATTTTCAAACATGCAGAAATGTTATCAACAGCATCGAAAAGTGGCTCCTTGTCCTCCTGCAGATCCTTATTATATGTGGAAGGCAACCCTTTCAAGGTCATCAAGAACCCGGCCATCTGGTCTTTTTATGAGTATTTGGAAATAGCTGGATGGTGGCAAGCTTACACTTCCGAAGATACGGCCAGACTTTCCCCGAAGAAGCTCAAGAGAGTCGGGGTTCTTTTTTTGCGGCATGATGCTCGACCCAGTGCTGAGGCGGATTCAGCTCAAGTAGCATCTCAGGTACCAACCAACTTACCTGTAGGCATCGCTGAGCGTTACAAAACCAAACTCGGCCGTCGAATAGATGATCAAGTCCTCTGCAATGCGACTCATGTGCGTCATCGTCAAGCTCGCCCACATCAGGAACTCGACAATGAAATCGCGATCGCCGACACCCCACATGCTGTTCTCTGCGACAGACTGAAATCCGAGCTCTTTGGCCAGGAAATCGCGATCAACAGCGAAGGGGTTACCGGCCAGTGCGCCACTGCCGAGGGGAAGCACAGACACTCGGGGAATCAGTTGTTGGAGGCGCTCGAGATCGTTGCGGAATGATAGCGCGTGTGAGAGCAGCAGATGCGACCATCGGATAGGTTGGCCACGCTAAATTACAACGTTAGGCAGTGGGGGAATGCGTATTTTGGGCACCTACTTGTAGATGGGTATACCCGGGCATGAGGATGTCAACCTCCTTATCTGCGCGTTCAACCATCACGGTAATTAGGCCCTTCAGACTGGCCTCGATGTCTTTCACCTCGTCGAGCAACCAAAGGCGCATGTCGGTCGCAACTTGATCGTTTCGCGAGCGGCCGGTGTGCAATTTGCCGCCCAAAGGGCCGATCAACTCGCTGAGGCGGCGTTCATTCGCGGTGTGGATGTCTTCATCATCCTCTTTTATGTCGAACTATCAACAACGAACAATCAGGATTGAAAGAACGTAGATCAATGGATCGCGACGCACCACACCCGTCTCCCACTCTTGTCCAACGGTGGTCAGGCCCTCTGTGATCTTAGCCTCCTCTTCCTGGGTCAGGATGCCCACGAGCGTCAGGGACTTGGCGTATGCGATTGATCCGCGGATGTCAGCATCATGCATGCGCTGATCATACTTCAAGGACTGGTTGAATTCGTGCATGCTACGCGATGATCAGCCACACGATCGTCCTTCACCAGAAAGGAAAGACGCGTACAGAGGGTCGGTTTTGCCGGTGAATCGGCCTCCCCATAGCTTCTGTTTGGTCGGTTGCTCAGACATGACGGTATGTGATGAAAGTTTTTATCAATTTCGGAGTCACGGAATGAAATGGTATTGAGCAAACACGTGACCCATTAGGGTGTTCGCAAATCGCGATACAAGTTTACAGACACGTATATACTCTAATTGGGGCGGGATCGGTTGGGATGGAGGGAGTTTATGATCCAAAACGACACCAAGGCCAGGGTCGCGGCACCGCCATAAATGCCCACGCGGATATTGAATGGGTTCTCCGTGAGGAAGGGATACGGGACTGCAACAGGAGGTCAGTTACCGAGTGCAAGTTCGAATTGTGAAGTGATAACGCACATGTTCCATTGATGCTCGCGCAGTATTCAACCCACCACCCGTAAGACGAAGCTAACAGGGTCACTAAGACCGGGGCAGCGTATCGAGCCTCATTCTTTGAGAATTTGGGTTGGAAGAGCATAAAGTCTGCCAAGAGAGCGAGCCCCGGGGCCGCATGCAGCGATAAATCGACGGAGACAGGGATCCGGACCAAAGCGTCGCTGGAGGAGGATGGTTCCGAGTTTGGGTTCGTTTGCAGAATGAGGGATGGGAACAACAAGAGCAGCGACCAATAGATGGAAGAGATAACAACAGCCAACTACAAAGACAAATATGTGAGTCTCTAGGCCTTCCATAACCGGCTGAAAAGGACTTACCGGCAAAGATGTCATGAGCAGAGCGCGTTTGAGCTTGCGCATAGCTGCCCATTGACGTCAACTACAAGCACAGATTGACAGCACTTCACTCACCAGTAAATGAGGGGAATATATCAGTTACGAGACTAGCCACCATGGTGGCCCATGCAATACTGAGTCTAATGAGATCTCTTCAGTTCATTGTGCAGCCGTTGGAAAGTTGCTGACTGACCCTATTATGGTCAAGAATTGGAAATGCCCGCCTTTCTGCGTCTTGATCCACTCGTCCATTACCAGTCCGTGCAAACTGTTGTATCCATACCCTAATATGGCAGCGGCAGTGCCATGTAGAAGAACTGCAGCTTGATTGAAACTCATGGTGCAAAACAGGTGGACGAAAGAGGACAACCAAGGGGCAGTTTGAGGACTAGTACAACAAGGGTCACAACAATTACATCAGCACGTCACGACAATTAATTATGGTCAAGCCGACCCTAGGCCTTGTCGACCCTTGTTCTCTCGGGACGCCGCGCTTGACGACAACATATTTGTACTCCAGATCTGACAGGAAAATTTGAAACAATGAGCCTCGAGGCCCTAGTCGTTTTGCTCTCTAACTCGACAGTTGTCTTCTCGTCAACACCGTCTCGAGCTCTGGGAGCTCTTCTCTTTCTTCCAGCGCTGGCTGCAACCTCTGCGAGGTATTCTCAGTCACGTCGCGCACTTAACCCGTCATGTGGAACGCCTTCCTGATCATTCGTTTCGTGTTCTTTTGTGAGTCTGGTCTGTGGTGGATCTGAGTGATGGCTGAGGACAGTTCAGCTGCGATGGTCTACATGAACCTCTTGTCCATAATCTTCGCGTCGTGGAACATCGGGGAGGTGAGAGCTGCAGGTCTGTCAGGTATGTAATTAATTGCCCTTGATCCTTTTTCGTGCTGAATATTTGCATCGACAGCGCCCGGTGAATCGGTCTTCATGATCATGACGGGACTGGCGACATTCGCTTTTGTGGCTGCGTGCGTAATGCCGTCCTTCTCCATGATCCAAGCATCTTACCTTGTAACCGCAGCGGACTGGCTGAGCTAGTCTCGGCGACATCACGTTCGGCAAACGTCGCATTCGAGTGCGGATGGACAGCAATCTTCAGCGTCCTTCAAACAGGTGAGCCGCATCATATTCTATCTACGCATAGCTATTCATACTGGCATCAGGTGCCGCAGTGGCCGCTACAGTGAACGGCCCGCCAAGCCAGTGCTTACCAAACGGTGCGTTCCCCCCAAGACGCGTTATTTAGACCGCCTTAACATATATCCTCTAGCATCATGGGGAGTGTGTGCCTCCTCATTCACCCTGGTCCCCGTCAGCTGGCTGGCCGCATTCATAGGTACGACCTCCCCCTCACTCACTCCCGCATCCCACTCACCCAGACTTCAGCTATCGCGTACTTCCTCCTGCTCATAGGCACAGCCGTCTCGCACATGAACGTGTATCCCACCATATGGTGGAAAACTGTGTACACCGTGCCGTGGTTCGTGCCCCCCGCTCCAAACCCCCCGCCTGAGCCCAAGCCGCCCACGCCCGCGCCAAATTCCGATGCCGCGTCGAGGAAGAGCCGCGACTCGTTCATGGTCGTGCGCTACCTCCGCGGGCGCATGCCGAGCAAGGCGAGCGATCTCGAGCAGCCGGAGGAACCCATCCTCTTCCCGCCACAGAGCAGCGGGCTTTTGCCACCACCCATGCCGGCCTTGCCACCCGCTGCAGTTACAAATGTCCATTTCCCGCCGGAGCAGGCGAGGATGAGCACGGCGAGCTCCAGCCGGCGCCCGCAGTGGGCGAAGCACCAGGCCTCGCTGTCGAGGCGGGGCCGCGATCCGCCGTTCGCTCCCGTGGCCCCAGTGGCCATGGACGACAGCGGCTACGCCGGGACCGAAGAGGACAGTGTTCAAGGAACAGACGCCCCGTCGCCGCCTGCGGTCGCTATCCACACCCCACCCTCTATGGATTCCCTCGGGCCTGAGGACAGGGGGTACACCGAGGCGCGAGCGCAAGTGCCACCCCCACCCGCGGCCCCACCACGTCCGCCCTCGCCGCCGACTCCGCTCATGGTGACTGTGGCGCGCGAGACCTCCCGGCACGGGCGCCGTGCACCAATAGTCTCTGTGCCCACTGACGTCGACTACAGTCCCATGGCGTATACACCCGATGGCTCTGAGATATTGTCCTTCCCTCCACCCCCGCTCCCGCCGAAGGGCCGACCCCTTGCAGACAACGGCGGTGAAGGCGACGACGGCTTCTACGGTGCGCCTAGGAATCTGCAACGGGCTCCCTCCATCTCGCGGCGTCCATCGCAGCAGCCCCGTCCTATGGTTGTGCAAAAGCGCAGCCTGCACATGCCGCCGCATGTACCGCAGTTCGACACGCGCCCGCTTGCCCTCGGGCGCGCACAGGCCCCACCTATCAACGAGGACGCTCCGATTCCGCTCGGGAAGCGGTCGGATTGGGTACGCGCCGACGCCAGTCGCAGGCCCCCGTATCGATGATGAAACAGAATGGACAGTTATAGAGAATGTGCTATTACAGGTATAATATGTACAGAGAGAACCGATACTCATAGATAATCCGCATTGTTGTAATTCGTCGTGCAATCGTAGATCGTAGCATATGTACATTACCACACTCTTTTCGCAATCCATTCCTTACATTAGAGCATTGTGCGCCTCGTGTGCTGCGAGCCGCTGACGCAGCGTGTGGTTCTCCTCTTTGGCCTGGGAGAGCGCGACTATGATGCCCTGCAGCTCTTGGCGGGTCTCCTGCAGGTCCTTTGCATCCGCCTCCTCCACTTCGCCCACGCCGACAGCCACCCCTCCCACGAGCTTGACGAGTCGCCACAGACGCAGGATGACGAGGAGCGACGCTAGCTCCTGCTCCCTGCCCTTGAGCACGACCTCGAGGATAAACGTGATGACGATAATGAAGGCATCAAAGAGATGCAGCACGGCGTGCGGGACGGGTCCGAAGGGATTGTAGAACTGCACGCCGAATGCGAAGAAACTGAGCGGGATTTCGACGAGGAAGAAGGTGGTGATGCCGAGGGAGATGTGGGCCAACACTTCGAGCCAGCGGGGGGCGTCCGGCCCCTCCGGTGGGGTGCAGCCGTCGCTGAGGAAGGTGTAGATGAGATCTGCGAGCACACAGCACGCATCGATGGTGATCTATATGCGAGTTAGTGATCTTGGTGATGCTTTCTTGATAGACTGGACTCACCAATGCAATGACCGCCTTGTGCAGATGTGGATGCTCAAGGACCTTTGAAGTGCCCTCCTGATATCTGCCCCATTTGCCTAGCTCCTTCTTCACATCCGCTCTCTCCTCGTCAATGTGGCTGGTGGACAGGAGGGGCTGCTGGTCGGACATGGCTGTTATCGTCTAAGCGAACAATGGCCTGCCCTGGCGTTTTAGTGCAGTATGCAAGAGGTACGCAAGGCAAGGAGGCGCTACCCTTGGTCGCCGTGGGAACATTGAGTTAAAAAGGGAATTTGTGGCGCAAAATTACCTTATAAGGCAATTCCCACGGGGAGGGAGGGGGTCTCGAGCCCAACCCAAATTCTCGAAAAGATGCGGAATGCATAAACACGTTCAGAAAAAAATTCAGAAAAATGCCGGAAAATATTCATCGCCAAGTCATCTTTTGCCCCATATCTCTGTCAATATTGTACGGATTGATCTGGGACCTGTCCCAATGGATTTCTACTGTGATTCTACGTCCGAAATCGAGATAATTGGCAAAATTAGGTTTTTGCATACCTCTTGGCAGTATGTCTATTTTTGCATCACGTCTAACGAGTGTCGCCGACCCGGAACCAATTAGTCCCCTGTCGTCTGTTGTCCTGTCTCACGTTTTCTGGTTGCCACCCACCCACCGCATGGCTATCGTCCCCTTGGCTGCCTTGACATTAAAGGTGCACCTGAAAATAGGTTAAATAAAATTCATATGATACAGTAGCTCTTTGCCGTCGCGATGCCCATGCTGATAATAAGCAGGTCTCCTCTCACCGTCACCTCTTCCCCCTTCGTCCTTCTTTTGCGCTGTGCGCCCCCGCTGTGCGGTTAATCATTCTATTCTACCCTTTGTTATTTCAATCCGTTCTGTGAGCGATGACTTTCACATTCTCTACATTCCTTCGCCGGGGCCGCGTCGTTGTCTTCAGTGAGTCAATTTCTCCCTGATTGTCGCCGCTGATAGCTGACTCGAAGCAGCGATGACCGCCCTCATCTCGGTATTCTTGACTGCTATGTACTCCCTGCTCCTCAAGAAGGACTTTTCGGGCTATTCGATGCTGCAGCGGGGGGACATGGCGGGACACGGAGCACGCGCAACCATGTGCCTTTCTGGGAAACAGGGGCATCAAGAACTATCCGTAAGTTACGACAGTTCTAGTGCGCCTGCCGTCCTGGCGTCGGCCTTGGCGTCGGCATTTTGGCGGCATTTTGCAGAGGTGGATAGGGAGCGGTCTGGCACGGACTTATAGATTATTGCACATATGTTTTGATTGCACTCTTAGAGTGGGATAACATTTGTTCATTGGATCCAGTGTAGCTGTATGGGATGTAAAAAGCTCCTATAATGGGTTGGCAACAGGCATTTGCAGGGAGATGTCATTCGTCAGGGGGGTCGCCAACTGTTGGCGGTGTGGGGTCTACTAGTTCCTCATTCGGCGTCAGCGTCGCCGTCGTCGGGTGGTGCCGAGCTCATGGGGGAGTCCGGACTGCGCTCACACAATGTCCGCTTCACCGCTAGTGCCTGCGTCATATGAATTCTTTCTCCGCTGTTTCTTCTGCGGCGACGTCGAGAAGCAGCCACATTATCCTGTTACGCGGCTGCACCCCTAGTCCCACTGTCAACAACATGGACCCCGCCGCGCTGTACCGCGCGGACACCGGCCTGGTATGGGATGGCACGCCAGCCGATGATGACGCCGACACCGGGGCAGCCCAGACCTGTGCGGCCCGCAACGCGCCCGACGCTCATCGTGCCACCGCGCGCGGCGCTCGCACAACGTTTGCCGAGCGCGCGGCCTGCGAGCAACCGGCCGCGTGTGGCTTTGCGCCTGCGCCGCCGCGCATTGTGAACCCCGCTGAGCGGGCGGCAGTGGTCAAGGCGGTGGCGGGATGGAATGGCGGAAATTGTCCTGGACGCAGATTATTTGTAGGAGGGGTGTCGATATGGTATCACGCGTGCGTGCATTGGCACTTACTTATTATCCTCCGGATGTGGTAGTGTATGCTGTATCTCGTTAACACACTCGCCGCCGCCAGGTGCCCTAGCTGGTTTAAGTGGGTCGTCGAGCTTGTACAAAGAATGTAGTCATAGAAGGTCGTGTGAAAATAAATTGCTGATTGACGAAGTTTATCACCGGCGAATTAGCGTGTTCGTTGATTTTGCGCAGACTGATCTATGGTACTGCCCGGGCGCGTCTGTGCTGTCAGCGGTAAGAAATGGCGTCGCTAGGTCACTCACCTTCACGGCGCTTGTCGAGTTGACATGTGCGTCGCTAACAGTATAGTACTTTGTTCTCGCTCTTACGATGCGTGTTCAGCTGCAAATGATAATACCTCATTGTCGATACCGTACTCACAGCACTCCCTTGCTCGCTTCGAACCGGTACGCCGTGAAGCCTCCATATATTAAATACTCCACTAACAATCGGGACTCGGACCTCGGGCACAACTATCTTTGCGATCCTGCTCAACTGCGTGGCATGCAACTTGTTTGGCGGCAACAACATGTGCAGGATGATGTCATTCGCCACCGCCGTCGCCAACTGGGCGCTGTGCGGCCTGCTGTTCCTCTTCGGCGCCAGCGTCGCCGTCGTCGCGTGCCGCCCGAGCGCAGAGGACTCCGCACTGCGCTCACTCACAATGTCCCCTTCACCGCGCCCCGCGTCTATCAACTCCCTTACGCGCCTCGTCAGCGGCGACGTCGAGAAGCAGCCACATTATCCTGTTACGCGGCTGCAAAACCCCTACAGTCCCACTGTCAACAACATGGACCCCGCCGCGCTGTACCGCGCGGACACCCGGCCTGGTATTGGGATGGCACGCCAGCCGATGATGACGCCGACACCGGGGCAGCCCAGACCTGTGCGGCCCGCAACGCGCCCGACGCTCATCGTGCCACCGCGCGCGGCGCTCGCACAACGTTTGCCGAGCGCGCGGGGGCCTGCGAGCAACCGGCCGCGTGTGGGCTTTGCGCCTGCGCCGCCGCGCATTGTGAACCCCGCTGAGCGGGCGGCAGTGGTCAAGGCGGGTGGCGGGATGGAATGGCGGAAATTGGTCCTGGACGCAGATTATTTGTAGGAGGGGTGTCGATATGGTATCACGGCGTGCGTGCAGATCAGCACTTGCCACTTACTCCATTATCCTCCCGGATGTGGTAGTGTATGCTGTATCTCATGATCAAATTTTACACACTCGCCGCCGCCAAGGTGCCCTAAGCTGGTTTAAAAGTCGGTCGTCGAGCTTGTACAAAAAAGAATGTAGTCATAGAAGGTCACTCCGTGTGAAAATAAAAATTGTTGATTGACGAAGTTTATCACCGGCGAATTAGCGTGTTTCGTTGATTTTGCCGCAGACTGATCTATGGTACTGCCCGGGCGCGTCTTTGTGCTGTCAGGGTAAGAAAAGTGTAGGTCACTCACCTTCCAGTTGTCGAGTTGACATTCACCACTACAATAGTCTTTGTCTGCTATTAGATGCGTGTTCAGCTGCAATGATAATATATTGCAGTACTCACAGACTCCCTTGCACTTCGAACAGCGCAACTCCGTATTTTGCGCACCACAGCCACCTCGGCATTCTTTGCGTTTCTCCTCCATGCGCGCATTCAACGCGTTTTCCATCTTTTTGATATAGTCTTCTACGTCGCTGTTATCCTCCGGTTCGGCCTTTCCCTTTGCCTCTTTGCGCGCTTCGTCTTCCACCTTGGCCTGTTTCTTTCTCCCCTCAGACTAAGCCCGTGCTTCATTTTTGTCGTCCTCCGTCATGCTTGTCTAATCAATCGTTGCGACTTCGTGTGAAGCAGCCCATCGCGCATGATACCATACATGTTTTGCGAACTCCTCTCCTTGCGCTCGAACCCAAGCGTCCGAACTACTCCAGCTATTGTCCAAATCAGACGTGGAGATATGCCGCCAAACACCTGAGATGTTTATGGCGTAACGCGTGCCCGGCGCAGGTGTCGCTAGGTCGTCAGAACTGTAGAACCCGAGCTAGCATACGGTCCAAGTCAGCGATCATCTGAATTGATGGCCATTATGATCACGCACCTCCGCGTTCGAGCCGCGCCTCTTGACATAGAGCTGCTTCCAAATTCCTACGCCGTTCCCGACCAGCAGAGTGAAATTTTCGGTTCCTTTGAAGTCCAAAAATCGTTGGAGCCAGTCTTCCCGACCCATTTTGTAGAGCAGAGTTGCAACTCCATCGGGACCGGATACATGCGGACTACTGGGATGCATTGGACCGTCGTCGCTGATCCCTAGGGGGGCGTCAGGGATGGCATCACGTAGATGTATGCGTATTGCGCACCATGTTTAATGATCTTTGGAACATCGCGGGGGGTATTTTCAGGGAGAAGGGGATGATCCAGGAAGCGGATAACGTGCCAATAAGGACCAACTTTAAGACCCATGGTTTGATAAGGGTAATTGATGGCACAGTCGCGTCGATAGTCGTGATTTACCAGGAAGTTAAGGGCACGCGTCGCGATCAGGCGTGCTTGATCAGATAATATCCCACGCCACCACACGGTTCAAACACTTCTCGCAGCTCCTCGCAGTGGGTGCCAGGTGGCCTACCTCGATAGAGAAGTCACAGCAACAGATCAACCCACAACTTCTGACAGCAAATATCGACACACAAGATTGAAGGCCAGAAGTCTGACGATTGTTCAATTCTAATACGAGTAGTTCCCAAACAGTAGCAAATATTCTACGAGGCACGTATGATGCTCGCTCTTCACAGGCCGAGAGCAACAACGAGGGGACCGAGGCCCAATGAGACCACAAGGCTGCTGACACCGGCAAGGATGCTTGCGACGGTGGGCTTAAGCCCGACAATGAGACCAGCAACGCCCACGAGCAAGGAGCCAACGAGGTTACTGAGACCAGCACTGAAAAGAAGAAAATTGTAAATACTTTTGAATGCACAATGGGATGGTAAAAACATACCCAATGGGAGGCAGGACAGGGGTCAAATCACCGCCGGGCCCGAGGATCTTGGTGAGTCCGCCAAGGGTGGGGATCAGGAGCTGCGAGAAATGTTGGTCAGTCACTTGCGATGTACAAGTAGAAAATTAAAAACGAACTGTGAGGATGTCCTGGACCAACTTGTTGACGGTCTCGAGAGGTACCACTTCGCCAGCGGAGGCGCCGCTAAGCACGACGCTCTGGGGCTGGCCCTTGAGTGCGTCGGAGGCCTTGGTAGCGACCGACAGCGCAGCCGTGATCTTGTCGACGATGGGCTGAACGGTCTCGGTGGTGGCGTTGTTGGATTGGATAGAGGCTAAAATGAAGTAAGTTAGACACAGCTGCTGCGACAGTACGGTGCAAACGAACCAAGCTGGGCCGCGAGAGGCGTCACTGTGGTCTTGAGGGTGGTCAGGAAGGCCTGAGCTCCCTGCACATCGGCAGCTCTGGCATCGAGAGGCGAAGCCGACGCGAACGCGGTCAAGGCGGCGGTGGCAAAGATGGCGATGGAGAAACGCATTGTGGATTTGCTTGTACGGGGAAGGAAATCGGGAGGGAGCTGATTGTCTTTGGAGAAGGAGAGAATCTGAGAGGAGCTGAGGAATTATCTGTAGGGGATGGTTTCCTTTTTATACGCAACTTGAGGTTGAGATGTATAACCAGCGAGCACGATACCGTGTTTGCAGCATTGCGATAATTGATCGGGGTAGAGTAATGGCGCTATAGATTGATATTTTCGAAGCTATGTCGCAATACCTCGTCTTGTATATGGCTGCATATGGTAGTAAAATGCAGCGATGGACCCTGAATCGCAGCCTAGCAGGATTTCCCGAGTAGCGGCTGAGAATGAGGGTCGGCGCGTAAATGTGGAGCACAAATACAATCGCTTACGGCGGTCGTCGCAGAAAATATATATTGTGATCACTTCTTGGCAAGCGTGGTGATTGCAGACCCGAACCGCGCCTGCGCCGCATCAAACTTTCATGGGTCACCTTTGGTCGCCCGCTGAAAAAATTCACAGAAGGCTCGAATGATTGGGAAGAGAGGGGCATGTTGGGAGCGCCGAGATGAAGGTGAGAGGAGGATCGGACCCAGCGCAAGTTGCGTCAACCAATCGCCGACGCGACCTGACTATCACCCTTGCAAACCCCCTCGAGCTCGAAAACTTGGTCGGGCTCCCCCACAGTCTCCGGGCGAAAGAACACGGTCCTAAATAAGAAATGTCGGAGTTGGAAAGTTCCTTTTGGTACAAAAGATAGACTCGTTCTCTAATATTCGCTTCTACCTACCTTTTTCGGACCTTGATGATAACTCGTTGCGGCGAGTTCGAACGAGTGAGTTATGTACGAGTTGCTCAACGAGTTCGGTGTTTGTGCCCAACCAATCGGAGAGCTTGGTCGGCACGGGTATGAATGTAGCAAATGGTAGTGGCGCGCCGTGGCCAGTGTACCCAAATGATGTACATAGGTGTCTGTGGCGGCTCCCATAGGCTCGACTCCAGCCGTTATACGAGCGTTTTTACACGACTGCTTGAGGGTAATACTTCATAAGTAGTAATTCAAGCGACACTCTCCAGCTTGCCATTAGTGACCAGGGGACAGCAAAAGTTAAAATCCGGCAACCGGCATAAAATATAATTTAATGTGCCGGAGCCAGGACGTAAGGACAGAGTACTTACAGAATACAAATCATAAGTATGGGAGGACTCATATGAGAGAGACGAGTTTGATGTGGCGCACTGCGGCGCGGTTCGGGTCTGCAATCACCACGCTTGCCAAGAAGTGATCACAATATATATTTTCTGCGACGACCGCCGTAAGCGATTGTATTTGTGCTCCACATTTACGCGCCGACCCTCATTCTCAGCCGCTACTCGGGAAATCCTGCTAGGCTGCGATTCAGGGTCCATCGCTGCATTTTACTACCATATGCAGCCATATACAAGACGAGGTATTGCGACATAGCTTCGAAAATATCAATCTATAGCGCCATTACTCTACCCCGATCAATTATCGCGATGCTGCAAACACGGTATCGTGCTCGCTGGTTATACATCTCAACCTCAAGTCGCGTATAAAAAGGAAACCATCCCCTACAGATAATTCCTCAGCTCCTCTCAGATTCTCTCCTCCTCCAAAGACAATCAGCTCCCTCCCGATTTCCTTCCCCGTACAAGCAAATTCACAATGCGTTTCTCCATCGCCATCTTTGCCACCGCCGCCTTGACCGCGTTCACGTCGGCTTCGCCCCTCGATGCCAGAGCTGCCGATATGCAGGGAGCTCAGGCCTTCCTTACGACCCTCAAGACCACTGTGACGCCTCTCGCGGCCCAGCTTGGTTCGTTTGCACCGTACTGTTGCTGCAGCTGTGTCTAACTTGCTCCATTTTAGCCTCTATCCAATCCAACAACGCCACCACCGAGACAGTTCAGCCCATCGTCGACAAAATCACGGCAGCGCTTTCCGAAGCCACCAAGGCTTCCGATGCACTCAAGGGTCAGCCCCAGAGCGTCGTGCTCAGCGGCGCCTCCGCCGGCGAAGTGGTACCTCTCACGACCGTCACCAAGTTGGTCGAAGACATCCTCACAGTTCGTTTTTGGTTTTCTGCTTCTACAACGCAAGTGGCTAACCAACATTTCTCGCAGCTCCTGATCCCCACCCTTGGCGGACTCACCAAGATCCTCGGGCCCGGCGGTGATTTGACTCCTGTCCTGCCTCCCATTGGGTATGTTCTCCCCGTCGCATTGTGCATTCAAAATTATTCACATTACATTTCCCTCAGTGCTGATCTCAGTGCCCTCGTTGGCTCCTTGCTCGTGGGCGTTACGGGTCTCATTGTCGGGCTTAAGCCCACTGTCGCAAGCATCCTTGCCGGTGTCAGCAGCCTTGTGGTCTCATTGGGCCTCGGTCCCCTCGTTGTTGCTCTCGGCCTGTGAAGAGCAAGCATCATATATACCTCATAGAATATTTGCCACTGTTTCACAGGAACTACTCGTATTAGCTGGTAATTCTATAATTGAGGAATAGTGAAAACTTCTATCCTTCAATCTTGTGTGCCGATATTTGCTGTCAGAAGTTGTGGGTCGATCTGTTTAAATCTACACCTGTGGATTCTTTCTCGAGCCAAGCCACCCACGAGGAGTGTTCGAACCGCAGTGTCAGCACGGCTCGCCGCGCCGCGTGCTCTGTCACTGCCTGGTAAACCGCAACTGTAATGCAACTGTGCGATCAATAACCTTCGTTATCCGCTTCCTGGATCACCCCCTTCTCCGCGCAAATTCCGCCCGCAACGCTCCAAAGATCATCAAACATGGTGCGTAAATACTCATGTAACATCTTCGCGATGCGATCCCTCCAGGGAGAGTCCGATGCATCCCAATAGTCCACATGTACCCGGGCCCGACGGAGTTGCAACTCTGCTCTACAAAATGGGACAGGAAGACTGGCTCCATCGATTTTTGGACTTTAAAGGAACCGAAAATGAAGAACGCTCCGAGGTAGACTGACAATTGTGGTCAGCAGCGAAAAATGGAGAGGACGAGCCGTCAGTGAACGTGCCCCGCCCAGGCTCACAACACACTGGCCGTTTGCACGCGCTGCGGCGGATCTCGTCGGCGGCGCGCGCGCATGTATCGGCATAGTCGTCATAGAACTTGGGGATCGCGGAACACTCCTGCAATGGCTCTCTCGCCCCCGGGGATGGTGCGCCACTTGGACCGGCAGTCCAGACCAGGCGAGAGGCGACATTATATGTAAAACCCGTTTAATACAACGTAGCCTCAACCCGCTTGATCAATATATTTCCTTCGTTCCCCAGGCACCCATCAAATGTCTACGTGAATCGTGCCTATATCCCCGCAAGTAAAGCCTGGAGTGGGACTTATTTAGGGGGTGGTGGATGAGCTCCGCAAATATCAATAGGGTTACGAGTCGCTGCACTACCCTAGTCAGTGCCAGAACAGCGGGTCGACGGATGTGGGTTTCGGCCTTTCTCGAGGTTTGAGCGCTCGTCGTAACTCGGACACGAACAGCTATGAATACGCTCGACCAGAGGTCAGCTCCACGCTTACGCTAGGGTTCGGAAGGGCTCCAACCAAGTTTTCGCCAGTGCTGCTGTACTCTAGCCTCCCGTCGTCCACAAACGGCGCCGTCGTCATCTATACAAGTACAGACGGAAATGAAGCTACAAACGTCCCGGCGACGGCCGCTTCGTCAAACACCAGACGTTAGTCGTGCGAACGGTTCCTCACTAGTGTTATATAAAAGGACGTTGCTGGTGGCATTCGCTAACGTAGAGATGAGGTGTAAATGCGTGGATAGGAGTAATAATCGGCGGTAAGCCTTTTAGGACGAGGTGACGCTAAGTTGACTTCCAGGCGGCGAAGTAAAATAATGGTATATGACGGTATGTGCTCTACTCTATAACGCTGTATCGAAGCTTTATTGCGGTAATGAGATACAGGTGGCTAGTTAAAAGCGTTACGACGTTTGTGCCACAGAACGAGCGACCCATATGTAGAGCTGAAGTTAAGGGCATATTTATCTTCTGGTAGGGATGTCCATTAAGGAGTCGAGGAGAGTCTAAGAGAAGAGGAGGTTTCTGTTAGTCGAGGAAGGTCTAAAGGAAGGGGCATGTTCGTTTAGGTGTTACGCAAAGAGGTAGCGGTAGAAACGGTGGCGGCGGAACTGGCGCAAGCGCAGCCGAAGCGGGGAGCTACGGTCTCGACGGCTACACGTCCCTCGAGTCCGGAAGGAATGCTGGGAGGTCTGGTGACACTGCGGAGAGCGCCGGGTCGAACCAAGCAAAAGTGGCATGACCGCGACGTCGGCACAGATTGAACGAGGTAACGTCGGAGATAGGTCAGGTTGTTGCGGTGACGGCTCTGGCAAGTCGGGTAGCGACTGGTCGAGTGCCGACGCGAATGGCAGCGGTGAGTCCGAAGGCTGCGCGAGTTCCCGGTCGGGGTCTCGCAGCACGAGTCGCCGCGCGTGGGGCCGCTTCACCATGGAAACCTCTTGTAGTGGTTCAACTAGCTCCTGTAGGAGTTACAAGCAAAATTTAAATACGAACATCATGAACATCTAGCGTTCACCGACTGGTCGTAAACAACGTCGAGGACTAAGGGTGGGAACGCCCTGAGCTGTTCTAGGAGCCCGGGCCGCCGCTAAACTGAGTACAGGACGGAGGGGAACCCATACAAAAGCGGGTAGGGTAACACGTGAGTTTTTTACAAGTGAATAAAACAAGAAAAGTCACGACCAGAGTCGCGGGAGCAACCGAGGAACGAGCACCTGCAATAGCCGGAACAATAGCACGAATTCGGACGGCAGACCTCGGAGGAAAGGCCACAGTCGCCGGAACACTCGCGTAACCCGGAGCCAGGGGAGTAATAACGAGAGCCGGACACTTCTCGCTCGTAGTATGCACGGAGTATCTTATAAACGATGACAAACCCTTGATGAGCACAATCTTAACTTGTTAACAGTCTGAAGACCGGAAGTTAAAACACACGGCTACAAATGACAGTCTTCAACACCCAGCTAGACAAATGTAAAAATGTCGACAGCTAAGAAATAGCTCCATCCGGTGGGTGACCTCACAAACTTGGCGCACCACCGCACCCTATAATAGTCAGTTCGCGCCGACTAGCGCTGCGCACGTGAACTTGAAGGACCATTTAGTGCTGATAGCTGCGCTGACACGGAAGTTAATGGGAATAGTTTGGTACCCAGAATTTAAACCAGGAATAACCGTGCAATAGGCGAAGGACCTAGTAGGGGAAGAGGGACTTTAGTAGCGGGCGCTGCAAGGTTTCTAGTAACTTGTACCTCCTTGTACCACGCGTTGTGAGTAGATAGATGCGCTACGATAGGGACTGCGTACGTCCCCTAGCCGGAGCACTGCAGTAACGACAAGAACTTGTAGCTGAATCCTAGCGTAAGCGGTGAGCTGGCCAAGTGTGCTCCCAGCTGTTCGTGTCCGAGTTGGCGCACGCGGTAGGGTTGCTCACCACAATTGCACGACCTAAATCATAGCCTTTGAGGGACCCGTGTGCTGATGCAAGTCTACCCCTGTGATACAGGACTTCTTGCACGACCGGTTAGCTCATCGTGTCCACGCAAAGGACGTGTAAGAACGACGGTTAATGGAAGTATGAGTTTGTAAATGTCTCGGGGAAGGACGGGGGAAGCTAGTTAGGAGCGATCATCGGCCACGACGCCGGGGAGTCGGTAGGTAGGTCAGGTAAGTCGTACATAGTGGACGACGGTAACCCTGTTTGCGAGGGCACTATTCGCGCTCAGAACCATAGCTTTTTAACCTCTGCGAACCAAACTGCCCCGACTCGCGGCCCGTCGACCCTCTGAATCTTCTACTTCAGAGGTAATTATAGGCATTCAGAAAGAAAGTTTACAAAAAATATATGAAAAAAGATGAACGAATTGATATGTATCGAAGGTAGCGCAGAGTTTCCCTCGGTAATCGTCACGTTTTTGCGGCGGCACTATACGGGCCATTCGTATAGCAGAGCAAAAATGACTTGCTCCAGTGATTTAAAATAGAACGTCTTAGTGAAGTACGTAGCCAGGTCACCAGGAGTGGATTTACGCACCCAGAACCGCACGTCTTGCCCATATAGGTCAACACGAAATTATTGATAGCTTTCATAACATTTAAGACTATAATACAGTGTCCAGATCTCGAGAACGGGAACTCCGTGCTGTAGTGACCTGAGAGTCATCGTATCCAGACAAGGTCCTGTCGCCGTTGACGTTTCGGCGGCTCCGTCTAGCATTACAGCTCCAGTACAAACTCACGCTTCCGCTTAGTCATCGACCATTCTGCCCCTTCTCACCCTCCCTAAGCTCCCACATGGATTACTACTACTTCTTGGTCCGGGTAGTAGACGCAGCCGTCCGAGCTCAGACTC